>JARFJB010002087.1:2355000-2685000 GCA_036346205.1 Vesta saturnalis | reverse complement strand
ATTGAATTAATTCCTTTTACACAAAGATACCGTAATTTTACTCGCGATAGAATAAGAGCAACTAACTACTACATATTTGACATATAAACATATTGAGACTTTGTGGGCCAAAATTCCGCAGCCACAGGTGCGTGTTACAGCATCAACCGTGCTCCTCCTTCCCACCATGATGTCTACTCTCGCGGCAGCCGTAAGTAAAAACGTGCCAAATCTGATTGCTTACTATCAAAGCCTCCTAAGCCTTTTTTGGGACTTTGCAGTTTTTGCCTGATTCTTTTTCAGTACCTCCTCTGTCGCCACTATCCTATTTCAAATTCAAAAGCATCTACGTCTGTCATGTGTAATGCGTGGTATAACCATACAACGTTAAAGATTACTGGTAACCAAAAGAAAACTGTACAAAGAACACGAGAAGAATTATGTATTTTCACGTTATTCGTACATTTTCACACTGCCCGTAAAATTGGATTATTTAATTTTGTGTTCTATCATCTATTATTCCTAGACTTAGGTATGGTCTGACATGTTGCAACCTTTCAAGAGTTGGAACTTTTTATTCTTGTTATATTGATAAATAAACAAAATGAAATTATGAGAAAAAGACAATTTTTAGATCACCGAGTTGACTTGAGTATTTCTTATACAAACTGATCCTTTTGTTATAGATTAATTTTGCCTCTAGAGCACAGTATCTAGTTTCCTTGGCTTTTGGACAATGTAAAGAATTGTAATGAAGTCCGACTGGTTTCAACTTCCAACCAGCGGAAAACTCATGAAGTAGTGGCATTGCATGAATTAAAAAATGAACTGGATAATATGCCAATTCCTCTAAATTTAGAGAACAATGCAGAATGTAGATGACAATACCACTATAGAATCATATACTTATTTCAACTTTGGTGAACCATACAATGAAACTTCACAAGAAGTGGATTGTGAAGTGTCAAATCAAGATAATACAGGCAATGTTTTGTTCTCTGATGGTACCGTTGGTGTCAATCATAATATCGAAAGAACAGAAATATTTGTAGAACTTTGTAACAAAAATAGCGAACCATTTAGAAAGTACCGACGAGCCAACTGCCATAGAACAATTTGAAAATGAAACTAGTGTACATCAAGAATCATAGCAAAATATAGATCGACAAGAAGAAAATCAAAATGAAGAGACAGTTCTAGAGAAGAGTGTAAATTTTGATTTAGGCGAAATCCTGGTAGAGGGAGAGGGAAAAAAGGAAAACCAAATGCAACTACCTGGGCAACAAATATCAATAAATCTCAAAGAGAATGCTTTTAAAGGAATGTTTAGAGATGAAAACGGAAAATGGGTTGCAAACAAAGACCGACAGACTTGTGAAATAAAAACTAGGTGTAATTGTAAACAGAGTACACGAGATACAAACATTAAATGTGAAATTTTCACTGAGGAAGACAGACATAATACCTACATTTAAGAAATTTTGGCTCAAAATGAATTGGTAACAGAGGTAAGTATATGTTGCAAGTCTTGTAGAAACCCTTCCTCGCAAAGACAAAAAAAATCAGGTCAATGAGGTATCACGCAGTTCTAATATTTTTGTTTCTTACTTGAAAAAAATGGTATCGGTGTAACGGTATGCAAAAAAATACATTGTGCATCGGTAGTTGTAGTTTACAGAATTGGGCAAAAACTTTTGACACAGATACATCGCCTGTTTACATCAAAGAAGGCAATAGCAAAAGCTCAAGATTTGAAAACGAGAAACGTTATTTGGAAAAGTTTTTTGACCAATTGCCAAAGATGGAGTCCCACTATTACCGTGTTCTGGAAAACAATATTCGATGCCTATTTGGAATCCTAAGTAGTCCTTATATCTAGAATATTTTCAAAACTGCAAAATGAATAATACTATCTATGAAAACTTTCGACGGTGCCTTCAATGACAACAACTAAGCCTCTTTCGTCAGAAAAAATATCATTGCGATTTGTGTGTTAGTTTCAAGGCAGGCAATATTCCAGAAAATCAATATAATGAACACATTACCAGAAAAAATTAAGCCCTTAAGGAAAAAGAAGATGATAAGCGGATCGACGAATACCATGGCTCTGTAATCCACATTACTCTGTCTAATGTTAAAGGCTTCTATCATTTATTACAAAAAGAAACTAGTGGTTCATAATTTTACTATTTTTAATTGTTGTACAAAAGACGGTTATTGTTTTATGAAGCATGAGGCAGAAGGTGGCGTCCTGCTAATGAATTTGCATCAATTTTGTACCACTTTATGTATGAGAAAATTTACTTAAATCCTGGTGAAGAAATCGTTCTGTACAGCAATGGCTGCTCATAACAGAATAGTATCTCCATTCTCTCAGATGCATTATTAGAGCTGTCAAAGAGAAGAAACATTATCGTTACTCAAAAATATTTAGTGTCAGGACCCATGGATTTTTTAAAGTCTGCTCGAAGTTGAAATATTCTACTTCGGTTCGTCCAGGTTTCAAAGCAGGTTATTCTACGGGTAATAATATTTGTGCTATTGAGTACAGATTAGACCAAAAATTCGCTACAAGCTAAGATTTCCATACGAGTGGAAAATTCTCGAAAAGAGACTGCAACGAAAAACTACAGAGTTGGTGATATATACTCTGCGACATAAAAAATGCAACACCAAGATGGCGTTGGAATTTTTGGACCAAACTGGGCAGAAATGTTTAACTAGTAAAATGTAGTAATTGATTAAAATTTCATTCAAAATAACCCAGTAGCCATGGAAAATTTGACGTTTTACTTGTAATAATCGAAATTATCGGGTGAATTTCTCGAGAGATTAAGTCGATTTCGGTATTGTTTTTGGTTGCATTTCTTTTGCTATTTCGTTCTTCTTTGCATTTTGAGGCTGCGATTATGCCTAGAGTGCGGCAACGTGAAAATTGTCGACAACTGAGTGAATTCCACAGAGGTCGCATTAATGGCTTACGTGCAGGTGGTTTTTCATTCAGAGAAATTGCCAATCGTCTTAACCGTAATCAATGCTCTGTAGTACGGTTTTATCAGGCATGGTCTAGAGAAGGTCAAGAACGTCATAGAAGAGGAAGTGGACGGCCAAGACAGACAAATGTGGTCCAGGACCACCATCTCCAATTAATGGCATTAAGATACCGATTCTCGAGTACAAGCTCAATAGCCGATCAATGGTTTGGAGAAGAAGGACGTCCTGTAACCCTTCGTACAGTGTACCATCGAATTAAGAGCTTTTGGATTGCATTCCTATCGTCCACATCTTGTGCTTCCGCAAGTCTCAATTGGTATTCATCCGAGGTAATATGAATGCCCACCGATATGTTGATGAAGTGGTAGAACCCCATATCCTTCCATTCCTCCAGGAGCTGGAGGACCCGATTTTCCAACAGGATAATGCCCGTCCCCACATTGCAAAGCATTCTATGGAGCGCTTCGAAGAGGCTAACGTCAATATCTTGCCGTGGACACCCAGATCTACCGACCTTTCGCCCATCGAACATATGTGGGACATGATGGGTAGAAGACTCAAGCAATTAGCCAATCCTCCACAGACACTAGAAGCTCTCCGGTATGAATTACACATTGCCTGGGATGCAATACCTCATGAAGAAATCGACCATCTGTTGGAATCCATGCCAAGAAAGGTACGGGAGTGTGAAACTAATAAGGGTGGTCCAACATGTTATTAATAAAAAATGCCTTTATCTTTTGCTCAATTTCTTTGAAAGTTTATTCAATTACTACATTTGACTAGTTAATCATTTCTGCCAAGTTTGGTTCAAAAATTCCAACGCCATCTTGATGTTGTATTTTTTGTGTCACAGAGTATATATCCACTGTATAAAAAAACAGCCGGTAGTTAAGAAAAGTAAAGGTGATCATCTCTAGCAACTCATACGTGTGATTCGTTCTGGTTTTCGCCTGTTTTATGATAATTTGCCATACGTTGTTGATTAGTTTATTATTGCAGAAACCTTTATGTCTATCTTAGTTCATTGTTTTTTGTGCCAGATACCTTCTAAGTCTTTTTTTATACACAGTGGACCAAAAGTCTGGAAACGCCAAATTATCTCGTATATCGTTAGTCCGAATTGTACAAAATTTGGGATAAACCTATTTTGGGATACGGAGATTCCAGATTTCACGTTTGCAATGTTACCAGATTTGCCGTTTCTCTATTTATTAATCACTTTGGTTTTTTAAATACATCACCTTGTATGTCCAGTCATTATTGGAATTTACGAAATAATTGGGCGTTTCCCGACTTTTGGCCCACTCTATATAAAAACCAAAAATTATGTGTATTATATTCAAGCTACAATAAATTTGAGTTTCAGATAATGACTTTAGTATTTCATAACATTTCCTTTCGCTTACGAAGACCAGAGAAATGTGTATAACGTCCCCTGTAAAATCACTATTTTTATACAGAAGGTTTTGATAGTAGGCCGACCAGTTGAGAATTTCACTACACGCATAAATGAAAATGTAAAATTATTCTTAATCATACATTAAAAAATTATGGAATTCCTAATTCGTTAATGTCGTGTCATGGCTTTAACAATGATGGAGGGGATGGTAAATGTGGCTGTGGTTGCATAAAAAAGTAACAGTTTGAGACTTTTTATAAAACAAATTTAATGCGTACAAATAATTTCAATGAAATGAATAAACAAAAAAAATAGGATAAGCGGCACCGGTTTTCATCAAATAAGCAAGCAGTTATGATTAGCACAATACATAAACCCATATTAACAGTTACCAATATTAAATTATAAAACCAGCTAACGACGCATCCTAATTTTCTGAACCCTTTTCTAAAGAAATAATTAGACATTTAACACGCACTTTTTATAAAGGTACGGCACCTATTCATCTTACTGCGGACCATTAACCGACCTAATTAAGGAATTCGTGGTAAAAATTTAAAGCAGCAGCTTTTAAAAAGAAAACATCGGCTAGAGAAATTGTAGGCTTGGTACGAGAATAAAAGAATTTCAGAGAATTTGTACCCTGTTCTACCCTTGGCTTAAAATACAAACAAAACACATAGCAATTATCTACCAAACTCATAGACATATATTAATATAGATTGGGTATGTTAGCCATATTTTTGTTACATTTAATACATAGTTTATGAAGTTTTTCATGAAGGTATTTTAATATTATATAAATTATCGATTATTGTTAAGATGGTCCTTCTCGTACAGAACTTTAATAATACGAGTCTCTACAGTTTACTGATTCAATAGGGAATGGCCAACAGGCAAGTTATGTCAAGTGCTACTCAAACAAATTCAGTCGAAAAGCCGTAAAAGCAGGAGGTCTGTGGGCCTTCTGAATTGATGGATGATTCATAGCAGTTGCTGATTAATCTTGTAAAAGGGATGAAAGATTGTTTGTCTTTCATTTAATCTTTCTTTTTGTATTCACGACCACGATTATATTTCTATAGTAGTAAACCCACGTTGTGATGGCCTTACAGTTAGCTAATCCAATTCTTGTATAATAAATGATAGGTTACTAATGAATGTAAACTTAGAAGTAGATCATGCGTGAAAAAATATGAAATTTAGATTATCACTTTTTTCTCTTGGTTATTTCAACGCCCACTCGACGTTGCACTTTTAAATGCAGGCGTTTCACTTTATACAGTTTAAATTTAGAGATTAGTTATAAAGATAGCAACAGGGTTAGTTACCTACGTTTTTCTTGGAGATCATTTTATAAGATTTTCATATGCGGACAGTATTTTTTTTTCAAATGCAACCACACGATTACACTGACATCTGCTTATTAGATATAACACAGTTGCACTTAAAAGAAAAATGCGACACACATTTTGAACGGTTTTACCAAAGAAAAGAAACAGTTTTGCTTAATTTTTACTTTAGTCCTAAAATAACATAAATCAGTCATTGTAAAAATGACTGATGGAGTTGAGCTTTGTAAAATAGAATAAACCTTGTTCCATTTTTACATGATTCAAACATGAGTGAACTCGGAGTTTAATCGGTTTAATCTGATATAATTATGAATATTAGTAAAGATACAAAAATCTAATTTTAGATATGGTTTTATGGATTCTGGTAATTAAAAACAATTATGTACGTTATATATAAATGATTAATCAAAATTTTAATTAGGATTGTTGAAGGTTAATTTAAACATTCAATTAATTTGAGTATATTTTCCGAAAATATAATTATTACCTTTACAGCTCCATTATTGTGAAAGGTAAAAAAATTCGAAATTGAACTGACACCGGAAATCTGGACTTTTAAAGGACGTTTTTCGTAATTATCATTTTAATGAATAAGATACAATATAAAAGGAGTAGGGGAACGGGGGGCACAGGGGACCAGCGGGACAGAGAAGACTTACGCTTTAAATCATATAAAAACTACCAAAATGTATCTGCTTATAACGTGGCAACACCGAACAGACGCCATTGTTAAATGAGTGACAGCAAACGTGTGTACCTTTGTTAAATAAATAAAAAGTGCAAAAATATTGTTTTTAAAGGTAATATTTAAAAAAATCATTTAATTAAGTTTATAACAGATAAATATAAAGATTACTTTTCTTCGAAATGGATTTTGTGATTGAACTGCACCTTATTAGAATAGTTTTGTGTATAATTGCATTAATTTAATATTTTGTTTTCAAGTAGTCACATATTCACTGTCTTAAATACTGTCCTTGGCGCACAAAGGTCCGGGGTACTTAGCACTAGAGGTCTTATGTGCCCCGCCTCTCTTGATTTTGTGATATTTGTATTTATTAAATTTTGACTTTCTTGCAGATGGTGCGGATTATAAAAAGAAAAAGCCAGATCCAAATTGGACCCAAATCGATGTGGAAAAAACAATTTCAGCTGTAATATCTAAAATGTCAGCGACAATTGCATCCGAAATATTCGGAATCCCTAAAACGTGCCTTCTACAACGCGGTGGCGAGTGACCCCTGCAACGATAATTTTAAATCCATTTTTTCACTATTACTATTACTATATACTCATATTTTAGATTTAGAGAGTAAATTTTATGGCTTATCTCCACGAGATGTACTAAAGTTAGCATTTGACCTTGCCGAAAAAATGGAAATTCCGCATACTTTCAACAAAACTAAAGGACTTGCTGGAAAGGATTGGCTAAACGGCTTTCGCAAGCGAAATCCACAAATATCTATAAGAGAACCGGAGCCTACAATTGTAGCTAGAGCCTCTGCCTTTAACAGAGTTCAAGTAAGCAGTTTTTATGACATATCAAAAGCTGTGACTCTTTGCAATCAGATCAAGTATTTAATGCAGCTAAGAAAAATTATTGCAAAGAAAGGTCGCAAACAAATTGGTCCAATAGTGAGTGCCGAGCGTGGATTTAACATAACTGTTAATTGCGCAATATCAGCAGCCGGAAAATATGTTCAATATATTTTTTCTCTTCCCAGTTGGATACAGCAACCGTAGTGGATAGATGGATTCAGAACATTTTACCAAATATCTGGAACATTTCGTAGCGTTTGCGAAGCCAACGGAAAATAGGAAAGCTCTTTTAATATTGGATAACCACGCACGCCATAGAACACTAGAGACCATTACTTTCGCTCGGGAAAATAACATAGTCATGGTTTCGTTGCCTTCACATACGAGCCATAGACTTCAACTGTTGGATTGTTGTAATTACAGTTCATTAAAAAGTCAGAATGCCCGAGAGTGTGATCTATGGTTAACAACCCATCCTTCTCAAAGGATTACAATCTATGATATTGTAGAAATGTTTGGTAAAGCTTTTACAAGGATTGGCTACTTTAGGGAAAGCTATTAAGGGGTTTCAAGTTACCAGTATTATTCCATTCGATCCAGATATTTTTTCTGAAGAAGAGTATGTGCCTTCTCAAGTGACTGAAGTTGTTGAAACTCAATCAGCTACTTCGACACACCCTTCATTTTGTTCAAGTTTTTCAACTGAACCTCAACCAGTTATGAATAATTTGATAGGTGGAGGCGCCGAAGAAGTGAATGTAGAAACTACAATAATAGCTTCAGAATCAAATACAGTCTCATCCATAACAAGTTCCCAAGTAATGATTGAAAATAAAAATCTGCATAACGTTTTAGATAAAATGTTATCAAAACTCTAAACGATGTCAAAAAACGCCAAACGAAAATTAAAAACTCAGTTTTCAGAAGAATTAACGAGCTCGCCTTTTAAGAATCTAAAAAAAGCTGAAGAAGAAGAAGAAAAACGAGGTAAAGAATCACTGGCAGCCTACAAAATAGTATTTAAGAAAAAAAACAAAAACCTTCTTCCAATCTAAGTCTAATGAAATATGGATTCAGTGTGGAATATGTAAAAATTGGGCCCATGATGCTTGCTCTTTTCTTTAATCATCAAATTACTTTTTTAATTACAGTATTACATTTCTTGAATCACAAAATTACTTTAAAATTTACTTTTTTAATTAAATCATTGAATAAATAAATAGTCTTCAAATTAAATTCATTTTAGATTGAAGGAAATCTCACTGGGGCACACGGAATCGGACAAAGTCCCCTGTACCCCAAGCACGGGGCAGAGAGGACTATATTTTGTTTCATTAAATTTTATTTCTAACAAAAAAAATCTGTAGAGTTATGCAACTAATTTGTTGTCTCTGTATATATTGACCTTTAAGGTGTAACCTGTTTGCCAAATTTGACACCTTTTTCCATTATTATTCTTTGTTATTTAATTTAAAACTTTAAATGTCCTATGTGCCCCCCCCCCCCCTACAATAATACGAGTAGTACACATAAGCTACTATATAACTTTTAATAAAAAATTATTTTAACTTCAGTTTTGGTCTCCATGTGCACACACGTAAAATTAGCACAGCTATTGCAGCACAATCGTGTGAAACCTGTATCATAAGTTGGAGCTAATTTATTACCATAAAAAAATTTGTTTCAACTATCATTAACAATAAATTAAAGGCTGTTTCTGCTTTTATGCAACCAACGTACCAGTTAGCTATCAATTGTAACGAAATCATTTATGTGTTGTAATTTGGTGCTGCTTTGTTACCCTAAACTGAAATTTTGTGTTATAATATTTTTGGGCTTAAACTTTATTAAAATCACGAAAACCCTACAACGAAGCATGGTAGCAGGATGATTGATATATAACAATTTAGTGCTAATTTAGTGCCATTTTGCTATCCCAAAATAAAATTCGTTGGCTGTATTTTTCCTAAAATGTTTGGGCTAAAAAGGTTTTCATGATATCAGGATAATTGATATAATTTAGTTCTAATTTGGTGCTACTTTGTTACCTTGAAATAAAATGTATTGCTTGCACTTTGGGTTACAATGTTATGGAGATAACGAAAACCTAATAACTAAGCACGATATTAGGATGATTGGTACACCATAATTTGGTGCTCTTTTTTAACTTTAAAATGACAATTGATGGTCACATTTTTTATAAATGCGTTTCGTGATTTCCATGAAGTTTAGCCCAAATATTAGGAAAAACACGAGCAACAACCTTTATTTTAGGATAACCAAATAGCACCAAATTAGCACCCAATTATATCAATGAATCTGATACCACGATTTGTTGAAGGTTTTCATGATTTTCATTACGTTTTAGCTCAAATATATATACATATATATATATATATATATATATATATATATATATATATATATATATATATATATGCTAATTGAATGAATATTGATCTTGCAAAAATGATATTTTATTTTCTATTTTCCTTTTTTTGGCTTTATTAGATCAGCTGGATGTTTAATGAATGCTCTTTATTATGGCCTGAATTTTCGCAAATTTATTCTTTGCTTTTTCAAAGGCTACAACTAGAAAGCGTTGAATAAAAAATATTATAACATACAGATCTTACTTACTATGGGGTTTACAAATTGTTGCGTTTTTATATATTTTTTTATATATAATAATAATAATAATAATAATAATAATAATAAAATATTAGTTTCAAAATACAAAAAACGTTTCTTATTTTAAAAAATTTTATTTTTGTTTTGTTTATTAATTTTATATTATACAATGGCAAGATTTTTTTTATTATTATTATTAAATTATTAAAGTGGGTTATAATATTGGACATTTTTTTATACTACCAAAAAAATATATAATTTATGAATTATCTTTTTTTATATTTAATAAATATGAGTATATAACACTTAGATTCTCAATATCACTTTTTTTGTTTAAGCATAAAGAATTTTGATAAATATGACACATTTCTATAAAAGTTCTTTTTGTTTTCTTTGATTCTAAATGTAAAATTTTTCCGTTTTCAAAGTTAAAGTTATGTCCTTTATTTAGTATATGTTGTGTTAAAGCACATGCTAGAGGTTTAACTCTCACATCGCTTTTGTGTTGGGCAATTGTTTGTTTAAGGTACTGTGATGATTGTCCTATGTACGTATTATCACAGTCTATGCATTTAAGTTGATAAACTAAATTTCTTTGTAATAAGATTGGTGTTCGATCTTTAACTTTGGAATGCAAGTTGTTTATCTTAACTAGGCTCTTTTTTGCTATTTTTACATTAATATTTTTAAATAGTTTTATTAATTTTGAGGTTAAAGGTTGAAAGTAAGGTAACGACGTATATAAAAATTTTAAGTTGCCTAGATTTCTTTTTTCTTTAAAATCATTGTTGTTGTTACTGTATAAATGTTTTTTAACAAGTTTTGTTGGATAATTGTTGTTTTCTAATATTTGTTTTAGTTTCTTTAAATTTTTATTGCATAGTAAATGATGTGAAAGTAATTTTACTCTGTTTTTAAAGCCTAAAATAAAATTTATTTTTATGTTGAAAGAGTGATAAGGTAAATAGTTCAAATATCGCACAAAATTTATAGGTTTATGGTACCAATCTGTAATAATTTCTTCTTCATTTCTTATCATTAATGTATCCAGAAAGGGTATACTGTAATTTTCTCCAACTTCAATAGTAAATTGCATTTTTGGATGATATGCATTAAATAATTCTAAAGTGTCATTTATTTTGTCATTAGGTATAGCTGTTATCAAATCGTCTACAAATTTCTTAATAAACGGGACTTCAAAGGGTAAATTAGGAATGACAGTATCCAACAAAAAATCCATAACAGTTTGTGCTAACACTGGGCTTATTTATGAGCCCATGGGGCAACCTGTAATTTGAAGAAAATATTTATAGTTGTATGAAAAGTAACTGTTGTTAAATATAAAAGCAATAATAAAAATGTGTTTTTTGGTATATTACAATTTTGTTTTATGTTAGGCCAAATTTTTGAGCTTTATTATTAAGAACAAGTTCTTTGGGTATGTTGGTAAACATGGATACTACATCTAAACTAACTATATGTAGTCTTGAGGTAATTTAAAGTCATTTATAAATTTAGAAAACTCAAAGGAATCTTTTACATTGTATGTGTTTGTATAATAGATTTTTGTAAAATGTCACTTATAAATTTAGATAAATTTTCTTTAGCACAGTTATTAGACGCAACTATAGATCTCATTGGTAATCCTTCTTTGTGCACTTTTGGTAGAGCATAAAGTTTTGGTAACATGCTTGAGTAATTGTTCAATTTAGTAGCTTGACTATTTGAAATGTACTTCTTGTTTTTTAGATTTTGAATAATGTTTAAACTTGAATTCTGAATTTTAAATGTCGGATCTCTATCAATTTCTTTATAAATAGATTTGTCATTTAGTAATTATATAATTTTAATATGATAATACATTTTGGACATGGCAACAGAAGTAGTTTCCAACAAACTACTCATCCAAGAAATTGGTCACGCGCATAGATAACCATGGAGCCTGATAATTAGGAGTTTTATATGAGCCGCTATTCCTGTGACTAGAGGAGGGTTATACAGATGTTGGTCGAAGGCTAGTCAACCACAATAGCTACATAACAGTCCGTTTGTTATACGAAGTCCAACTGACAAGTTGTAAAAACCAGGTCTTAGAAAATAGTGCACAGATAAAGGTGCGAAGAACCCATGGGGTGGTGTGTATAAAATATGTACTGACGGTACCACCGACATCGAACAATTACTGATTACTGATTAACAAATACTTCCTTGATCATGTTATCTCACATGACTTACCATTGTACAAGCGTATTAGACAGTTCGACGACAAGGTGAAAGGTGCGAGAAACCCTTGGGGTGGTGTGTATAAAATCTGGGAGGGGGGGCTCTGTACTGACGCTACCACCGATATCGAACGACTACTGAGTACTGATCAATAAATACTTCCTTGATCATGGTATCTCACATGATTTACCATTGTACAAGCGTATTAGACGTTTCGATGACAAGGTGAAAGGTGCGAGAAACCCTTGGGGTGGTGTGTATAAAATCTGGGGGGCTCTGTACTAACGCTACCACCGACATCGAACGACTACTGATTATTGATTAACAGATACTTCCTTGATGATGGTATCTCACATGGCTTAACAACGTACAATCGTATTAGACATTTCGATGACAAAAGTTACAGTGATACATTAGATCTACCAATTATGCAGGTTCAAAAGTATTTCGGGGGGCAACGATCACAAGGCTCCTAATTCCGACGAAAAGGTTATATAACCACCTCGGAAAACCCAAACACCTGCACCCAAAACTAATTTTGGATTAGAGAATCTAAATCCACCGTACAGGATCGACAGTGTTAGGATTTATACAGAACCATTTTGCCAACATTGAAAAAATTTATTACGCCACACAACCTATTTCAAAGTATTTAAAACTTCCTCACAGACAGAACCATCCTAACTTCGGAGGATAGTATAAACATCAATAGAAGCTTTCTCCAGGACTCATGTCTAGGACCACTTTTATTATTATTATTAATATTTGAGGTAAACTTGACCGTTGTATATATACCGGTTGTCTGGTCTCAAATCCTAACACAGGGATTTAACATTGGAATGAACATTTCTGCAGATTCCTGCTCGCCAATTCAACCGACAGAAAAGCTAATGGTATCAATCAAAAGGTAAACTGATTGCACATCCCAAGGTACTAATTACAAGACTAAAAAAGAAATGTTTAGTTTAAAACACTATTAACTTTAAAATGAATAACTACTGCAATGAAGAAAGAATTTTCATAAAAGTTAAATGGTATGAATAAAAAAATTGAAACTAATTAAGACAAAGACGCAATTATGTAGTTTAAAATACTAAATTATAAAATTAGAGTTTTAGAACTTTATTGTAAAATCTAAAGAAAGACAAAAAAAAATGTTCAAACAAATCCCCGTTTTGAAACAAGCAATACTCCAATCTATTATAATAACCTCTTCTAACGTTAGCCAATTGTCTTTCGGTAATTAACCAGTACTCGTTGTCTATTGCCTCCCTCTACAAATTGGTATCTGGGTGGCGCGTTTTATATATTTTGCTTTGAAGGTAGCCCCACAAGAAGAAGTCGCAAGAGGCTAAATCAGGAGATCTGGCAGGCCAATTTATAATACCATCTCCACCTATCTAACGATTTGGAAACGAATCATTTAAACAATTTCTAACATCTAAACCATAATGTGCAGGATAATCAGATATCCTGATTTTCTCTTGCAACTTATTCTAATGCAAGCCTAACTTCGGTTACTAATAACTCTAAATAAATTTCTGAATTTAAATTTCCTTGGATTTCAAACGGACCAATAACGTTATTGTTAAAAATCCCAGCCCAGATATTAATTTTTTGAGGATACTGAGTTCGCGTATTAATATTCACTCGTGGATTTACTTGGGCCCAATAGCGAGTGTTTGAACATATAGTTCGTTATTGAGTGTAAAAGTATACTCGCCTGTAAAACAAAGAGTAGACAAAAAGCGACGATCAGCATTAGCGGGCTCTAGCATTTGTTCACTAATTACACTCCTGCGCTCCTCGTCAAAATCGAAAATCTCTTGATGACACTGGGCCTTGGTGGGGGCGATATTTGTGCTTCCTAAGTATGTCCCATATCGGTGTTTTAGATAAACCTACTTCAACAGTAATTTGTCTTAAACCAATTGTCGGGTCCAAGCTCACCGTCGCCAAAACACGTTTTTCAGTGTGATCAACTACTTCTATTTGTCGATTTCCTGCGATATAATTATTTTTAATTTTAATGTTTTAACGATAGAAAAATGTTATTTACTACTCCTAGATTCTGATTCGACACAAATATTTCCAGGTCTTTCAAATTTCTGCATATAATGGTGAATGGTACTTAAAGACGGTATTGGTCTGTTACCAAGATTAACCGCAAACGAATCTATCTCTAACCTCCGTAAGCTAACACCACTGTAAAAGGTTTTTACCATGAAAATTCTTTCTTCATTGCAGTAGTTGTCCATTTTAAATTTAATAACACGGACGAAAATATTAAACAACGCTAAATACTTTTTTAAATTATTTTAGACATTTCAAACAAGTTGGAAATCGGGTCATATCATATTTAAAAAACCACCAATTACTTATTTAGTGTCTTAAACTAAATACTTCATCTTTTAGTCTTGTAATTAGTACCTTTGGATGTGCTTGAAAACGGACACACGATATATATATATATATATATATATATATATATATATATAAGTCTGCAAACATACTGGAAAGTTAGTAAAAAAATAATGCAGCAAATCAGGATATGTGACAACAGGTGTATATCAAGCAGAAAAACATTAAATAAAGATACGGAATGACCATAATTACTGATGTTTGTGATTCGTTTGTGGGACGTTTTCCAAACGTAGAACCTCCATCTCGACAAGGTATTCGGAAATTAAATTTAAGATTTGAAACTACTGGGTCAGTGACGAAGCCTTCTCGTTCAGCTAGGCCAGTGTCTGTAACTACAGAAGACAATCGTATTGTTGTTGCGCAATGTCTTGTGCAATCACCGACTAAATCTTAAAGGAAAGCGTCTAATGAGTATGGAATAGTTAAAACAAGTCTACGAAACAGAAAAAGCTAAAACAGAGAGCATATAGGCATACTTTACTTCAAGGCCTACATGAAGGTGGTCAGGATAGTCGTTTGCAATTTAGCGAGTGGTACACAATCCGACATGAGGCTGATGCCATGTTTTACAAAAGCATTATTGAGAGCGACGAAGCGACTTTTAAGGTGAATGGCAGAGTGAACAGACACAACTGTGTCTACTGGGATTCTAAGAATCCACATGCGGTGATGGAGACAGAATTGAACGCTCCTGGCGTGAGTGTATGGGAAGGGATTTTCAGCGACGAGCTAATCGGGCCGTATTTTTTAACGGAACTGTCAATACTGAAAATTACTGAGACATGCTTCATAAAGTGTTCACAGAACTGAAAAACAGTCCATTATTTGAAGATCTTCAGTTAAGGAAAAGTTGATATGGTAACAAGATGGAGCCCCCCCTCATTATGGACTTATTGTGAGAGACTTTCTTAACGAAAACTTTGATGAATGGATTGGCAGACGGGGCACGATCGAGTGGCCTGCAGGATCCCTAGATATCACACCCATGGATTTTTCAGTCTGGGATATACTAAAAACTGAGGTTTATTCCGTCAAGATTCCTGATTTTGAACATTTTAAGGAACGAATCCAATCAGAAGTTGAAAACCTACAGTCCCTGAAGGTTTGCGACAAGATTTGTAAATCAATGTTGAAAAGATGCAATGTTTGTATAGAACAGCGAGGAAACCACTTTGAGCAGGTAATTTTTTTGTAACAATTTTTGTAGGTTAACTTTTGTAATAAATTAGTACTTTATACAAATAAAGTATTTGTATTTTCATTTTTGACAATTGACTTATGGCCCACCCTGGATACTATACAAAACTATTTCTTTGCTATGACTTTACAAATGTCAATTGATACAATTCAATTCAGATGATTTAAACGAAATATTCAGGTGGTGTAAGATAATTATTCTTCATCTACGTATCCTTTGAAGTTTGCCTATTTATTTTGTGTAGAGGCTGTAATCCGCAATAGGGAGTACTAATGGAAAAATCTTACACAAATAAGAAATACTATTATAGGAAACAGGTGCTGGCTGAAAAGTTTTGAAAATATATGTGTTACTAGTGAACAAGTGTATAGTACACACATATTTAGCGTTATGGAGATGTGTCCAAAATGACAACAGCTACTTGATGTTTGAGTTGGTTTGATGTGACTATAATTACAACCGCCATCGGGTCTGCAACGGCGAACGACAATTATTGATTATTACAGCCAACTACCTTATTGATCACAAGACTGTGGTCAATAATAATTACCGACGCTATGACGACTACAAACGACGACCACAACAACCGCATATATCATAACGGGAATTCAATATTTTAATCACAAGTGCTACTTTGATAACGACGACCAATTTGATCACAACGGTGCGTAACTAACACTGATTCCGCGCTCTTAATCATAATGACCATCTTCATCATAATATAACTTGTTCCATTTACAGCTGAAGCTGACTATTATTTATTTTGACTTTTTGGGCTACTTTAATCACATCGGTAACTTGATCTTTTGATCACAACAACGAACTTTCTCATAACGCCTACTCGTAATTGTAATACAACGGCCAACGTGATGGTTGTGACCACTCTATCTTTAATCACAATGGCTATTTTGACCACAGCGCACCTTGTTGTATTTGTATCTTAACATTTATTTCAACTTTTTGGACTACTATTAATTACTCAAACCTCCTAAGTTTTGCAGTCATTTTTATCCTTTGCTGTTGAAAATAAACTTACAGCATAAATTTAATTATGCTGTAAGTTTATTTCCAACTAGTATTATTGCGGTATTACACGTATTGTTTAAATGAATTAATTAATACGTTATAAACGTAGATACTTTAGGGATACAGTAGTTTCAAAAACAAAAGAATAACACCGAATAAAAATACCTTTCCTTTTTTACTTTAATTCGAAGGTGGGACGAAATTTAGCCAAATGCTATTCTTTCACTTAACCCATCAGATGCGAACTTGAGACCGAAGTATTTGCAGACAAACAGGCTAACTTACTGATCTACCTCAGTCGCTATGTACAATCTGCTTTGTGAGGTAATTATTCGGTTTAATATATAACTTTTCATCACATAAACCTACCGTTCCGAAAAATTTCAGTAGCAATTGTTTGTGTTTCACCTTTCATGCTCTAAAATGGACTTAACAGGGCTATTCTATAAAGAGAAGCTTGTTCACTTAACAGTTTTCTTGTTAGATGTGTCAGGATGCCGGAAGTACGTTTTCTTTAATACATTTCCTTTTTGCGTAGCTTAGACGCCGTGCAATTCACTAGAAATAGTTTAATTTCCCTAGTCTCTAAACTGGTTTTGTGCCAGTACAATACGGGGCGCCCGGTGTTCCTTGTACTCTAAGATAAGACCTTTATATAGATGTAAGTCGAGATGTCCTTGGTTCGCTAGATTCAGCAGATGCACATTTGTGTTAGTTTCTTTGGAATAGTTTCATTTTTCCACTAAATTGGCCGTTAGGCCTAGGGAAGTTTATTTTAATCTCGCATTTTTAACACGCTAGAGATGTATATCACATAGCTGCAGAAATGTGCTTGGTGCTTAGTTAAGAATTCTTAGCAACATGCTTAAATATTTGTAAATTCCAGTCCTCCGTCCTATTACCATTGAACGGTCACATACTCTCTTAAAAAGCGTATGACCAGATTGACCATAGTGGTCATTTCAGTGTTTGAACTCCGTTCAAAATGAATGGGTGGTGCATCGATATTGAATGAAAATAAAAACGCCATATTTTTGTATCAAGGGTATTAAGTAGATGATTATGCCATAAGAGCGTCGATTTTACAAGTCGCGGTGTATACAAACTTAATTTTGAACCATAATTTTGAATCGTTTTTATTGTAACTATACTATGCCCATCTATTACGGTTTTTGCGATAAAAAATATTTTTTGAAATCGTGACAGCTAGTTTACAAAATGGACTGTAACTATTTGGATTGAAACAAAAAGTTAAAATCCAATTAAGTTTGTAGTTTAAAGATACCTTTATCGTATGCATTTTTTAAAATAAAAATCTTTGCCTGAGAATAATGCCTAAATTTATACTTTTCAGCCAGAGTTAAAAATGTAAAAATAAATTAATTTTTTAAACATAATACCCTATTTTTTGTTATATAATCGAATTGGCGATAAGATTTGCTACAAAGCGATATGACATGTTGTTATACCTAAATCAGGCTGTTCTAGAGTTATTTCCAAAAAACGGAAAATTTTCATTCTTTCGCCATTATTTCGACAATGCTATGAATGGTTGCTGTAGATACGAGAAATTATTTTTCAAACGTCAGGTTTTTAATTTTTGTGATTTAGTACTTATGCCGTAATTGCCTTAATATTACTACTAAAAAGAGTGAAAATGGATAACAATAACGAAAATAATGTTTACACAGATCAAGAAATTCTTAATTTATTTTTTATACATGGAAAATGCAACAAGATTCTTAGTAGTAGTACAATATTTACGAAAACTGTCCATATTTACCTACGATGACAAAAGGTAAATTTAGAAGAATAGAAGCAAATTTTGTGCTCAAAAGTTAAATCGACCAAAAACTGTAGTCGATGATGAAGAGGGAGAGTTGAATACTTTGGCTTATTTCGAGGCCTATTCCAACGCCTCAGTTCGTGCTGCCGAAGAAGATCTGGGATAAATTAAAAATTTCTTCATTTGTATAAACATTATTTTAGCAATAATATTAAGGCATTTAAGAGATAAGTGCTGTCACAAACCTTAAAAACTAAAGCAACTAAACATAGCATTCTCGAAATAATGTCATATCATATCACTCTGTAATAAATCTTTTACCTTATTGCCAATTCGATTACGTAACACAAAATGGGGTATTCCATTTAAAAAAAAACGATTTTTTTTAATTTTGCACCTGGCTGAAAAGTATAAATTTAGGCATTATTCTTAGGTAAAGATTTCTATTTTAAAACATGCATACGATAAAAGCATCTTTAAACTACAAACTTAATTGGATTTTAACATTTTATCTCAATCCAAATAGGAGTTCCAGTCCATTTTGTAAACGTCATGTCACGAGTTCGGAAAATAATTTACAACCACCGTAATAGATGGGCGTGATATAGTTTCAATAAAAAAGATTCAAAATTATGGTTCCCATACAAAAATATATAGAGTGTTTAGTTGAAGAGAACGTAATCAATTATACCTGATTCCAAATTTTCAAGTTTTTATTTTGGCCATAACCCCATAAACTTCTAATGAACGATTTCGCAGAGACACCCTGCATAAATATTCGAAATTTCATTTTGTATTAAAATTTTATGAAAAAATGAAATTTCTGTTCAGACTGCAAATAAATAATTTATTATTAATGTTATTAAAAACTTTTTTTTTGTTTCGACTTTATGCCCGCGTAGATCATAAAGTGCACTATTATGTAGTTGGTAACTAAGCAATACAAACACAACAATTACAGATTGCTAGCTTTAATATGCAAAATTTTGCGTTTAAAATTAAATTTAATGATGATAATAAAACGCATAATAAATTAAATACAAACGTATATGTAAATGGACAACAATATTAGCGCCGCCTACTAGACTTTTTCAAAAAAATTAAAGCCTTAAAATAAAATTCTGGCTCCGTTATTTCTTTCTACGCAAAATTAACTTTATATCGTAAAAATCAACGAAATCCGCCAAGCGGTCGTCTCGCAATCTGCGTGAACTGAACGATCCGATTATTTTAATATATAGGATTAAAGAGTTTTGATACACATTATCATAATTGAACCCTTAGAAGCTAACTTATAACTTATTATTTTTAGGTAAGATTCCTCAGACCTTTAAACCTTTTAAAGTTAAATGTTTAATTAAGTTGAATAAACATTACGTTTAGTTAAATAAACAGGTCAGTAATGAGTAGGTGCACAACCCTAAACTCAACCTATATGTTTTGACTGTAATTAATTTTTATATTTTATTATTTATTTTCAATCTCATCTCATATAATGTACGAAATGCAGCTGCTTTTTATGTAATTAATAAATTTACACAAACAGAAAATTAAAAATAACAAATTGCCTACGTTACAGGAAGTCCCATTTCTTTCATTTATTAAATGTTTTCTAATTTATTTGCTTATTTTGAATAAAAAAAAAACATTTAATTTATAGATATCAATCTAAACAAGTCAAAGTTTTATTTAGATAAAATCTTTGTGTTGTACATTTTTTAGGTTTTCTCAAAAAAATATAATTAAGAATTTTAAGTAACGTTTTTGAAGTGACGGGTTTAATTTAGTTAATAAAAATAATGTTTTCCTTTCTAAAACTTTGTGTATATCTTATCTGTAAAATTAGCATAATGTGGGATGACGAAAAAATCATAAAAATTAGGAAGTTGATGGTAAAATTTAAATAAAATATTTATAGACAGAATTAAAATAGCCAAATTCATAAAAAAAAAACAATTAAATATTGTGTAAGTATATAGCAGGCGAAGATTACTGTTAATTTAATGGATTAACATTAAACAGGTTTTTTTTACGAAATCTAAACAAAGCTTGATAGAAGCGTAGCTTTATGTATTTTACTCACGTTTAAAGACAGTGGTAAGAAAAACGTTCACTACAATGAAAATTTTATTGAACGTTATTAAATTAAGATCAGTTACTTACTAGTCAAAATAAACACAAAAACAATGAGAGATAGGTACATGACATACTTATAAAGAATTGTGTGGTTTTTGATTCTCTATAACGTAAAATATACAGGGTGTTCTATTTGAGATAAGTGACACTTTAAAATTTCAAGTTTCGCAGGTTCGAGCATTATTTGGAACACCTTGTACGATTTATCTCTAAAATTTCTTCTTCAGAACATAGAATTAAGATTGGTTTGTCCTTGGTCCAAATATAAAAGTTTTCCTAAAAGAACACAAGACATAATAATAAATGCGATTTTTTTGGATATAATTCGAATTATTTAAAAAACCGTAAATTTTAAATACATGAAACCTGTATAAAGTTTTATAATTGTACGCAGTTTCCAGAAATCGAATGATATACAGGGCATTCAACTAAACAAATACTAAATTGGTCTTGCTCTGCTTTTTGAAACGCTGTATAGCCAAGAATGATTTTAAAATGCGCTCACTTACTAGCCATATAATATTTTATTGGCAAAGTTTACCCAGAAACCACCAGGTTACTTTACTCTATCGCTGACTCACCCTGCATATACAGTGCCCTTCTAAAGTCTCCCCCCCCTCCTCAACCAATTATGTGAACCATAAAACTGAAATTAATAAAATTTTTGGTTCCCGAACTAAGGCACATATACTTAACTTAACTTTTTGATGGTATTCAGTGACGTAATCATTAAAAATAGCGGACAGCCGCCATTTTGTAAAATAATTGTAAATGGAATCATATGGCAAGTAATATCTCGTTTGAAAGCTCGTTTCAAGTTCTTTTCAACGACATCAACAACATTAAAATATTACTACTGATTTATGAGTTTCAGCCCGAAAACCTCAAAACATTAGTTGGCGTTTTTGGGTTGGAACTCTTGAATCAGTAGTAATATTTTAATGTTATCGATGTCGTTGAAAAGGACTTGCCATATGATCACATTTAAAATTATTTTACATAATGGAGGCTGTCCGCAATTTTTAATGATTAAGTCACTGAATACCGTACAGAACGTTGTATATGTGCCTTAGTTGGATTTCTCTCAAAATTTTATTAACTTCAGTTTTTGTATATAACAGGTTGGGAAACTGAACAGGCACTATACATACGTAAATATAGAAGGTTATGCAATCGACATGTTTTTCACTACTGCTAAATCGACTTCTTAGTTCATTTTACGACGTTCGACAAACTTTCATTGAGATCGTCCATGATTTCCGTGTGTGTGGATGTATCTTAGTATACGCGATAACTCCAGAACAACTAAACGTACGTACTTGAAATTTCGTATTTAAGCTTAATTTTGTTTCTCCTGGAGCTGATTAGTTGTTTGGAGAAATCCAGCTCCGGAGAGGGGAGGCTTATTAGGGGCAACTTTTGGTACTTGTTTTTTTGTTTGTGGGTCGAGATCTAGACACAAACGAAAATGTCAGGAATCTCTATCCTCATCAGCTACTAATGGTTATTAACACTACTCGAAATTTGCCCTACTTAAGGAATTTTACCTTTTGTAAGGTATTTTTTACGTGTCAAATATCGTATTGCCACCAGACCTACAGTTTTACTTCGTATTTGAGAAGAAGGAGTGCTTTGGTTTTTCTCCGTTTTAGAAAAACCGCTACCTTGGCAATTTATGAAATAGCATATTTCAAATATGTACAAATACCGCCATATAAATCTTAAAATCATAAATTAATTATATCCTACACAATTTTTGACGCAACGTGTAATTTGGGGACAAAAAGGTTCCTAATGTGGAATTCCCGTTACTGTCTAGCCTTCATGAGGTTTTTTCAGGGGGTTCTCCTCATACACATATATCGACATGGTCACTGCGTATACGCATACCATGTGCGGCTACTTAGATGAATGCTGTGGTGGTATCTTCCCCCTCGGAGTCCTAACTCCGTTCCTTCCAAATCTTAACCTGACCGCACCTATCCTTAATCCCACCATGCATATATATTTAATGTATGCATGTTGGAAATGCATGATTGTGGTGGAAGGAGTTTGGACAGCTCAAACACCTTTGGGGAGGGAATGAAACACGTTGCCTTTTCCTTTTCCTATAAATTTATAAAATAAATCGAAATATAACATTTGAAAACTGTCCAACACCTTGATCACCTACGAAATTTTGACTCTTCCAACAATTGGCATTAAAAATATGTATGCGAAAGATGCTAAAATCCTTATACATGGTGCCCCAATGAAACTTTGTTCCCTTGTAAAAATCAAAAATTATCAATATTTATATCAACAGGGACCAATTTTTATGTAACAATTGTTTTTGCAACTTTAACCGTGTGCGACTAGCGACGCCTTCACTAACGACAATGGAATGTTAGAACCAAGGAACATTGGAACATAATCAAAATAAACTTATTTGCCACAGTATAAGATCCAAACAAAAATGGAAGCTATCAATACATTGGATAGTTTAAACGCTTTGTGCGGTCGAATTAAAAAAAAATAAATACGGTTGCAGAAGTACTGAAAAGCCCTTCCAACTTAGTGATCATACCCCCCCCCCCCTATTGAAAACTTTGCGGAAGTCGCTACTCCTCACACAGGGCTCAAGTTGCAAACATGATTTTTATTTATTATGATAGAAGTTGGCCCTCCTTGATACAAAAATCGACACATTTTTGGATTTTTTCAAAATGTTTATTTTGCGGAGTTTTACAGGGGTTCAAATTTTGGTTGGGACACCATGAATATAGAACATATATATGCTTAGGATGCAACATTTGTCACATAGAAAATATCCTTCTTCGGTATATACCTCGAGACCATAGTGAATAAAATACTAAAAAAATTAATCCTATACAGCCTAAAGAACCTATGGTGATACAGCCAGCAGGACAACATATGAATTACATTATTCAACCTGTAACATAGTATATGTAGGTAAAGCCATACGAGGTTTTGATGTAAAATACAAGTACAGATTTGTACGTATACTCGACAAATTAATACAATTTTTTTCTAATAGTAAAGTAAAAAGATTTAGATTTGAAACTTACAAATTTGAGTCCGCACGAAAAAAGGGTGTGTGTGTGTGTGTGTGTGTGTGTGTGTGTGTGTGTGTGTGTGTGTGTGTGTGTGTGTGTGTGTGTGTGTGTGTGGGTGTCTGTCTTGTGTGTCCGTGTGACCGTGTCCGTGTCACTGTCCGTGTCCGTGTCCGTGTCCGTGTCAGTGTCCGTGTACGTGTCCGTACCCGTGTCCGTGTCCGTGTCCGTATCCGTGTCCGTGTCCGTGTGTGTTCCCGCTCGCGCTGTGTGTATCCGTCCATTGTATATATATATATATATTATATATATATATATGTATATGTGTGTGTGATGTGTGTGTAGGTGGGTGGCGTGCCAGCGGTCGTGCGTACGTGTGTGTCGTTGTTGTATGTACGTACAGCGTGCTGTTGTTGTATCGTGCATGCGTGCTGCGTGTATATGTGTATGTATGTGTATATGTATGTGTATGTATGTGTATGTGTAGTGTGTTATGTGTGTGTAGTGTGTGTATGTGTATGTGTAGTGTATGTAGTTGTATGTTGTGTGATGTGTAGTTGTATGTATTGTGACGTACGTGATGTGTACGTGTACGTGTTCGTGATGACGTGTAGTGTACGTGTACGTTACGTGTACGTGTACGTGTACGTGTATGTACGTGTAGTGTACGTGTGTACGTGTACGTGTACGTGTACGTGTACGTGTACGTGTACGTGTACGTGTAGTGTACGTGATCGTGTACGTGTACGTGTACGTGTACGTGTACGTTACGTGTACGTGTACGTGTACGTGACGTGTGTCGTGTACGTGTACGTGTACGTGTACGTGTACGTATCGTTACGTGTACGTGTGTACGTGTAGTGACGTGTACGTGTACGTGTACGTGTGCGTTATTTACGTGTACGTGTGACGTGTATGTGTACGTGTACGTGTAGCGTTACGTGTACCTGTACGCGTACGTGTACGTCGTGTACGTGTGCGTGTACGTGTACGGTACGTGTCGTAGCGTTGCTGTACGTGTCGTGTACGTGCACGTGTACGTGTACGTGTACGTGTACGTGTACGTGTACGTGTACGTGTACGTGTACGTGTACGTGTACGTGTACGTGTACGTCTGTACGTGTTCGGTACGTGTACGTGTACGTGTACGTGTCGTGTACGTTACGTGTACGTGTACGTGTACGTGTACTGTCGTGTGACGTGTACGTTACGTGTACTGTACGTTAGTCACTGTACGTGTTCGTACGTGTCGTGTACGTGTACGGTGTACGTGTCGTGTACGTGTACGTGTACGTGTACGTGTACGTGTACGTGCGTGTACGTGTACGTGTACGTGTACGTGTATGTTTACGTGTACTTGTACGTATAAGTCTACCTGTACGTGTTCGAGTACGTGTACGTGTACGTGTACGTGTACGTGTACGTGTACGTGTACGTGTACGTGTACGTGTACGTGTACGTTTACGTGTACTTGTACGTGTAAGTCTACCTGTACGTGTTCGAGTATGTGTACGTGTACGTGTACGTGTACGTTTACGTGTACTTGTACGTGTAAGTCTACCTGTACGTGTTCGAGTACGTGTACGAGTACGTGTACGTGTACTTGTACGTGTAGGTTTACGTGTACGTGTATGTGTGGGTGGGTGCGTGCGTGCCTGTGTGTGTGAGTGAGTGTGTGTGTGTGTGTGTGTGTGTGTGTGTGTGTGTGTGTGTGTGTCTCGCGTCCCAATGATTTATAACAGTCACAGGCACAGCCATTATTAAACCGCGCACCCACTCAGCATTACTAGAAGATTTTAATGAACAAAAAATAAGTAAAATATGTAAATCTTTCATTGCGGTACACCGTTGTGTAGTTTATATATTCGTATTTTTAAATGATTACTTCACTTATTGTGTATGATATTTTTTGACATCAAAATGTAATTAGGCATTTCTTAATTTGTTCTTTGAACCGTTATATTTTACTGTTAGACTTATACTAGTATTGACAGTATTGTGGAGTATAATTTTTTATTTTTTGTATTATAATGTATCGGAATACGCTTAGTGGTCCGAGTAGGATGTAGCGAGAGGAAAGATCGGCATATTTCCGTTTGGTAAGGAATGTATAGGTCTAATTTATATCGATATAAAGATTATACAAATTACAGTATTTCGTTTACGGAATATTGCTTCAATTTTCTTCTCTGCACATTGGAATCTTTTCATTGACCGTAAATTTTGCAAAAAAATAAAAACGATATTCTATAGATAGTAAATGTTTCTATCATCGTTCAAAAAAGGTAACGTTCTTGCGCTAGATCGTTTTTCCGAAATGGAAATAATTGCCCACATGATATACTTTGTGAAATACACAAAAACTAAAAGCATATGAAACATCCTTAATATCTGTACTGATAGCGAAAATTTAGCTATAGCTGCCCAATCGAGTTTAATTCACTCGCATTCTTAATATCCAGTATGTGTAAATAGAAGATGTTAATCGCCACATTACAGCTTTTTAGGTGTATTTATTATATTAGAAATTATATCGCAATAGTGATTCCAGTTTCCGCAGAATTAAAAAAAAAATGTATCTTCGCGAAATTTGCATATTAATTTCATAATACATTACATTTACCTATTTAAAAGCGTATCCGCAAAAGTTGATACCCCACTGATTTATTATTAGGCAAATAAGTCAAATTGGGTAGATTTGCGAACTTTTTTATCATATGAGAAGAATGTAATAGAAAAGTTCCTAAACCTACCCAATTTGACTTAAGTATGCAGGGCAGTGGCGTAATCAAGTTATCTTTGATCAGTTAATAATCTAGATAATCTTACATATTCTGAATGCAACAACCTTAATCATATCGCATAGGAATACACAACAAATTATGGCAGAGTATTTCTTTTTCTATGTTTTTAAAGGAACTAGTTTCGATATTAAAATATTGATCTCTCAGTATAGTTTGTCTCAAGATATTTGGTTTTCTATCTAAACAGTATCATTTACACAAGACTTTGCAACAAGCTTATCAGCGAGTGATTTAGGGTCGCTGCGACAATATTCATATTGCAAATACAGGTCCGGCTTTCGAATTTGATTCAGACAATATTACGAAATAAAATCTGTGTGGAGTAAGTGAATATAACAACTCTTTAGTGCAATTTTGTTAAGGTGGCACGATCTCTCTTCACGGTTAGTAACGTTCCTTCACACTTTTTACACAATTAGGACTGGCAATAATAAAGTCGGAATGTTTAAAAGTTTTTTTGTTGTTTGATTTTTAAATTTTTTTATTATTTTGTTAATTATAACGACGCATAAAATGTTCACATATTTCATTTCTGATAACGAAACAGATGTTAAAATTTAAGCAGTTAGAACTACTATTTATAAATATTATTAATACCAACAAAAATTCACAGAAAAAAATCAATAACTGATACTTTCCAGGTAGAAAACCAAATATCTTGAGACAAACTATAACTATAAATGAATAGTGTTTGAGGCTGATGAATATGAGAACTAAAGTTCTACAAATGAAACACAGAATTCTGTAACTAAATCACATACTACTTGGATACTTTTATATGAAAATCTAAAAAGTGGGTTTGCAAAATAATTTAAGTTGTTTAATTTAATAGAAGTACTCCACACACAGCTATACATAGGGTTAACTTTCAATTCTTCTAAACCTTAGGTTTTCTAAAAAATACCCAGGACACGCATTGCAGTTGTTCCTTTTGCATAAAATATTATTTGATTTTTAAGATAATTTAAAAAAGTATTCTTTAGCATCCATGTGCTTAAGCTCTCGCGTCATACATCCCACTAGCAATGCGGTAAGATCAATTAAAAGTGTGTTTATAATAACAAGGAACTTTTTGTTTAAATCTCGTATGTCATATTTATTTATGTTTACAAAAGATCTCTAAACATTTGTATCAAGTTAAATATATAATTTGAGGATATGAATTAATTAATGTTAAATTAAACAGGGGAGTCAAACTATGCTTATGTGGTTGATTTACGTAAATCTATCTGAAAGGGAGCAGTAACCTATTTAAATTAATTTTTGCAAACCGTTAACATTTCTGTAATAAAAATTTGTATTAAAATCGAAAGTAAATTTGTATGTGTAATTATTATGAGTTTAGATAAGCAGTCATTATAAAATGAAATGTTTGTTCTGTCTGTGTATTTTTAGATTAATCAATCATAGTCTATTTCTGTACTGGCATTACAGAAATTAAACAGTAAAGAAAAAAAACGTACCTGGGGTCGATTAAAATCATCGTAACATTTAGTGCCTTTAACTCCTATTGCAGGAGTTTGATCTAACTCTTCGCCCAAACAATTTCCAATAATAATAAAAGATAGAAAAAATTTAAACGTCCTTCCTATACACATTCTAAGAAACATTTTAACACTCACGCACACTTTAAATTGTCCGAAAATAATTGGTCAATGGACCGCACAGAAATATAATTTAAACTAACTAAAAGAAAGAAGTCAATTTATTAAGAAAATTAAAGTTGTAGATCATACGTATTAATCCATTTTTATTTTAGGTTTTAATTTTCATTACGTAATTTGTGTATGTATATAAAACGCACACGTGAAATTAATGTTTTTTTATGCGTTTACAAAGATTTAAGTTATGGACGTATAAAGCTCACGCATCACCGACAGCCGGTCGGCTCATACTGTGGAAGAAATGCAGTATACAAGTGTACGAGCTCCAGATGCCCACAGATGCTGTAACACTTGGTGTTCGAGATTGTTGTTAAAAGCTCATTCATGCCTTTGAGCGGTATTTAAGGGGATATATTCCAACTCATCTTAAGTTTTTAAGGGAGAAGAGGAAGTATTTCTTGCTTTTTCCAACCTACAAAGGTTTTGACTTTTAGTATAATTGCTTTTATATGATCTAAACCGTTGGGATTTTAATGTTTCGTGTGAGATTAGGTACCAAACTATTATGTCTGGTGACCACACAGATGACTTTTTTTACGTAATATGATTGTATTTTAACTATCCTATAGTATTCTAGCTAAAATAAACACTATATTGCCGTTTATCGCTCAGTAGTTTTTCCTTGAAATAAATTTAGAAGCATTAATGTTTTTACCAAATAGTGAATGCTCAATAACCTAGGCGTGATGTAGTGCCCACTGTATCAATAAACTTTACAAGCAACTAATTGATCCATATACCAATTACATAAGTAGAATTAATAATTTAAATATGTACTAGAGGTTCTTGAAATGAAATATTCGTTTGTTGCTTTTAAGATTATAACACTGACTTAAAGAGGGGTCGTAAAGATATGTGTATGTGGGTTGGTGAAAATTTGTAGACTGAAGTGATGATAGTGTTGCTCGGCAGTATTATTTTCGTAAAAAATTTTTATTAACGGATGAAACGTTTTCCATGCTATTACTTGAAAAAGTTTTCGAAATTTTCCAATTTAACGGTATTAAGCTCTTTGCAGATGGAGTGAACTCAAGTCGGCGAACACAACTCGCCAGGATACATTTGGCGCTGGCATTACCCGCCATGCATAGCTGGCCGTGCTGAACTCGCTGGGATACAACTCGTCGTGTAATAACGTTAGTGTACACCATTCTCTAATAAAATGTGATTCTTTGAAAATTGTATTAATTAAAATGGCCAAATAGTCACTTTAATAGTTTTCTAATAGAAACAAAAGCATTTACGTAATCCCTACTACATTAACAGTATTTTCTTTGTTTGTGATAGCAAATTTATGACCACATGTAGCAAATTTAACAGCCATTACAGAGGTGCGCGTTCGTGTGTGTGGGTGCGTGTGCATGTGCGTACGCGTGCGTGTGTGTTAATTTTATACAGCAAGTTGTCCATTCCGGGTTGTATGCGGCGAAATGTACATGGTGAGTTTTAGGCAACCCTTACAGAATCATACTGTTTACTCTTGTAGGAATGAACCAGTCACGAAAAAAACCCTCGGGAAAAAACGGGAAGTAACACCTCGAAAAAACCTACGGAAACTAAACCCTTGAAAAAGGAAACCTAGGGAGAAAACTCAAAAGACGTGCAATTGTCAGTAGTTTACTAAATAAATGAATATACATAGAGCTGGAACACTCTCAAGCGTACATACACGATTATCTCCAATCCTTCTGTTCCCGACACATAAAATGTGTTGCAGCAAGTGATTAATTTTGTTATTACTGGTACATCATCTAAAGGAGGAAATACCACTATCAACCATTTCACAAAACAGTACTCCACCCTATAACGCTGTTCAAGTTCCATTTATTGCAACTTTCCGTGGGTACTTTGACAAAGACGCTAAAACATGCTTTAATAGCAATATGGTGTTCCCTCTCCCTCTCCCTCTCCCTATCCCTCTCCCTCTCCCTCTCCCTCTCCCTCTCCCTCTCCTCTCCCTCTCCTCTCCTCTCCTCTCCCTCTCTCCTCTCCCTCTCCTCTCCTCTCCCTCCCTCTCCCTCTCCCTCTCCTCTCCCTCTCCCTCTCCTCTCCCTCTCCTCCTCTCCCTCTCCCTCCTCCCTCTCTCCTCTCCTCTCCCTCTCTCTCTCTCCCTCTCCCTCTCCCTCTCCTCTCCCTCTCCCTCTCCCTCTCCTCTCCCTCTCCTCTCCCTCTCCCTCTCCCTCTCCCTCTCCCTCTCCCTCTCCCTCTCACTCTCCCTCTCCCTCTCCCTCTCCCTCCTCCCTCTCCCTCTCCTCTCCCTCCTCTCCCTCTCCCTCTCCTCTCTCCTCTCCTCTCCTCTCCTCCCTCTCCTCTCCTCTCCTCTCCCTCCCTCTCCCTCTCCTCTCCCTCTCCCTCTCCCTCTCCCTCTCCCTCTCCCTCTCCCTCCCTCTCCCTTTCTTTCCCCATTTTAGGCAAGTCTCTCAATTTCAATTGGTAACTAAATAAGCATTAAAGGTTAATGTAAACATCATCTCATCAAAACAAACAACAAAAAGAAAAGATTCAATATGGAAATACAACAAAGTACCATTAAAGCAGAACAAAATTATAAAATTGAGTAACTGCTAAAATGTGCGATTGTGCAGTCATGATAGCTTATGCTTCATCAAGTTTTGGTTAAAATCGGCTTACAAAGAAAGAAAGCGTTAAAGCACACTTCGAGAATGTCTCGTAAACTATTAAATACGCAAAGACATTTTTTATAATTTAGATAGGTTTTTTCCTGAATGTTTTTCGTAAAGAATAAGCCTTAAAAACAAAATGTGTTTCACATAAGCGTGAATACGACTAAATAAAAATGATCTATTCCTCTTTACTATCGCAATATGTACACAAGTATAAGAAAGTCATATGCCGGTTACTTTATATTTTTTTAATTTGATAATTACAAATGTCTCGGTGGAGTTGGTCGACATAAAGGTAAGAAAGCAATGTGACGAGTACGTTAATGCGCTATAGGTTCTGCTTGGCCAAAGTTTACCCACTCATTGAAGCAGGTGAGTAATTAAACATAATACTGCTTAGTTACCGTGCTTCTGGAAATACTCAACGTGGTAACGCCCAAATTGGCATTAAAAGCTTGCTGATGTTAATGGATCTGCAACTTAGACATATTCTGGTGTTTGTGTAGAATATTGTCCATTGGTGCTCCCGAAATATCCACTACATACGGCATTTTACTCATTTTTAATCAACGGACTATTCCATCGACTTTAGAAAGCCATAAAGTATACAATCAAAGAAGACCCTCCATGACCTAAACAGGAATTCATCAGTGGCTTAAAATTGAGTCCAGATTTTTCGCTTAGTAAAGTGAAATCTACAAGACACATGGTTAATAACAACATTCGTTTTTAAATTTCAACACAAACCCACAAACCTTATTGTGGAAATTAAAATGAAAAACTATCTAATGGTGCTAGACTTTGCAAATTAGAAAACATTGCAGGTTTTTTAAATATGTTTAAACATTAAAGATAATGCCAATAAACAAAGATGATAATTATAATCAAGTTACTAAATTAGAATAAATTCTAAATAATGATGCTGGAAATAAGTATCGAATAACGTATAATTAATTCAAGATTAAAAGAATACATAGAATCAATTCAATGTTTGTTAATAGTCTTAATAGTTCGAGTACATTGCTATAGTGACCCTCTGTAATTGTTTATTATTAAGAAGCGGTTATTGTCGCGAATCAAATTAATTTGTAACTATAACTCAATGTTTAAACTTCTTAAACTTCCTCATAGTAATAATTATTTTAATGTTTTTCTACACCTTATGTTCTTTCAGATTAAAACCAACCAGTAGAAGTTATTGATAGGTATTAAATGATCTAGGCGTTTTTCAGTTTTTTTTTAATTTTCATATAAATATTGGCATAAAATATTATCAAGTGCTTATAAAAGTCTCTATGTGAGAGTGAAGAAATATTTTTAATAAATATAGTTTCTCGAGCAGAATTATAGTAAATCACCGAATTTGTATTTATGTCGGAAATGTCTCAAATTAATTAATAATAATTAGAAACGTTTTTCTTAATACAATTGTCATATTTCCTATTAGATCACAAACATCCATTTCTTAGTGCAGTATACGCATACGAGGGCGACTAGTTTTATTACCGCACATATCGGAATAACGTTGAAACACACAGTCTTTGCGATTCCCCAACTCAAAAAATTAAATATTATCATTTTACTAATAGAAGACTTTGCCATGGAAAAACAAATTAATAAAAGGGCATCATGTGCAATTGTTTATTGCTCTATTGTACAATAACCAAAATTGCATTCGCTTACAGAAAAACTGTAAATGGAGAAAAATTTTAGTGCAGTACTAGTTTTGTAATGTTAGTCAACATTTATTGATAGGAATTAAGTGAAGGATTTGTAACAAGGAAAGGCATAAGACAAGGACGCCCCCTGAGCCCAAGCTGTTCGCAGTATACACAGCAGACCTAGAGGAGACAGTAAGGGGGCAACAAGAAGGAAGCGTGGTGGTAGGAAACAGGAAAGTGTGGTCGCTGGCGTACGCTGATGACATAGTGTTAATAGTGAAGGAAGAAAAAGAAATGAAGGGGATGCTAAAAACCATGGACATGAACATTTGAAAAGAAAAGATTTGTATGTAAATGGGAACAAAACTATTGAGAAAAGGGGGAGGAGAAAGGAAAAAGGAGGAGTGGAAATGAAGGGAAGATGAGATACAGCAGGTAAAGGAACTCACCTACACCTACTTGGGATACACGATAAGAGAATACAATAAAGATGGGGAGCATATAAAAGCACGAGTGAGAAAAGGAAATAAATTAATAGGGCAAGTGTGGAGTGCAGGAGAACCACTGTTCGAAATGGACTTAAGGAAAAGGAAATTAATATTTGAAAAACTAATGAAAAGTATGTGTTGTACAGGGAAGAAGTGTGAGGGTGAGGATGTGCAAACAGAAAAAATAAGGGTGTGTGCGTGTGTGTGTATGTGCGTGTGTACTGTGTGCTTGTGCCTAAGTGAGTATGTGGGTGTGCGTGTGTGTGTGTGTGTGTGTGTGTGTGTGTGTGTGTGTGTGTGTGTATGCGTGTGTGCATTTGTGCATTTGTGCATGTGTGTATGTGTGCATGCGTATGTGTGTATATGTGCGTATATGCGTGTGTGCGTGTGTGCGCGTGTGCGTGTGTGCATGTGTGCGTGTGTGCATGTGTGCGTTTGTGCGTGTGCATGTGTGCATGTGCGTGTGCGTGTGCGTGTGCGTGTGCGTGTGCGTGTGCGTGTGCGTGTGCGTGTGCGTGCGCGTGTGCGTATGCGTGTGCGTGTGCGTGTGCGTGTGCGTGTGCGTGTGCGTGTGCGTGTGCGCGTGCGTGTACGTGTACGTGTGCGTATGCGAATGCGTGTGCGTGTGCTTGTGTATGTGTCATGAATATCTGGGTGTATGACCTAAATGTCTCGACCCCGTAGACCCCACATATTAAGGGTGGAGTTACGGAGCAAAGAGTAAGGATGGTAAATATAATGTTCTTTCGGTCGCAATCGCTCAAAAAATTGAAAAATAATTCAAACTGAACATAAGTGTTTATCACCTAAATGTCTAAAGCCCATTTATATTTGGTGGTGGTGAATTTGCGGGTAAGGAACAGAAGGGGTATATGTGATTTTCTCTCGGCTGCAATAACTGAAAAATATTAAAAGTAATTGTACTAAAATTTGGCGTACGTGGTTAGGATCTAAATTTCTAGATCTCAGTAATTTTTGGTGGCAATAAATAAGAGTGGTAAATATAATTTTATTAACCGCAATAAGTCAAAAACTGGAAAAGCAAATGTATTCAAATTTACCACAACAGTGCTTAATACTTAAATGCCTACATCACTGTTATTGTTGGTGATGGTAGCTTTATGGGATGTGGAGTAAGAAGGATTAATACGTTTTCTTTCGTCCGTGATGATACAAAAACTTAAATGGTGAGTTAATTCAAATCTGAGATAAATGTAAAAAGGGTTAAATTACTAGACCCCAATTATTTTTGGTGGTGATGGTGCTGAAACCAGAGGATAAGAGGGAAGATTTTATTTTCTTTTGTTTAGAAGCTCAAAAACTTGAAGTACGTGTGCATTAAAATTTATTTTCCTCATGGATATGCACACTCAAATGCTACCAGTCGTTGTAACAAAGTTCATCAACAAGACTGTTTGATTCCAATTCGTCTGATCTAAAAATATTTCAGCAGAAAGAATATATAGAATTTTTTGAGAGAGAATATATTAGCCTAAAATGTTCAGTTTTTATATTCCGAATTTTTTAATATATATTATTATCATCAGCATCACTATCACTAGTAGTTTTGTTTAATGGGTGTGTGAGTTGATGATGTTGATGTTTGGGATAAATTTTCTTACAAACCGCAGATTCTTTCGCGCAGGCGAAGTACTCTGTGGTTTTGGAAAAATTGAAGTAATTTTTACGTATTTCTCCAGCTCTTCTTTCCTTTCTCTTTTGTTCATGCAATTTTGGTAGCGGATAATTTTTTTTTTTTCTGGAATTGTGCTCAAAAAAGACTTAAAAATAATGAACGAGTAAGTGAAGTGATAAGTGAAGCATTCTGTAAAAATTAACTTCAAATTTAGCAATTTGCCAACAATAATAATTTTTTATTTAAGAAATTGAACAACCTGTACAGATTTGCACAAAACTTTGTCTACTTTGCCACTACAAGTTACTTATTATTTACCAGCCAATGCCACAACAAAAAATATCTGGTGTGGAACACAGCACGATCTTCAACCCACAAAATGGAAATGAAAAGAAATGAAATAATTTTAATAGCATTTTTTTAAGGATAATTATGCAACCTCTTTTATAAGTTAATTACGAAAATATGCAATATTGCAAAAACAGATACAATAGTCTATGCCAAACGGAGGTTTAAGGTCTATCAAGTCTGATAGAGGTTAACAGACATCTGGATGCTAACTTAAAAATAAAAAGAAATGCAATAATTTGAATTATATTTTTTAGGGCAACTTTGCAACCTCTTTTTTATACGTTTATAACGTAAACAGGCAACGTTGTAAAAACAAAAAAAAATCTGTCAGAATGACGTTTAAAACTTCATGTCAGATAGATCTTAATATATACATGTTAACTAAAAAAAAATTCCAAAGCCGCCCTCTTCTATAAATCAATAATGCAGTATAACCATTTGCATTGATATTTAATTAATTTTTTGACTTACCTTGCGTTATATTAAAAAACTTTATAACCATAAGTTATGTAACATTAAACTTTCTTTACAAAATACGTCTACACTTTTCCTTATGAAATTAATCGTTATTCAGATAATGAAAAATTACGCGTCATATCAAAAAATTGCATAGAACATAATTAATCGATATGTTTAAGGTCCACATTTAGGTATTTTTATATCTTTGGAATATGCAGCTATTTTAGAAATATTTGATAAAAAATAAAAACTGCCCCTAATAATTCCCCTCTCCGCCTCTGGATTTCTCCCAAAATCTATCGGGTCTAAGCCAAATGAAAACAAGCTTAAATACAAAATTTTAAGTACGTAGGTATTTTCGTTCTGGAGTTATCGTGGATACTAAGATAGATATAGAACATAAAAGGGTGAGATCTATATAAATGTTTGTGCTGACGTCAGAAAGAAAAATAATGCATTTGATAATAAATATGTACATTTGCATAGAAACAAAGTTAGCACATCTGCAACTTAATGAGTAACGTGCAAATTAGAGGTCGGCATTTATTTTTTTTAGAAAACCGCATGTCGATACCTTTTTTCTATCTCGAGATATCTTAAGAAACGTGTAAACAGTGAACATTTTTTTGTAAAACTTCAATTAGGCTGGTTAACCTTACCGGAAATTAACAATTTTAGTCTTGTTAGAAAGGTCTTACATTGGTCTATCTGCAACAGTTAAAAATGTTGTCACACTAATATTACCCTTGCCGCTAGAGGGCGTTATCTGAAAGGTACTCTTTATTAACTTTTCGTTTGGCATACCTACCTACAATAAATAATTAAAAATAATTTTATTGTAAACGTAAAGAAAAATGCCTCTTATTATTTTCAGTTGACCGTGACACCAAAAGTAAACAAAAAAAGGTAGGTATAGGTAAATTTCGCAAACAACTCTAAGAATGTGATTAGTGCCGCCCCAGATGTTCAAACTGTCGTCCATCATTTTCGATACACAATTCCAGTTTCTGGCGTGTGGATAGACGGAAGTTTCAATTTCTGCCACTAAAATGCTTTGTATTGCGTTTTGTATTCTTGCGATCATGTCAGCCGTTGTTGTAGGTCTGTTGACAAAAACAAGTTTAATTGCCCCCACAAATAAAAATCTAAATACGTCAGGTCTGGGGATATGGCTGGCCAGTGAAATATACTTCCTATAAACGTCCTATCCATCTGCCAGCATATATTTGATTTAAAAAATTCCGAACATCCCTAGAGTAATGTGCCGGGCACCCATCGTGTTGGTAAAACGTCATGACGAATTGCCAGTCGTACGTCTCCTAAAAAAAGTGGCAATTCGTTTGTTAAAAAATCTAAATATCTTTCCCCATTAATGATTTCATTAAAAAAGTATGGTCAAATTATTTGTCCACCCTGATATTGGACCCAGTCGGGATTTGTTTCTGTCCAATAGTGCATGTTATGGCGATTTACACTAACATCACTCCGAAATGTTGCTTCATCTGACCACATAATATGGGAAGTATTTCAGGATTTTCTCCTATCATATTTAATAGCCAGTTACAATAATCCAGTATGTTATTGAAATCTCCAGCATTTAAACATTGGTGTAGGACTATGTGATATGGGTGCAATCTAAAAATATTTCGTTGTTAACAAGCGAAAGAAGTCTTCAAGTGTGGTGCTTTTACGAAAGTTTTTCGCCTGGCCTCTCATTATTTTATATTTTTATTATTTGATACCAATACTACAATTTTGGTAATAGTTATTTATGATACAAATAAACGTGACCTTTTATTTTATGAGTGGTGAATATTGCTGAACGAGCGTACCGTTACAAGTAATATTGTTAAAGTGGATTATTTAAGTAAAATTTATTTTTTAAGTAATGACTAAGCTGAACTAAACATTTTATCACAAATTAATTATGGCACCAGCTGGAAGCGAGCGTGGCCACTTGGAAGAACCAGTCAGAATACAGAGCCGTAGGCCCCCAACCAGAGCACTAATCCTGGAGGCTGGGAGGGGTTTAAGAACCAATCAGAAGCCAGAGGGCGTGGCCTACCCTTAGGCTGTGTACGCGCGCAGGATCCATCAGCTGGAAGTGTCACGTGACCTATTTCTATTGGACGTCATCCGATTAAAAATGGTGGGGGATAAGTGACCCACTTCTACCAATCTATGTCAGATGGACATTTAAGACTTCATGCCAGACGTTAATAGCCATATAGACGATAACTTAAAAAAAAATTCCAAAGTCGCCCGCTTCTATAAAACACCGATAATACAATTTAAGCATTTTTAATCATATTTAATTAATTTTTATAGTTTTAAATGAAAAAGCTTTATAAAGAAAAGTTATGTAAAATTAAATTATCTTTAGAAAATGTGTCTACACGTTTTCTTATAAAATTAATTGATATTTAGGTGCTGGAAAAATTTAAACTAACACTTAAATTCTACCTTACGAACTTTTGTCGCTAAATTATGTTGCTATTTTTAAAATATATAGCTGTTTCATAATTATTTGATGAAAACCCAAAACTGCGCATAATCACCCCCCTCCTTTCAGCCACAGAATTTCTCCCAAAGTCTATCACCTCCAGGAGAAATAAAAACAAGTTTAAATACGAAATTTCAAGTACGTACGTGTTGTCGTTCTGGAGTTATCGTGGACACTAACATACATCTGATCCAAAGTCGAACAGTATGTGATGTGATGTGCAAAACATGCCCACACGCACGCACACACACACACACACATACTTACACACACACACGCACACGTCACACGCAACGCACACGCATCACGCATTTCACCACACGCACACGCAACAACCGACGGGTCAACAGCTGCACGCACCTGCAACATCACCGCAGTACTGCATGCATCGCAGCTACAATGCGCACGCTACGCGCATATAATACACATCATTCGCACACGCACACGCACACGCACGCATCTACGCACACGCACGCGCAGGCATCACGCACGACGCACACGGACACGCACGACGCACACGCACAACGCACTCGGCACAGCACACTCGCACACGCACACGCACGACGGATCTCACACGAGCACACGCAAGCACAGCACCGCATCAGCCCACGCAACCTCGCACTTAAAGCCGAACCAGAGCATCGTACACTTTCACATCACAGAGGCTCAATCCACCGCAGTTACATGCCTTTTTAAATCATTAAGAACCATGTATTGTCAATTTTTATTTGGTAGAATCTAAAAGTAGATAGAATATGTAAAACATGGTAGTATATATTCGGAAATTTTGCACTTTCCTTAAAATCTTTTACAACGTCAAATCGTACAACATTCTATAAAGGGTATAATTAAATGATGAACGGATTTGTTTAAATTTATTCGAAGGTATTTTTAATCTATTTCACTTCCGTTATTTACTAATCGTGTTAGGGATCCAATAGTTTTATGATTGAAAGTTTCAAGTTTTTCAAAATAATTGTTCATTCATATTTGGTTAACCGTAACTACATTGGATGATAAAAACATTTGATAAATATTTACTCAATAGCTGAAGACAATGTTAATCTGAATTAATTGATAAATGTAAGTCTTGTATAAGAAAATAAAAAATAATGGCGTGTCAAAATTTTGAGCTGTAGAGTTAAATTAGACTGATAAATCCTTATTTTTGTAAAGATTAGAACTTTTAAACAATTATACAATAATAATATAAAATAAAATTAATACTAATTATGAATAACAAATAAACAAGAAAGGACTGCCGGTAAAGAACAAGAAGCAAATAAAATATGATTTTCGAGACCCTTCCGGATTAGGACGGCACCGTCCAGTTTACACTCCGCTGGATGCGCCCTCTCTGTTTACAACTGAAATTATACGGATTAATTGCAATAGGTGGTTTTCAAATTTAATTGATATCAGAAATGTTAATTATTTTTTGGGTGGTTATTAACGATATGTATTGGGTTTCTGGGTTATTGGCAACAGGATTAATTCGGTGTGTAAGTCAGGTGAGTACAATTTTATATAATTTTATGTAAATACAACAGGTGTTTGTGACATGGAACAGGAGGCGTGAAAAGTTATAACTTGTAAACTTGGGGTGTGATATAGAGGGTAGATAATGAGGGACGTGTAGTTATGTGTACGGTAAAGATAAGGAGTTACTATAATAGTATTGAAGTCCTAGAATGAGGGTTCGAGGCAGAACCTCCGTTCGCCTTCTATATGGATGTGATGATGGTTTGGGGTTGATTATTTCTCAGAGAGATGACTATTTGTTCGGGGCCTTAACCTCCGGGTATTTGTAATTTAAAAGCCCATATCGGTGCAAAGCAATCCAATAATGATGGTTTAGATCACAATCTTTTTTTTTTATTTTGTTTCTCTTTTGTGGCGGAGTAATTAATTTACAGAAGAGATCTTACGGGACGCACTACGTGATAATACAGGGTGGTACCTCCGGCGAATCACGTACAACGTGCCTGTGGCAAATTTATATCCTAATCTCGGTGCTATAAACAGCCAAGCTTGTTTGATATAAATGTCCTTCCAATAATGTAGTTCGAAGTAGAGGAGCGGATTTATGGATGATACAGGGGGTGGATTTGGTGGTGAGGGTAAAATTAGTAAAGATGGTTGCGAAGGTTGTTGGCTGGCCAGGTGGGTATGTCGTATGAAGTAAATATGAATATAAATAGGTGTATAAACGTCTGGTTAGGTGAGAATGGTATAAATAAGTAAAGGTAGGGGTAGGTATATAATTAAGGGGTGGGTTTACATCTGGTCTGGTAAATAAGTGCAAAATAAGTCTGGTTTGTACAAAGTAAGTACGAATACTCTTATTAGTTTGGCTGGGGATCTGGTATATATAGGAAAACTTGGAGAGTATGAAACAGGATAACAACTGATAACATTTTTAAATAATGTAATAGAACAGTTGTGGAAACAATTTGGAAATATGGATTGATATAATTTATTTCTAGGAATGGAAAATTTGTAAGGATTCAGGCAGGATCATTATAAGATTAATCCACATAACACGATCGACTTTACTTTAATAGCAAACAAAAATACGCTAACATGTGAAGTTAAATCTATACATAACGTGGAATTTAGAAAGGATTCTATTTGGCGCACGCTCGACTTCTCTCCTAACGCGTACAGGGCAGGCCACACCTATGAATCTGATCTCGATGTTCAAGTAATTCATGCTACAAATGTACATGTGGAGTGTAATCTAACTAGACGCACATACAGGAACAGTGAGCAGTCGTACACAATCTTCGAGTTTGATGTACACGTTGAACCAGGTTATAAATTAATCTAGGAGCCGTCTATAGTTATTGATTTACCTGTACTTACACAACGTATAGGTAACATAACCTTGAAATTGGTTGATCAAGGGAGTTGATTAGAATACTTATTGTAACGAGAAAGTAACTATTAGATTGGAACTGAAGGAGTATAGGTCTATCTGCAGACGAGAGCACATCGTTAATCGAAGACGAAGTTCAGTTTCTGCAATATCTCGGCTATAAAGTATTGAGACCATATGGAAGAAGCGTTGAAAAGTTTATTCACCGGAGTCAGGTACGGAGATATGATCGTGGAATGCGGTAGTCGAACTTATCCGTACACAACAAACGCATACAGCATACTCCGACGAGATTAATCTGGTTATTCAAAAAGTTGATCTTATTACAGATACTTACGATAGTGTTATATATCTAGAAGGTATTATGACCCCTAAGGAAGCACACAAAGAGTATACCTTACGAATAATGCGAATCTTATTGAAGAGGAAGAGGACCTTCCTCTTCGATGAGATTCGATTCATGTTAGGTGATCAGGTGATTGATACTTTACGTTTACCGGGTATTAATAGCACCATTAAAGGATTTTGCCGATATACAGCAGATCAAAGTGTCTGTTTATCGCATGCAGGATGAAGTCTGCAAACACGCCTCGTTAAGCAGCACCAAGACCGCTGTCTGTGCTTCCATACCGCTCAAGCATGTGTTGAGGTTTGGAGAGGATTGTACGAAGCCTCTAGTCAACATTCACCAAATGTTGGTATTGGTTTGCTCTTAAGACCGACGTAGACTGCTGCAGCGGCGAAACGCTAGAGGGCGTTATCTGAAAGGTACTCTTTTTGTTAACTTTTCGTTTGGCGTACCTACAATAAATAATTAAAAATAATTTTATTGTAAACGTAAAGAAAAATGCCTCTTATTATTTTCAGTTGACCGTGACACCAAAAGTAAACAAAAAAAGGTAGGTATAGGTAAATTTCGCAAACAACTCTAAGAATGTGATTAGTGTCGCCCCAGATGTTAAAACTGTCGTCCATCACTTTCAATACACAATTCCAGTTTCTGCCGGGTGGATAGGCGGAAGTTTCAATTTCTGCCACTGAAATGCTTTGTATTGCATTTCGTATCCTTACGATCATGTCAGCCGTTGTTCTAGGTCTGTTGGCAAAAACAAGTTCTTTTAATTTCTCCCACAAATAAAACCTAAACACGGCAGGTCTGGGGATATGGCTGGGCAGTGAAATAAACTTCCACGTCCTATCCATCTGCCAGGATATATTTGATTAAAAAAATTCCGAACATCCCTAGAGTAATGTGTCGGGCACCCATCGTGTTGGTAAAACATATCACGACGAATTGCCAGTCGTACGTCTCCTAAAAGAAGTGGCAATTCGTTTGTTAAAAAATCTAAATATCTTTCCCCATTAATGATTTCATTAAAAAAATATGGTTCAATTATTTGTCTACCTAGAATGCCGCACTACACGTTTACAGACCAACGACCCTAATATTGGATCTCTCGCATCCAGTCGGGATTTGTTTCTGTCCAATAGTGCATGATATGGCGATACACACTACCATCACTCTGAAATGTTGCTTCATCTGACCACATAATATGTGAAGTATTTCTGGATCTTCTCCTATCATATTTAATAGCCAGTTACAGTAATCCAGTCTCTTATTGATTTCTCCAGCATCTTAACCTTGGTGTAGGACTATGTGATATGGGTGCAATCTAAAATAAAAATATTTCGTTGTTAACAAGCGAAAGAAGTCTTCAAGTGTGGTGCTTTTACGAAAGTTTTTCGCGTGGCCTCTCATTATTTTATATTTTTATTATTTGATACCAATAATACAATTTTGGTAATAAACGTGACCTTTTATTTTATGAGTGGTGAACATTGCTGAACGAGTGTACCGTTACAAGTAATATTGTTATAGTGGATTATTTAAGTAAAATTTATTCTTTAAGTAATTACTAAACTGAACTAAACGTTTTATCACACATTAATTATGGTACCAGCTGGAAGCAAGCGTGGCCACTTGGGGGAACGAGTCAGAATACAGAGCATTACGCCCCCAACCAGAACATTGAGCCTGGAGGCTGAAAGGGTCTAAGGACCAATCAGAAGCCAGGGGGCGTGGCTTACCCTTAGGCCTTCCTATTACATCTCTCAGACTTGGGCTGTGTGCGCGCGCAGGATTTATCAGCTGGAAGTGTCACGTGACCCATTTCTATTGGACGTCATCCGATTAAAAATGGTGGGGGATAAGTGAGTAACTTCTACCAATCTATGTCAGATGGATATTTAAGACTTCATGCCAGACGTTAATAGACATATAGGCGATAACTTAAAAAAATTCCAAAGTCGCCCGCTTCTATAAAACACCGATAATACAATTTAAGCATTTTCAATCATATTTAATTAATTTTTATAGTTTTAAATGAAAAAGCTTTATAAAGAAAAGTTATGTAAAATTAAATTCTCTTTAGAAAATGGGTCTACACGTTTTCTTATAAAATTAATTGATATTTAGATGCTGAAAAAACTTAAACTAACACTTAAATCCTACCGTAGGAATCTTTTGTTGCTAAATTATGTTGCTATTTTTTAAATATATAGCTGTTTCATAATTATTCGATGAAAACCCAAAACTGCGCCTAATCACACCCCCTCCCCCCCCCCCCGCTCTCCGCCACAGAATTTCTCACAAAGTCTAATCACCTCCAGGAGAAATAAAAACAAGTTTAAATACGAAATTTCAAGTACGTACGTGTTGTCGTTCTGGAGTTAGCGTGGACACTAGCATACATCTGATCCAAAGTCCAACTGTAAGAGATGTGCAGAACATGCACACACGCACGCACACACACACACACACACACTCACACACACACACACACACACACACACACACACACACACACACACACACACACACACACACACACACACACACACACACACACACACACACACACACACACACACACACACACACACACACACACACACACACACACACACACACACACACACACACACACACACACACACACACACACACACACACACACACACACAACACACACACACACACACACACACGCACACGTAAGCATACAGCACACACGCACACGACACGACGCACACACGCACACGCGTACACGCACACACGCAGACATGCACAGACGACACACGCTCACACGTATGCTCACATTCACACGCGCACGGGCACATTTTAGACATTTTTAAAAAACCACTTTTGGGAATCAAGGGATCTCAAAACCGGTATTTCCGGTCCCAATTCAATTTCAAATTTTGGGTGGGAAAGGTAAAAATGTAGATTTGGAGTATCCTAATCTACATTTTTACCTTTCCCGTTCACACGCACACGCGCACACACGCACATACGCACACACGCACACGCGCACACGCGCACACACGCACACGCGCACACGCGCACACGGGCACACACGCACACACGCACACACGCACACATGCACACACGCACACACGCACACACGCACTCACGCACACACGCATACACGCACACACGCGCACATGCAGACACGCACACACGCACACACGCGTTCACGCACACACGCAGACACGCACAGACGCACACACGCTCACACGTATGCTCACATTCACACACGCGCACGGGCACATTTTAGACATTTTTAAAAAACCACTTTTGGGAATCAAGGGATCTCAAAACCGGTATTTCCGGTCCCAATTCAATTTCAAATTTTGGGTGGGAAAGGTAAAAATGTAGATTTGGAGTATCCTAATCTACATCTTTACCTTTGCTCACAGCACACGCGCACACACGCACACGTGCACACGCGCACACGCGCACAAGCGCACACGCGCACACGCGACAGCACTACGCACACACGCACACGCACACACAGCACACACGCACACACACACACACACACGACACACGCACACGCACACAGCACACTGCACACCACACGCATCACTCACACACGCACACACGCACACACGCACACACGCACACACGCACACAGCACAGCACACAGGCACACACGCACACACGCACACACGCACACGTGGGAATGGTAAAAATGTTGATTAGGATACTCACGGATGTAAAAGCATTTGGTTTGGTTAAAAATAATATTTAACGAGAAAAAGTTTTATTTTCAAACACAAATGTATATTCCTATCAATAAATTTTATTCAAATCACGAACGTTACAAAACTATTACTGTACTGAAACATTTTCTGTATAATAGGGTAATAAACTATTAAAGGATTGCACATGATAACCTTTTGGTAATTTGTTTTTCTATGGAAAACCTATTATTACGAAAATGGTAATATTTAATTGTTTGAGTTTCGTTCATTTCGTCTCATTCTGTTATGTGCGGTACTAAAACTAGTCGAGATGTTTGAGATCCAATAGGGAATGCGGAAAAACGTTTATAATGTTAAAATTTCAAAACCTGGAATATCTATCGCGAAATTTTCAAATTCAAACCTATATTTTTGGTTTAACCAGTGAATTGTTCGTAAACAGGTTTTGGGGTTTCGCAATTTAATATTAAATTTAAAAACATTTTTGCCGTATAAATAATATTAACTCAAATAGTGAGCCATGGAAGATACACAGATGTTAACATCCTGTAATTTAAATTAGACTGCACAAATGCATTAAGTTCATTTTGTATAAGAAATAATACGAAATTAAAAACAAATACAAAGAAGTTATTATAAGGCAGATGTTTTAAATTTATTTTACGAGCATAGTTACGTAGTATAAATTTAGAACAATTGCGTAAGAGTAAATCCTTTCCATTATTTTAATTGCTTACACAAAAGAACATAATGTACCTTTTCAAACTAAATTAAATTACAATACGGCGATAACTGTTCATTTTCCATGGCTCACTATTTGAGTTTATTTTATGTGTACGACAGGAAACGATCTTAAATTTAATATTAAATTGGAAAATCTTCAAAAACTATCAACTTTTACTTTATATGATATGGAACATACATTAAGACAATTCTTCCACGACAAACCAAAAATAATTTTGAAAATTTCAAGATAATTCACGTTGTTGAATGTTAATAATGGTAGTTAGTTTGTTACCGCCCTATATATAATGACCAAGCGTTCTTAACAACATAAAGCAGAACAGAGCCCTGATTTGTAGTCCACTTGATATATCGACATGAGAAACATTTCCCTTAATACAAATTTAAAATAAAAAGGTTGGGTACAACTTCCGGTATAACAGGAAGTACGGCCATCTTGAAAACATTTAAAGAGGAAGATTTCACCCTCCTGAGCAAGCCCACAAAATTTTAAATTGCTATTTTAATTTTTTATCATAAATGTTCTTTTGAACTTTCTGTTAATTACCCTGCATATGAAAATATATACAGGTATTGAAAAATATTATCGCGGGTCTGACGTATAATAAGTATAACAAAGGCAGTACAATCAGTGCACGTGCTAAGTGAGACAGAATACACAACAAACTAAAAACGCTGATGCCATACATGCGTCTTTTGAGTAGGCTAGTATCAATGACATATTTAACTGCTACTGTCAACGAGAATTAAAAATCAGTGTTTTTGCAAGTCCGATACAATACTCATGTATTCCACTGAAGAAAAAATACAGATTATTAAGTGGTATTATTCAGGAAGCACCGCACAAGAAATAATGGGCAGGTTTACGTTTTCCTTTGAAAACAGGCCAATTCCATCAGAAACTACAGTTATGCGTACTATTTGTAAATTTGAAAGATGTGGATGTTTAAATAATTGTAGAAAATGCAGTAGCATTGATGGTAATGATGGTGAGCATCCTGCTCCCTAACTTAAATGAAAAGCGCGAACTCCAAGAAATTGCAGTGTGTAGTTTAGCAGAAACTAATTTCCCGTGCAATGGTACAAAAATTGCTGAAGAAATGAATATTGAACTAAGAACAGCTCGAAATATCTTGAAAAGGAATAAATACCGTTGCTGTAAGTTGCAAACTACACAAGACATTTTTCCAGAAGACCATCAAAAGCGTATGGAATTTTGTGAAAATATGATGAATCGGGCTAATGAAAACGAAAGATTTATTGAAAATATTGTGTTTAACTTACATGGCGATCACAATCCGTCTGTCGCTGTTGGTTATTCTCGGGAAAACAAATACATTAGTATTCCTTACTGGACACAATACCCCCAAAAAGTTAATGTGTGGACAGGAATTTTAGGCAATTCCATAAATGGTCCATTTTTTATCAACGGAAACTTGAATGCGGACAAATATTTAGACCTGTTGAGAAACCACAACGCCACAATATAAATTTTGATGACATTTGGTACCAAGAAGATGGCTGTCCTGCTCATACTGCAATAAGAGTTCAACAGTTTTTGGAAACTATGTTCCCTAACCGTATTATTAGTGGAAAAGGTACCATTAAATATCCTCCTCGCTCACCTGATATCGCGCCGAACGACTTTTTTGTTTGGGGTACGTATCCCAGCAAATTTAAGGGCACAGGCATGAACGTGCTGACAATTTGGACGAACAGCCCAGAAATGTTATAGAACACCCGAACTGAATTTTATAACAAATTGGGTTACTGCCTTGCGCAAGGTGAAGGTCTTTTCGAAAATCTTATAAAGTAGAGTTTTGAAAAAAGTGTATTCTGTTCATGTTTAAAAATATTTTCAATAAATTAATATTGCGGAGTTGTTTACAATAATGGTTTGAAAATAAATTTAATTTTGTAAACTTAAAGAACTCTTGTTCTTTTAATAGTAATGGACAATCTAGTTATCATTCCAAACTTCTAAGAAAAAACTCATTAGATAATTCATCTAAGTTAAGGAAAACATAATTTTTCTAAAGCACAACATGCTTTAATGAACCTAATGCATGGTTAAAAATTACCTCAATTAGTTAGCAGATTAATGCGATACCAAAGTTGTTACATTTGGATGAAATAGCACACAAGTGTGGATACAGTAATTACGTTACCGCCATATAACTACTGGTTCTTATATTTAATCGCAATTTGAACTGGTTGAGCAAACTGCAAAAAGACTTAAACAAAATATAGGAAGATTCATAATTCAAAATTTAGTCTGATCACGAAATGTAAAAGAAATATGGATGGAATTTGCAACGAATTGATGGGACATATTGAAATGCATAAACATGCCGATTAGTGTCATAGTTTAAATAAGTGGGTGGGCAATTCAAAAACATTATATGAGGTTGTGCAACCATTAATTATATCTGTTAATTCCACTTCTGATAGTGACACTGATGGTGAATAATTTTTATATATTTTAAATGTTTTAAATTCCAATGTAATATAAAATATTTTTAAATAACCATTCATTGATTAATTTTCTACTAACAATTTAGGTGGACAAATGAATTACATGTAACAGGATTTAATAGAGTTAAATTTGTTTTATCAAAACATTTTTTTTTTTTCGAAGTATTTATACTTTGTAGAAGCAATATGAAGGATTTCAATAAATTTAATTAAATAACACTTAGATGATGTGTTAACTAAAATTCAAAATTATCGAAAATTTCTAAATCTTTAAAAAATTACTAATTTTCGTATGCATTACAAGAGTGTCGAATACTACAATTTACATAACTGTAACTAAAGTGCAAAATACATCCAATATTTGAGAATGTGAATGACAATAGGTTGCAAATGCATTAACTCGAAGTTGTTAGTGTGGATTAAAATTGTGCTATATAGTAAATCTTCATTGCGGAATTATTTGTTTATTCAAGAAATTTAAACATGTAACCATGGTGCACCTATAATTCTTTATTGATGAATTAAACTCATAACAGAATGTTAATTCAAACTTTGAACAAGGATTTTTCCATAACTTAACAATTATAACGTATCATAAGTTACAAAAGGGTCGTTTAAATTGTAAAATTCATCTACATTTTGAAGGAATTAACCTTAAACTGCTTCAACAAACTTAAATCTACTGAAAGATATTCTCTAAAAAATTAAAAGTAACCGATAATTTGTTATCCAAATTTGAAAACCAATTATATTCCCAATACAATTAGTTAATTTTATGTTAGTAATTTTCAGTGTCCTGTTTAACTTTTGTAATCTTACTAAAACAAAAATTTTATTACGGAAAAAATTGGTATGGAATTATTTTAAAAGTGATTAGTATTTCTTTTTATTTAACTGAACTCATAACTTATGATTTGTTCAAAGTTTTGAGAATTTGTCACTAACCATGCTAGATTTTCTAATTTTTCATACGGCTTTTTCATTTGACAATTCATTCTATAATTATTAAATTTCCCAATTTATTCAGAAATTTTTTTGTGTATGATATAATATATTTAATGAACATTTACACTATAATCTTTTTTTTCAAAATTAAATAAATCAAAATGCTCCAAAATCACTAAAACATTGATTTTTAATAGTAGGCTATGGATTTTCATACAAAAAAAGTTTAAATTGAAGAAATACTACTTGTGATTTTTCTATGAAAGGAACAAGAACAATACTAACACTAATTCACTAACAAAATACAAAACGTAGGTAACTAATAGCAACAAATAAATAATAATAAAAAGTTCATAATGTAGAATAAGCAACTAATTAAATATTTACTCATACTATTTCATTTCGAAATTATTCTGTAACTTATTCATTGAATTGTTCAAATTGATGTCCATTTTCCCTAACACACGATTGACACAATTTCTTAATACGTCTTAATGCATTTAAAATTAAGAAAGGCCGATTTTGTAAATTCTGGAATTCTGCCTCTGTTACTGCACGAAGTTCTTCAATATTATTGTGCCTCTTACCGTATATTTTATTTTTCAAAAAAACCCACAAAAAAAGTCCAACACTGACAAATCAGGTGACCTTGAAGGCCACCTAATGAGTCCATTTGTTCTAATCCAATGGTCCTGAAAGTTTCTTCTAAAAACGGCACAATCAACCTCGAATTGTGAGCAGGAGCACCGTCTTGTTGGAAGTAAATGGCATTAAGATAGGCGAGGGGAACATTCTCCAGGAATTCTGGTATTACTTCTTCTAAAATTGCCAAGTACCTATTCGCATTGAGAGCCCCTTCAAAAATGAGGTATTTTAATGATGTCCAAAATAAGAAACAGGCTACATTAAAACCAAATCGACTCTGTTGTTGTTGCTCAAAAATTAGGTGTTGGTTTTCATCATACCAGTGCCTTGTGTTTTGCCTGTTAAATAAACCGGCACTGATTATATGGGCTTCGTCTGACCATATGACTTTACTCGCAAAATTATTGTCCCTTCGAGTTTGGTTCAAAAACCAATTACAGAAATTCACACGCCTCGCTGCATCACCAAGGTATAAATGCTGGACAATATTCACTTTGTAAGGTTTCAATTTGTTTTTTTAAATCCTTTGTACCCGTGATCGGTGAACTCCAGTGCCATTTTCTAACTTCGTACAAGAAGTCTGAGGAGAGACACGGGCGCTGGCTAAGACATTTATTTCATCCACTTCATTATTTTCCTTGTTATACGTCTTGGGTCGGGGTTTAGAATATGCACCATAATTTAGTAGATTATTCTTTAGTCGAAATATCGTTGCTCGACTAGGTTGACGCCTCTCTGGATATCTAACGTTTCAAAAACAATATGTCATATATCTTATTGTAAATTACTAGTTTACCTGTTTAAATATAATTCTAATGCTTCAACATTTTCATGGCATTTATTGAAACATTGTATGATATACTTTTCGTTGTTCTGAAAAAATCTTCCAGCCATTATAAAATTACACAGATTAACAAAATCGCCAAACACAAACACAATAAAACGCATCAAAATTTATTATCATGACAGCAGATGTGTTGTTTTCTCCACAGTCACCTGATAAAACAATGCTCCAAAAGTCAACAACAGTGTTTGTAGCATCCATGATCTACTATAAAAAAATCACAGATAATAATCCCTGTAGCAAAACTTTGAAATCCATGGCACTCTATTAAAATTCAATGTTTTAGTAATTTTGGAGCATTTTTTAAAGCTTCATGTTTATATATTATATATCATTTCGAAGGAAAAAAAATAAGTAATTTAATGAGATAATAAAATACAGGGTGTTGCATTGAAAAAATCATAAGTTTGAGTCTTATCTCCATAACGATACCCCGAAAAAGAAATTGAGTGCGCCCCTGGATTCTACGTGAAATTCTCTATGGGACAAGTTTTCAATTTGACATTCTTAGATATGGAGGGGATCCAAAGAGTGTGGATTTTCAAAAACACCCTGTAATTTATAAACGAAAGAAGTTAGGTAAAATCCGTTTAGGCCATCTTGAGTTTCACAAAAAAGTGGCACAGGACCGCGGAAACCGCAAGGTTCTATCTTCAACAACAACCGAGATATCTGGCTGCCTCAACCAAAATGGGATGCACTGTACACACTTTCTTTACAACAATGAAATAGTCACAAACGTATCGATGTTTAAGTTATCGTAAAGTATCTACACGAATTATGTCGATTGCAAAGCAACAATTATGCTTCTAGAAGGGTTGTTATAAACTTGAGGATAACAAACTTTTATCAATTTTTCCACCTGAAATGATTTAATTTATAATAAACAAAAAAGTATTTGTTTACTTATAAATATACTGGTTATGTATTAAGATATGTAATTATAATGAAACCATGTCCTAAATTATAACAATTCACTGTCGCAGCAAAATATTTTTGACTCTATCAATAAAATACGTGGATATAATGGATAATTTTTCTAGTTTAAAATATAAAAAAGATTCAATAATTTTCAACTTTCTTTGACATTTTATACCGATAAAAATATTAATTAAAAGATACCTTGCTCATTTAATGAAGACTTACGTCTAAATCTCAGTTCATGTAATTACTAAGAATGAGTCATGTCCAACTTTATTTGAATCAAACTGTATTGATATTAACTTTGGAATTATCACTTGCAGTCTCCGTAGTGCTTGGATTATTTCCGGAAATTTGTTGGAGTCACAAATGTTTTGAAAATTAATTTTCTCAAAACATTCGTGAACGAGAAGAAATTTCTGGTAATTAATTCAAACACGTGGGGGATTCCGTAAGAAAATATCCCAAGATTATCTGTTGCTATTGACGACGGGATATTTTCTTTGGAATTTACAGTTAACCCATGTGTCGAGAAATCATTTTTTCAATATTTTCACTATCAGAAACAGCGTTGCTTGTGGCCGAATTTATATCAATTTGTGGCTTTGAAGCTGTGGAAATGGTGCATCAAAATAAGTTTGAATCCTTTTGTTGTGCTAACATCTTTGCTACTTCAATTTTATTTTGCAGCGAAGCTTGACGTAGTTTTCAGCAACACTGAAGTAAAAACAGAAAAGACTAACCTCTTCTCGTAATTAAAAATGAAATAAACTACCTGAAGAGTTCCATTCCCCCAACCGTTTTACTGTTAATAAATCACCATAAGAATAGGCTATATGTGTGACACTAGATCCCCTAAAACAAAGGCCTGTAAAAAGTTCAGGATTTGGTAATTCTAGAAAGGCAAAATTATTTTAGGCACTTTCCCATCGTATGACGGCTATTGGGCTATTAATGCAAAAAGCATTACGGTACGTTAGAAAAAATCGCCGCTGAGTTACTTTCTTCGGCCTTAAGTTGGCATATTGTTTAATTAAATTAATCCAATTTTCGTCTGTCACAAGGAAAGTTGTCGGAATACAATTTTTTGTTTTAGGCAGTCAGCTCTATATTGTATATCATCTACACATACTCGTCAATTATTCACGCCTACATGCTCCATTGTAACCCATTACCAGGATAACCTAAAATAAATATCATTGATGAATTTAAAGCTACGTAAGTACGTTTTATTATTGGCAACGTGAATAAATGTATTAATGTCGTCCTCTTCCAAAATTCTAGATTTGGGTGGAGTATAATGTTGGGGATTTCCGTTTTAGCAAAGCCTGCAGTTTCTTATACTTGGATATGTCAAGATTTTTATATATGTTTAAGCAGGACCGCAATATAAAGTAAATTGTCCATAAAGTAGATGCCTTATACTATACTTCATACGTTGTAACTCAAAATACCCAAATAAAATGTTCCCAGAGATACGTTGAATTTTATTTTCGTTGCACCATGTTTCAAACTTATGATACTGAGGCTTTATCAGGAAACAAATTCGCGACTGTATTGGTAGCAATTTCTCGTATTTCAGGGGGCGTACTTGCAAGATTATCTTGCTTATCTTCCATTTTCGTATTTTGACAGAATTTGAATAAAACAAAAGGCGACTAGATCAAATTTTCAGTTTTAAAATTAAGACATTACCAACCGCCACAAACATCCCTCAAAGCAACTAACGTAAATATTTTTGTTTAAAAATGGTAAAAGGGCAAATTACAAAAAATAGCATAAACAACGTGTTTCATGACACCTTGAAGCATTCATTCTTTAAAAAATTCGTTTTTGAAACTTGAGTTCGTGCTTCAAGACTAGTTTTATGAAACTTGTTTTTTAATATACTAATTTCATATTTGTTTCTCGGCGTATAAAACGTAAGAATACGCCAAAATATCGCGAGTGCAAATTTTATACCATCACAATTCTTTGTAACAAAAATAAGGTCAGAAAATATTTTACGTGAGAATACCAATAAATTTTTTCTTTAACAGATACCCTAAGACAAAACAAATGTGTATATTGACCTTCCTATAAATATAATACCAAAAGAGAATAACTTCAAGGATGTAAAATTGTGTAATAATCTGATGATGACTCGATATGACATGTGGTGACATGCATTTATATTCGATGACGCAATCGTATTAACACAATAAAAAATGTTATCTTATACTTCATTAATAAAATTAAATGTCTTTTAATAGTAATAAAATGATTGATATGAACTTATAGAAACGTTATGAATTGTTGCGACCTAATCAAAAATGCATAAATACGTAGCAATTGAGTAAATTATGCTATTATTACTTAATATGAAAAATGTTGAATACAGTGTCTCTTGGTGTGTATTGGATTTCCTGTAAATGAAACATTGTTGCTGAATAAATACTTTATGACATCAAATCCGTAAGAAGCGCGTTTCTAGTTAATTTATCAGCCGTTTTTGCAGGAAACATGTGCGGAAACTAGATAATTATTATCATGAGTGCACGCCCTCAGAAATCTATTTGACTTTATCTTTATTAGACTGGTTAAAAACAAATTATTTTTGAAATCTGAGAATAAAAAAATTTTAATTAAAAAGTGTTGACTAAAAAATTTTTTGGTGCATTACTCACATTAGACATTAATACATTAACAACCAATATTTTCCATCACATACATACATGGTGTTAATTAATTGATTTCAAATACTTCACTACAATTATTTCATAAAAATAATAAAAAAAAAGTATAAGCAGAGGCCCAAAATTTTTTCCTTCCCAGATACGGGGTGTTGGAACTATTATTTTAAATGTCGTAGTAAGTATATCACAAAAGGCAAGTTTTTTGGACCAATATTTTATTTAAATTTGTTAATTATGAGTACTTTTCAATTACTACGCCACAAAAAAAGCCAAAGCTGCTTTTTTTGTCACAAATTAATTAAGCAATCCAACAAGCGCAAAACGTTAGCAAAAAAATCGGAGACTGCTAATATTTTAAGAAATTAAATTCGGGGCATGCCCATATTCCGCTACTGGGTACTCTAAATACACAAAAACTGCGCAATAATATATCCTCTTAAATGCTACTAATAGGTGTAACATGCCATTTCAATAGCCTTAAAAAGTATACGGGTGGCCAAACAAGGAGGTGGTGGGAGATTGTACAGACGAAATAAGTTAGAGAAATGATTTTTGGACCACGGGTAGACATCAATAGGTACTACATTTTAAAAATATTGTTGATCATACAGGGTGTTTCATGTTGTTGGAGTATATTATTACATTTTTGGAAAGCCCATAAAATACGCTTTCATTTGATACCAAATTGTATCGGTCTTTGGTTTTAAAGATATTCAATTGTTTTTCGAAAAAATTAGCCGACTTGCGGTCGCCTCCACTGATTTGTTAGGCGACTTTTGTTTATTTTAAAATGACAAAATTTTGGTGGTCCTGTAGTACTTTCTCAGATTTTTTATTAATAATGTACAGGGCGTGCCACTGTTTGTAAAAACAACTTTTATTTATTTGTTTTTAAGTGGCACCCCCATGATGTTCGTGACATTCGATGCTTTGTTTGATATTCTATCTTTTTCATCAAGCATGTCTTATACCTAAAATTAATAATTTTCAAACTGAACTGACTGAAAATAGAAGTATTAAGTTGGCCATGGGATTGTAGTTTTTTACTAAAAAGTATAACAATTACAAATTGATTTAATGAATTATTTCAAACTTAACAGACTTTTATGAACAAAATTAATGCATAAAACACTCTGTTTCTAGGCAAATTTAAATCAGCCCTTAGTAAAATTTCTGAAGTACTCAATTTGATTATGTTCAGATCAACGATTTCATTTTTTACGTCTTTTTGTAAATGTACACGTATAAAGATGGTCATAGAATTGTAGTTTCATGTTAAAGAATTTTTTAATCAAGTTGTATTAATTTATAAAAGCAACTTTGGTGTTCTAAATATCTATCACTTACAAAGTTTTGATATACTCTCAATTCTACTGTAAAAATTTGTATGTTCGAAAGTATCTTTAATTTATTTTTTTATCTATTGGCATTACCGAATTTGTCTTAATATTGCAAATTAACTATGCATTGTTTTCAGTAAATTAGGCTGGTGAAAATAACTGTAAATATGATTTATATGCATTACTGTGTAATAAAATTAACAAGTACACATTACAACAAAGCAAGAACAATAAAATGAAAAAAAAATCAAAAATCAATTTCTCATTAAATGCTCGAATATTCTTCCTTCAACTTCAATACATTTATTAACACGTTGGTCACATAAAATTATTTTTCACTAACTCTAATGTCGGCCATGTGATATTTTGAAAAGCATTGCAGATTCTTTCCTTCATATTTTCTGGTGTGATAGGAATTTCTTTATACATATAATCTTTTACGTAACCCCAAAAAAAGAAATCGAGTGGGGTCAGATCAGGTGACCTCCGTGGCCAATAAATGGGTCCTCCTCGACCTATCCACTGATTTTCTTTCCAGTGGTTTAAAAATGTTCGTACGTCTCGATGGTAGTGGGCGGGTGCAACATCATGCTGGAGCCACATATTTCCATAAACTGCTTCATTAATATTTTGAAGAACGTTAGGTAGCACATCTATTAAAAAATTTGAATGCACATTACCGGTTAGAGTATCTTCAAAAAATAAGGACCTATAACATGGGACCCAATAATTCCCCCCACAAATTTAGTGATTTTTTTATTCAACATGCCTGATCCAATGAGGATTTTCAAGGTTATAACAATACATGTTATGTCTGTTCACTAAACCATTACTTTTGAAGGTAGCTTCGTCACTAAATAATATAGAATTGAGAAAATTGTGCAATTTTTCCAAACACCAGTTGCACAAATTAATTCTTCGTTCAAAATCTTGACCGTATGGTTGTTGATGAAGTTCTATATGATATCCATGATATTTATGGGCATTTAATATTTTTTTTTCACTCTAGATTTTTTTATATCAGTCATATGCGATATTTGTGAAGTACTTACATGAGGATTTTCTTGGATTGCAAGTAAAACTGTAAGTTGGTTTTCATCATTTGTCAGTTCTTTATTAGCTACTTTCCGTTTTTTAAATTCAACACTACCTGTTTCTTCAAATCTTTGTAAAAGATCTTGAAACGCCTTAGGTCGCGGCTTATTTTCAGGCTTATTTTTTGGCATACTCCAAGACTATAAATCATTAAAACCATTTCCTGAATATTTAGTCATTTTCAACACTTTGAATAGCTTAAAACACAAATTAGGTTTAAACTGAATGGAACCAATTGTTACAAATAATTTTTCTTTTTTCAACGCAATATTATCATGGCACTCTTGTTTTTTAATTACGAATTTAAACTTTAATTCCAAATAATCTTTGTTATTTGATCAAGCAATCAGTTTAAATTTACAAAAAGACTTAGAAAATGGAAAATTTGATTTGAACATAATCAAATTGAGTACTTCAGAAATTTTACTGAGGACTGATTTAAATTTAGAAATTTCATTTAAGGATCGATTTAAATTTGCTTTGAACGAAAGAGTGACTTGTGTAAGAGTATGCACCAATTTTGTTAAAAAAATTCTGTTAAATTTGGAATAATTTAATTCAGTCAATTTGTAGTTATTATATTAACTCTTGTTTTTACTTGGAAAAATTTTTAACATGAAAAAGAACGCCAAAGTTTCTTTAATAAATTAATACTACTTGATTAACATGATTAGCATGAAACTACAATTCCATGACCATCTTTATACGTTTACATTTACAAAAAGGCGTAAAAAATGAAATCGTTGATCTGAACACAATCAAATTGAGTACTTCAGAAATTTGTCTAGAAGCAAGAATGTTTTATGCATTAATTTTGTTCAAAAAGTCTGTTAAATTTAAAGTAATTAATTAAATCAATTTGTATTTGTTATATTAATTCTTGTTTTTACTTGAAAATTTTTTTTAGTAAGAAACTACAATCTCATGGCCAACTTAATACCTCTATTTTCAGTCTTTCTGTATTACAATCTAAATTTTACAAATTAACTGAAATTATTTTGAAAATGATTAATTTTAGGTATAAGACATGCCTGATGAAAAAGTAAGTATATCAAACGAGGCATCGAATGGTATCGAACAGTAAGGGGGGGGGGGGGGGTCATTAAAAAATTAAAGAAGTTGTATTTACAAATAGTGACACGCCCTGTATATTATTAAAACATTTGAAAATTAAGAAATTTCAAAATACTACAGGACCACAAACGTTTTCTGCCATTTTAAAATAACCCAAAGTCGTCTAACACATCAGTGGCGGCGGTCGCACGTGGGACTTTTTTTAAAGCAATTCAATATCTTTTAAACCAAAGGAGGTAGACCCATACAATTTGGTATTCAATGAAAGGGTATTTTATGGGCTTTCCAAAAATGTAATAATATATAGGGTGTTCATGTAAAAAAGCATGTTTAGTTTGCTCCAGCAACATGAAACACGTTTGGCCGCTCTGCATATTTTAACAAATAATATGATGTGGCACGCACATAACTTCCTTACGCTAGTGTTTTGTTGCGTTACACAGGGCATAGAGACTAGAGGGACCGTCATTTTATACAACACATATACAGTCACGAATTACATGAAATGTACAAAGTATAGTCTTGTTTCTAACTTATCAACTTAACGAACCGTTGATTTCAAAATGTCGTTAACGATCGAAATTACATTTGATATGCTTGCTGTATATTTTGAATGCATGAAGAACTCAACTGTTGCTGCAAGAGTTTAGATGATCGGTATCAAAACAAAAATCAAACTCGACTTCCGGCGGTTTACGACGATTCCATAAAAACAACATGAAACAGGTCTTGGAAAAAAAAGTTTTTCGACATTTAAAATCAATATTTCTCAAAAAAGCAAATTTACTACGGTAGGTATTCTTTCAATCTAAGGTAATAAATAGAAAATGAAAGTCCTAACATATTGATGAAAACCGTAATTTTTTTCAAAACTGACAATTTATGCACAAGAAGAGAATAAAATGCAACCTAGATCAATAATAATAATCATTTCTTGGCGAAGGCATCCGTCATAGACGTTAGTAGGCTTTGAAAACAAAATTCGAAGTGTCATTTAGTTGCTACTTTTCAAAGCTTGTTCTTGATTTGCCAAATCGCATTGGTACCATTTCATGTTATTGTTCGAATTTTTCGTGTTGTTTGAGTTTTTCTTGTTGTTATTCGTGTTGCATTGTCTTTTAGTGTTACAAAACGCTTTATACCAACGAAGAGTATTTGACATGATAGGTGTTTATTTTGAATGCATGAGAAATGCTACAGTTGCTGCAAGAGTGTATACACAGCAATGTCTTGATAGACGCCACACAGTAAAAATGTTTTTCTTCGAAATATCCATAGTTTGCGAATAACTAGAAACGTTTATGTTCCCATATACCGCAGGCAACGCAGGGGACGCACGGAAGAGAACGTTATTAATGTTTTAGCTTATGTCCAGTTTAATCCTCGTCTAAGTAATAGAACTATTGCGCAGGACCCGAGAGTAACTCGAACTAAGGCTCAAGGAGCACAGGTAAGCGAGATTTCGATGTTGAACCTCCACTATAAACTTACAATGGTTTACTTAATGCTTTTCCTACAAAATCAGTAATATCCTATTGAATCAGTGGGCATCATTTTGTTTCAAGTTCCATTCATATCACTTAGTCCTGCAGATTTTGACCGAAGACCAGAACTTTCCCACTGGATTTTGGGTATGATGGTAGAAGATCGTCAAGTTTTTTCACGTATATTGTGGACACATGAGGCCATCTTTCATAGCAATGGAGATGTGAATCTCCATAACACGCACTATTCGTCAAGAACGAATCCGTACTGGATGCGAGAAGTCCAGCACCAATGGCCTGTAAATTGTTGGACAGGAATTCTATGTGAGCGAATTATTGGCCCATTATTTTTTTCACCAACTAAATGTGACAATTACCTACTGTTTACACGAGAAGAGTTACTGATAGTGTTAGAGGGAGTGTCCCTTGAAATTCGACAACAAATGCTGTTGCAGCACGATGGCGGTTCAGCTCACCAGATTTAAAATACCAGGATTTTTATTTATAGGGTCGCGTAAAAGATATGGTTCTTGTAACTGGACCAACTCCACAGGATAACACGATTGGACGAATAAGGGACTGTAATCAAACTATTTCAGTTGCTGAACTAGAGAGCGCGAATATCCCCACTTCTCCCACTCCATCCTCAACCACTTTTGATGATAAGAATAAATAAGGTATTGATTAATAGCTTACTTATAATACCTCTAATCGGAGTATCCTGTACTTGGATTAGGTACGCTTACTAAGTAATTAATAGCGTGTACATGTTAGCTTTGTTATTCGAGGAAGCCTGTACTATGTTTTCATGACTGTTCGTTTAAAGATATCTGCACAATTACACATTTAGGACAGTTCGTTGTATACTCTACGATTTGTGTGGACATTTTTAGGTAATCGTGTGCTTACACATACGTTCATGGATCTTAATTTCCTATGTCAATTCAACTCAATCAGTTTTGAGTTAGATGCATTCTTCCTTAACATTTTTTTTTAAATGAAACTGTACCGTTATATATTTAATGTTATATTAGTTTAAAAGGCGTTTTAATTGACCTGATAGCAATTTATTCAATATTACTAGACAGAACCATGTTTGAATTTTCTATGGTATTTATGTGCTAATTTTTATAAATTCTTTAGTGTACTTTACGTATGTGTTTGGGGATTTCTTTCAGTACGTCTAGAAACTGCAAGATACTGTCCGTTTCCTATGCTAGTTAATTTAATCAATCTGGACCCATTGAAGCAAGGTTCTAACAGTCTAGTTTTAGTAAACCGTTTTGGGTTGGTGGGAATGATCTAATTGTGTAAATAGATGCCAAATTCCATTGAGTTTAATTTAAATGTTGGGTTATACATTTCAATTGCTTAAATATTATTCGCCCTGTTAGTAGTATTTTATATAAATAAGACTTTATTTTTCTGCTGCTGTTAAATATTTAGGATGACATGTTCTGTCTTATAAATTGGAAAGATTATACTCAATAAAAGCTATGAGTAAGTTTCAAGTGGTATACAGAGATTGATTTCTCCTTACTATTGTATACCCTACTTCGAGTTTTAGGTGCAGGGTCTAAATAAAAGACCTACGGTGCCTTTTATCTGGTTAAACTGTATGTCCTTAGTGTTAAGTGCCCCACACATCCAGTGCTTCCGATCCAGATTCAGCTCCGGCACTCTCTAAAAATTACCGGTAAAAATTACTAGGTAATGTAAAAACCTTTTCCCAAACGAAATTTGTGTATAATTAAAGTATCTGGAAATCTTGGGTCCCAAATGATTGCCAACATCGTGAAGCCGTAAAGGTTCGTTCTTGCCCATACAGTCAATGCGTTTGGACGTTTTTGCAACAAAACAGTCTAAGGCCATAATCTTTTTATTTTTCTCAACGAAATTGGTGTGTAATTAAGGTTTTTTGACATATTTGGACCAAAATCCTAAAACCTTCAAATTTCGTGGACTCCAATTCCATTGTGAATTGTTGGAGGTTGCGGAGCTATTTAGATAATTTAGGACAAACTGTCATTGCTGGAGTGTATACAGGAAACCTACCCACACGGGGATGTACCTAGACTACAACTTCAGTTACCACATAAGTGTGAAGTTAGGCAAGATGCTTGTACGATAGAGCTCAAACAACATGCTCAAAACAAGAGGACCTGAAAAAGGAAAAAGGCAATAACGCCAAAACACTTAAAAGAATGGTTATCTCAATCTAGCACATCACCTAAACAGGGAGAAGGTAACCGAAAAAGAATGACCTAAACACACAGCAGTAATACCATATACACCAGGTACCTCGGACAAAATACGAGGGATAGGCAGCAAATACAAGATACACACGGCCTTAAAATCCACCAGAACGTTCAGGGGAATATTCACAAAAACCAAACCACACAACGAAGCCCAGAATGCCAAAAATTGTGTATACAACATATCACACCAATAAGGCAGATCATACATAGGAGAGAGCATTTAGTACAATTGTGCTGAGATTGCATTTGTTTAATTAATCAGTTTACTGTCATCGCTGATAGGTGTATAATTTCGTATTACAGTACATTTGTGTACAATGCCGTTTTAGTTTACGACTGCCGAATATGCCGATATCGTGTTTGTTTTTGGTTATTGCGGCGGAAATGCAGCCACATTCTGCAGTTGAACATCAACTACGGTATCCAAATAGTCATACTTCGTCTTCGAACACTTTTAGCGAAACCTTTCACTTTCATAACGTTCGCATTCAGTAAGAACGAAGTTTTCATCAGAATGTTGTTGAAGTGGAGAACATCCTTGCCATTGTTGTGCGCAATCACCGAAGAAGTACGCGAAGAGTATCCACAAGTTCATGCATTTCCAAAACGACAGTATGGAGAAAATTGTACAGAAACCAATTCTATCCTTATCATAATCATCGTGTTCAATATTTGGAGCAGAAGGTTTACTTAGGCGATTGAAGTTTTGTCGCTGATCACACAGCAATCGACAATTGTATCGTCGCCTTTTATTTACCGATTAAGCACAATCCACTCGAGCATCAATAACACACGTAACGTCCAAGAGTGGTCGGACATAAACCCTTATGCCACTGTAATAATTAATTTTGAACGCCGATTTAGCGTGAATGTATGGTGTGGAATGTTCTATAACTAACTTATATGACCATTTACTTTTGAAGGTCGCCTTAATGCTGAAAGTTACTTACACATCACCTGAAGAATCTCAGGGGTACTAAATACTCTTTAGCAAGGGGAAGGAGAGAGAAAAATTCTTTTAAATTAGATATAAAATTATGAGGAATCCAAGTGACAAATGTAAGGTTGTTTACAGTAAGTTTTTAGACGTAAAAAATAAAATACAAAAATCTATTTAATTCTGTGTTGTACTTCGGTTCGTTATTATGTCGTGTCGTTAAAAGTCCTTTTAAATTTCTTACAGTAAGGGTAGTTTTTTGGCTGGTCCAAATTTTATTCATATCAGAAAAAATTCTTTCCGTGGCAGCGCTGGATCCCGGTAAACACAAGCACATTTCAATAACTTTTAATATGTTGTTGTGTGGTATATCTTCTCTTGAAGTGGTTAAAAAGCTCGATCCATTGTTCGTCAATAGGAACAGAAACTTCTTTCCACTCTATTATTTTTTGGGTTATATATTTTTTAATGCACACAATTGCATCAAAAAGTTCCGAAACATCTACCTATATGAAAATATAGTTCAAAGTGTTGTGTACATTTATCCAAATGTATCCAATTGAGATACGGCTAGGCCTTTTTGTTCATTAACCAAAGCTGCTAGCATATTGTTAACTTAATTTGGCAAAAAGACTTCATTTTTCCACTCTATTAACTGTTGCCTTAAATTTGGTAGAGCCATGTATACCTACCATTGAAGATTTTTCAGATTTCACTTTCAGCACACATTTATGAAATATAGAAGCTTGTGAGTGAAGAAACCATAGTCAAACTTCAAAAAAGTTGTTTTTAAAACTATTAAGAAACAATGTGGGGACACGTTTCTTGAGAGAGAAAGTAACTCTGTAAAGGTTTGAACATTTTTCATATTCTTTCTATCGAAGGTAACAACGCTAACCATCTGGGTTTACTGTATCCCAACAGTTTTAGGTATTCAACATTGACAAACTCACAACATTCTTTTAATTGTTCTCTCGAACAGTATAAATGCAGAAACAGCCATAGATTTTCACAATAATGGCTTCGATGTCAATAGGGAATCAGGCTGCTGATGTTTGAATATAGTTATGAAGGATATGAGGAGTACAGTTCACTAACTAAAGGTCTTTTACTGAACTTTATGAAAGACCTTATTTTGGTCATGTCTTGCTGCTCCTCCAAATTGCAATTTGTGTTCTCAGCGCATATTGCCATTACTTTTGTTGTTGTTAATATGTGTTTGTCAACCGTTTTAATAATATATTCGGATATAATGTGTGAAGTTTCACTTGGAAGATCTTGCACTTTCAAAAGTTTTACTCGAATGCTCTTTCTTTCATAAAATATCATCGTACGAGTGTAGGACAAATTTTTACGCTCCCGTAATTTCAACTATCTGTGTAGATTGCTACAATTGGCCGTTCCAAGATCTTTTTGTATACAGCTTTTGTAAAATGTTACACACAATACTTTCAGATTTGGTTCTAGCACATGCAAATTTTTACTGGAAGCAACCTTTAATAGATTACTACCGCAATCCACAGAACGAAACGACTGATTGTGGATCACTTGGAGGCATGACCAGGTGCATTCAATCCCAGTTAACTTTTGTTTCATTTTCAAATGTGTCCTTACTATTAGAAGCAGTAATATCTGCCGTTTTATGCTTATGTTGATATGTGTTGAACAATATACCCTTTCCACCATGTGCAGGTGAAAACTGCACAACATTTTAAGCCTTTTATATCACTGGCTGCCTTTTTAATAAATTGATATTCACTTTCCAAATCTCTCTTAAATACCGAGTTAATAGAGTTGTGGTAACACGATCTGCTTAGCATTCGGGAGGTAATAGGTTCGATTCCCGTTACCGTCTAGCCTGTGTGAGGTGTTTTCAAATCATTTTCCACATACACATATAGCGGCATGGTCATTGCGTATACGCACACCATGTGTGGCTATATAAGCGAATGCTGGGGTAGTATCTTTCCCCTCAGTACCCTAACTCCGTTCCTTCCAATCCTATCCTCACCGTACCTATCCTTAATCCCACCATGCATACATACTTAATGTATGTATGTTGGGAATCTATGATTATGGCTCTCACCCTTGGGGATGGAATGAAACTCGTTGCCTTTTCCTTTTTGCCTATTAATATACACTATCTTTTTGGCATTTTCTGATTTTATACAGTTTACCGTCCTAGATACAAAATAAACCATCACGATTATTTATTTAAAAACAGCCTTAACTAACGAACTATTTACACCATATTCATTTACGCGCGCCGGTATATTTATTTTCCACACGTACAAGACACCGTCGAAAGCAAATTCTTTTCGCGCTAGACTTGATACTACCTCATAAGCGGGATCACGCGCTATTTATTTAAGTCGGCAGAAGTGCCAGAATTGTCTCGTAAATTGTAGAACTTGTGATGGCTTCCTGTTATGTCTTATCTTTGATTGATTTCTTCTAAACAATGAAACGTCAGAAACGGGACAAAAGTGTTATAAATATGAAACATTTACGTAATTTATTAAGATAATTACATATACGAAATGATGTGTTTAAAAGGGACTCTCTGTCTCTCTCGTATAATACGGGACGAATGGTCGCTTTAGCAAGATCAATCCCTGAACTGAAGCAATACCTTCAGGAAATATGGGATTCGTTTACACCGAAATATTGCCAAGGCTTGATTAATACTATGCCCCAAAGAATTTTGGATGTTATAAAAAGATGGTAAACTTTAAAGTTGTTTTTTATTTGTTAATTTTACGTATTTCTGCACATTTTTATATTTTAATATATATATATATATATATATATATACTGTCCTTCAAAAGTTTGGAAAAACCGTTTTTTTTTGTATTTATCGCTTTAATTATCGGTCTCAGACAGTTTTGTATAACGTATTTGTATAGAACAGCATTTTATTTATGACTTTTAAGCGTTTCCTTTTGCTTCTCATTTATTTATTGTATCAAAATATGTAAATTTTTAAAATATTGAAAAATTTACAATATTAAAAATTATCACTGTGGATTGCTTTAACTATTTTTTAAACTAGAATCTATTTTTAATCGATTTATTTATTTATCGGCGCTTCAAAATGTACGCCAATGACTTTAAACCTCATCTGCCGTCGATTTGTTAGAAAATAACCATAAATTTTGACAATTTGACACTTGAAATACAATTGCACATTGCACAAGATTTCTATCAATATGGCTGCTTCAAAATTGTGCCCAAATCTTGAAAATGGCAAAAGCAAAGCAAATATCGAAAGAAAAACGTGCTCAGATAGTAATTTTGAATAAAACTGTCCATTTCAGCGAAAAGTTGCACAAATAGTGCACAGAAAGGAGTCCGTACAACATTGGAGAAATTCTCTGAAACCAAATCGTTTTCCGACAGGAAACGCTCGGCCAACCCAGAAACACTACAGAAAGTGATGATAGACATATACAAGTGCCAAGTAAGCGATCCAAATTCAAAACAGTGCTACCGAAGCCAATCTCCGATACAACGATCACTCGTCGGTTGCATGATGTCGGTTTGTATGGACGGGTCGCTGCCAATAAACCATTTTTGCAAATCGGTAAACGTTCTTAAACGACTCAATTGGGCAAAAGAACACAAGAATTGGTCCATCGAACAATGAAAACAGGTGTTATGGACCGAAAGTCCAAATTCGAAATTATGATGTACCTCAATGTGTTAAGCCAACAGTTAAGTTTGATAGTGGCAGTGTGATGGTATGGGGGTGTTTCTGCTACGATGGTGTCGGCGCCTTGGTGAAAATCGACGGGAAAATGCGAAAAGAAGACTATCACCGGATACTTTAGTAAAGCGCTAATCTATATGGCGTCGATTTGATAGGGGAAGGGTTTGTGTTTCAGCAAGATAACGACCCGAAACATACAGCAAAACTTTGTACAAACTATTTAAGATCAAAAGAAGCTGCATGTACCCCTAAATTCATGGAATGGCCACCACAATCGTCGGATGCAATCCCATCGAGCTGTTGTGGGATGAGCTGGACGGAGAGGTGCGAAAACTGCGTCCAACCAGCGAATCTCACTTATGGGAATGTCTTCAGCAGGCTTGGAAACAATTGCGACCAGAAAGACCCCACAAATTGGTGGAAACAATGCCCAGAATTTGTGGGGCCATCATCAAATCGAAAGGCCATCATATTGATGAAAAACGGCTAGATTGATTTTTTCGTTTTTTCCATAAAAAATTCAAAGGTTTATAATTCATTTATAAAATGTAATGTCAAACAAATAAGTTATATAAACCTGTCTGAGAACGATAATTAATGCGGTAAATAAAAAAAAACGATTTTTCCAATCTTTTGCAGGTAGATATATATATATATATATATATATATATATATATATAAAAAGCTTACTGGGCATCGGCTCAAAATCTTAAAAAATTCTCTTTATTGATTTTTAGTCAAATTTTCGCTTGTTATACAAGCTCCAGCAGGACTCAAAGTTAATTTTGCTAAAAGTTGTGAAATATAATTATGATGAAAAAACAATATAATATTCAACAGTAAACAAAATTTGACTTAATTTAGTGTTTTGGATAATTTTTATAGTTGATTTTGTCATAAAAATACTGTTTTCAATCGCTCCTCGACGGAAAACCTATGGAATAAAAAAAATACATGCATGTGTTATATGGACAAATTTTCAAACGAAAATGGCATAAAAAACTCAGAAACGAAACGTCGTACAAAATTTTAGTTAACATCGTCTAATAGAGTAGAAAAAGTGACAATGCTTTTTGTTTTTCAATATCCCCAATAAAAAATTTGGCTTTTTACATATTTTCGAAACTATTAAAAGTATTTGGAATTCGTAAGCGCCATAAATATGACATTATTCGGTAACTTTTGAACCGATCTTCTATCTCCAACCGTTACAAATATCCCCATGTTCATTATTATATTGGATGCGCTGTAACACAACACAATATATATATATATATATATATATATATATATATATATATATATATATATATACAATTTTAAAAATGTATATTGGATTACTTAGTGGCTCAGTGGCAAAGGTGTTAGGTGATAGGTTCCTAGTCCGAATTCAAGTGCTTGGGAAAAAAATCAAAGATAAATGAAATAAGTCGATTATTTCTATTTTTCTAAACTTTGAACATCATAAAGTTTGTAATGAAGGTTTGTTAGAGTAATCTATAATGAATTAGTAAACCACTACCTACGATAAGATCATGGACGGTTAAAACAATATCGGTAGACCTAAAATGTTAATGAAATCTTCACATTTTATAAAGGCCTAAATTTTGCACCATAACTAGTGACCTGAATCCGGTTTGGAATTCGGTTCAATAGTGACCAATTAAGATGTATAAGGCGCATGTGCACAAAATTTGAACGAAGTAGGTCGACGCATTTTGGATATTCTTGGATTTCTCATATTTCCACACGGACGTACTGACGGACGAACATGAGAATTCTAGCAAGTACCCTAAATGAAACGTTTGGTACTTAAAATACACAGAGTAAAATAAATGAAAGTGTGAATCTACTTTAACCACTCTTCTAAAATACGTCTGTTACATAATCATCCTAATAACGTATTCAGTTTTTACATGTGTCATTGATTTAATATAAAATATTTTATAACCCTTATTTAGATACATAAACAGAAAAGTGGTATGTGTTACTATATTTGTTCTAATTTTACGTAAACTATTGCAATAAACATTAAAATGTAAACTTTTACGATTATGACACACAGTTAAAATACTTATCTTATTAAATTATTAAGTTTTAATATAAAATTAAGCGTTTGATAAACGTATTTAAAAACCAACTATGGAATCTCATTTTATTTTAGCAAACCATACCTAGATCTTTGACCTAATTAATTTTTATTAAACTGCCTTGAAGAAGACAAATCAGAACACCCTCTAACGGAGGAGGATTAACAATAAAATGTCATAATCAAAGAAATTTAACACGATTTAATCCAGTTACAATGTTTCAAATTCATTGTATTACGTAACCAAACATGCGAACAATGGGACTGAATTGATCCAGTACTAAAAAAAAATAACATAAAGGTCAACATAAACAACACTAACTACTAACTGTCGACACTTTCCATCAGTTTTAGTAACTGTACTGTTATAAATTTAACTATAAATTTTTGTAAATCCACTTCGTACATTTGTTAATACATGTTTCTGTTTTATTAGTTTTATTTAACATCTGTAATATTAGTTGCCTAAACTGAGATCGTTGCGAAATGTGGGATTTTAACGTTCAATTTTTAAAACAAAATCATGTATTAATGGGTATGTATATCAATAAACGATTGACAGAAAAAATCATGATATTCGTCAATTAGACAATTTGTGCATAACAAAAACCATTCTTATGAAACCCCTTTTAATACAGTATTAACCCTAGCATGCATAAACCGGGCCCCTCAGGCCCGGAGAGATTTTAGTTACTCAAAATTTGCTTAAAATAAATTCAATCGGCTTGAGCATTCAGATATGCTCTATACACGTCTTCATTCAACACACAATTGATTCAAAAAACATTCAAGGGTATTTAGAAATCGAAAAATAAATTTTTGCTATTAGTATCCCGCATTTACATAAACCGGGCTTTCGAAACCCGTGTACAGCTTGTTCCTATAAAACCAGTTTCAAGGCTGAAATTGTGAAACACCTATGAGAATGTAAAAAGCATGATGACACAGAAGACAAATTTTGAATTGGTTTCTGACGAGTATTCTGGATCCAATTCTGATGATGTTAATGTGATCAGAGGATGATGTTGACATATTGGTAGTTCTTGAACGAGTAGTTACATTGCTCCAAGTGGTCTGGATTGGACTTTGGAACCTCCAACAAAAAATAAAATTCAACCACACATTACTCGGCGTGCGCCAGGACTAGCAAGCAAACATATGGCTCCAGCACCAAACGAAGCGCTTCATCTGAACTCCAGTTATTGTACTAGGTGTCTGATTATGAGAGGTAATGTTACGCTACGCCCTATAGGCGGAGCTTAGCGTGACGGGCTCACTACGGGGGTTCCTATTGTTCGGACCCTTTATAAGCAGCCGCAAAATCCCAGATCGTCAGTCGAACATTGCGATTCGACCCAAATGAGCTGTAGTTGTAATAGTCTACAATCTACCTTGCGGGCCGCTGAGACTGGCGGTTTGGCTGCAGCTTGCATCACTTCCTTCGGGTGTGGTAATTTATTTTGCTACCCCAAAGGCCATCCGTTCCGGCACGAGTACAACACTTCCTTCGGGAGTAGTAATTCCGGTTACTACCCCCAAAAGGCCATCCGACTCGCTACGAGTACATCACTTCCTTCGGGTGTAGTAATTCCGGTTACTACCCCAAAGGCCATCCGACTCGCCACCACCACCACCAGGAGTAGGCAGGTTGAGACCTGGTGCGACCTCGACGACGAGTATCGTTATTTAGTGAATCCATAAACAATATTAGTTCTAGTTCGCACGGACGATTCTTATTATTAGTTGTTGTATGTATATTGTTATCTAGTTAATTATTAACTTGCATTATATTCGTTTATTCATTAGCGTAGGGACTTGTATTATATTCGTTATTATTAGTTAGGGTTTGTTTTTATCATTATTTGTACATTATTTATTATAGTTAGGGCTTGTTCTTTGTGTTACCTATCTGTATTGCCTGACTGTATTGTTTCAATACACAACTGTTTGTGTCTGTGTTTTACCGCATAACTTGTGTTATATTTGTTATGAACCACGTAGTGATAGAACAATTATTAGACTTATAGTGTGTCGCAGTGAACAAACTAAAGGTATTGTTGTGTTGTGTTTATTCGGAGTGCGCCTCCGTGTAACAATTGGCGCCCGCAACGTGGGGCCTAGTGAAGTGTGCAAGTGCGCGACACCTACGAACTCCACCACGACTAGCCGGAGGAAACCAACATGCCCGTAACTACGCGCAACAACACCGGACTGGACCCGGATAACTCCAGTGGCGCCCAACCCGAGATAGCGGAACAGAAATACTCGCTGCAAAACTTCGCCGACTTCATCTATGGAAAACAAGCATCCATCAGCATGAAAACCTTTGGAGGCGACACATTCGAGGATCCGTCAGTGTTCTTCGCCGACCTCGAGAAGCTCTTCCGGGAGAACAACATCCCCGAAGACCAGCAGGTGCAACAGGCAACCAACCAACTCCTGAGCAACGCTGCTAAATGGTGGAATGGGTACGTGGACTTCGAGCCAACCTTCAGCGACATGAAGACGATGTTCCTACAAAAATACAACGACACCCGCAGTTTGGCAAAGCTGAAATCAGAATTCTTCGGCAGGGAACAGCGGTCTGAAGGTGGTCGTGAATACCTCCAACGGAAGGCGAAGATAGCAATCAGGCTCGGCATGAAGATTAACGATCATGTCGACCTGGTGAAAAGCATGCTGGCCCCGAGAATCAGGCCATTTCTGATTCAGTCCTCGCCAGGCAATATCTTGGAGCTGACACGCCTGGTGGAACAATATGAAGGGTGCGTAAAAACCGAACCAGAACCGAAAACAGCCACTACCATTCCCGAACCACAACGGCCTCGCTGCCACTTCTGCCCAGGCCGCCATTTTCATCGGGACTGTCCAGAACTGCAAGACAACCGGGCGGGAAACGGACCAGCGGCCGGACCATCCTCCCGGCCGTAAATTTAATCCGCTCTGGAAGCGACGACGGACTGCCCCGGATAAACATTCAATTCGGGAACGTCCTGTACGCGGCGATCCTGGATACAGGATCCACACATAACTTTGCCACGGCACATCTTTTCGACGACATGGAGCAGCCCACGCACAGGATGGCCCGCCTAGCCAGTCGGGATCAACACCTATCGATACGCGGCCGTGCCAACCTGTCGTATTCCGTGGGTAACCAGACCCACATCAGTGAGTTCCTGGCCGTCGACCATCTCATTGCACCTATCATCCTCGGTCAACCTTGGCTGCAACAGCACAAAGCAGTCATTGACTACGACCGAGGATGCGTCCACGTTGGCGAACGACTACGCCAAACGTTCTATTGGACCAAACCTGCACAGACGATCGACACCAAACCACTGGACCCCCGTTCGCTCAACCACGGGTTCCCGGAGGAATTCCTGCCCCAACTCAAGGCGCTGTTCGAAGACTGCCAAGCTGTCCGACCACCGGGCCCGTCCACCACGACATCCACGTGCCACCGCATACGCCTACGACACCACACTCCGTTTCGGTTACCGCCCTACAAATACTCCCCAGCTAAAAAGGAGCTGATAGCGACCGAAGTCGAGGCTATGATGGCGGAAGGCGTCATAGAGCGGAGTACGTCCGAGTACTGCTCACCCATCGTTATAGTGGACAAGAAGGACGGCAAGCCAAGGTTCTGCATAGATTACCGCCGGCTAAACCAACTCACTGAAGACGAGAGCTCCAATTTACCTATCATACACGAGACCCTACGAGACCTCGGTACGCACGTGTATTTTCGACTCTCGACCTGAAGTCCGGGTACTGGCAAGTACCACTTGACCGGGAATCTCGACCACTAACGGCCTTTTCTACCCCGACGGAGCCACCTACCAATTCCGGGTGATGCCATTCGGACTGAAAACGCCCCGCAACTTTCCAGAAGTTAATGACCCAGGACGTGCTACCAGGCTACCTTCGGAAATTTGCACTGGTGTACCTTGACGACATAATTATTTACTCCGACAACTGGACGGACCACGTAAACCATCTGCGCCTGGTACTGGAGCGGCTCCAACAGCACAACTTAACGTTGTCTCTGGACAAATGCAGGTTCGGGGTCACCGCTCTGACCTATCTGGGTCACCAAATCACCACTACCGGGAACGCACCACGCCCCGAGCATGTGGAGGCCCTACAAGCTGCAGACACACCACGAACGAAGAAACAACTTCGAAGTTTCCTTGGTCTCAGTAATTGGCTCCGGGACTACGTGCCCGACTGCGCAGACATTCAGGCGCCCCTCAACGAGTTACTAAAGGGAAACCGACGATTCCAGTGGACCACCGAGGCCGATCGTGCATTCCATCGACTCAAGGACGCCCTCACACGTCCCCTCCACCTATGCCGACCGGACTTCGAAGTGCCGTTCACCCTCCAGACTGACGCCAGCGGGAAAGGCGTTGCCGCAGTACTGTTCCAAGAGCCCTCACCGGGGCAACGAAACATCGTCAGCTACGCGAGCGCCAAATTCTCCGCGGCCGAAGAGCGCTACCACATCAACGAGCAGGAGTGCCTAGCCGTGATCTGGGCGGTCAAGAGGTATAGGCCCTACCTAGAGGATCGGCGTTTTACCTTGAAGACCGACAGCCGCGCGCTTCTGTGGCTGGATCGGATCAAAGACACCAGGAGCAAACTGACTCGCTGGGCCCTCCTGCTCCAAGAATTCAACTTTGACGTAATCCATTGCCCCGGTAAGAATAATGAACTACCGGACCATTTGTCCCGCCACCCCTCCGGGACGAGCGTCGAGCCGGAGGCGACCAACATCGACCGCTTGCTGCCACCACCCCCGCAGATCAGGGACAACGTTCCTCCACCACCTACGCTAGCCGTTATTACAATCAGCGACCTGCCGGACCGGATCATGACCGCTCAACAAGCCAACAACCACGCCCGTAACCTACTGCGCGCTTGGGAGGATATACGACAGGAGGGGGGCCGATACCCCTGGTCAACGAAAGATCCTCCAGGAGTACGAGGTTACGGACGGACATCTCTACCGCCGCAGCCCGCAGGGTCCCCTGCTTGTAGTTCCCGCAGAAGCCCAGACTGCCGTCATGTACGCATACCATGACGATCCTACGGCTGGACATCCCGGCGCGGAGGAAACCACCCGAGCCATCCAGCAACGGTACTACTGGCCGAAACTGGAAGACACAGTGCGCAGCTATTTGCGTTCTTGCGGGGCATGCGCCGCCGTTAAGCGTGGCCCAGTGCAAGACGCCACCATCAGACCACGCCAGCCCGCGCGACCATGGGAGGTCGTATCCGTGGATCTGATGGGTCCATACACCACCACCCACGATGGCCACCGCCAACTCTTGGTCATCACGGACATATACAGCGCCTGGGTCGAGGCGTTCCCTATCGGGCAAGCGACTACAGCCGTGATAACCAACCGATTGGAAAACGAAGTGTTCGGGAGGTACGGTTTCCCGAAGGCGATAATCACGGATAACGGGCCCCAGTTTACATCCGCCATATGGGATACGGCACTACGGAAGTGGGGATGCCTTCACTGGACCACTCCGGTGTTCCATCCCGCCGCCAACCCCGTAGAGAGACGGAACCAGGAAATTAAGAAGGGGCTGCGTATCCATACAGAAGGGCGCGATCCGAAAACTTGGAATCGGGTCCTACCGATTATACTGTACAACCTTCGCACACGACGAAACGCCGCCACCAACATGACCCCAGCTATGGCGCTTCTAGGATACGACCTATGCAAACCTGGGGAATGGAGAGCGCGTAACAACGAGCCAGCCGTTGAAAACCAGGGCACTCAACGAGAAGAGCGGATAGCACGCGCCCACCGAAACCGGCACCAATATCGATCCCGGTACGCCAAATATGGGCCCGCCCGGACGCAATACCAAGACGGTGACCGCGTGATGGAACGGAACCACAAGCCCCAGAGGGGCGAGCTAGAAAGGAAGTGGAATGGGCCGTACACAGTAGTAACGACAGCTGGCACAAACGCCTACTGGGTACAGCGCGCCGCCGGTGACCTGGCCAAGGTACATGTGCACGACCTTCGCCCAGCACCCATTCCACGACAAGAGGAGGCCATCGCCGGGCCACCACCTCAACAACCGGGCCCAGAGGATGACCCGCCAGAGGCACCACCCGCCCCAGCCACCGCGCCACCTAGGACAATCAGTCCCACACCTCCCCGATGCCGCCGCCAACCACGGCACCGCAACCAGCCCGCCGCCTGCGCCGTCCACCCCCGACGTAAGCCCGTTTTAAGCGGGGGGGAATTGTTACGCTACGCCCTATAGGCGGAGCTTAGCGTGACGGGCTCACTACGGGGGTTCCTATTGTTCGGACCCTTTATAAGCAGCCGCAAAATCCCAGATCGTCAGTCGAACATTGCGCTTCGACCCAAATGAGCTGTAGTTGTAATAGTCTACAATCTACCTTGCGGGCCGCTGAGACTGGCGGTTTGGCTGCAGCTTGCATCACTTCCTTCGGGTGTGGTAATTTATTTTGCTACCCCAAAGGCCATCCGTTCCGGCACGAGTACAACACTTCCTTCGGGAGTAGTAATTCCGGTTACTACCCCCAAAAGGCCATCCGACTCGCTACGAGTACATCACTTCCTTCGGGTGTAGTAATTCCGGTTACTACCCCAAAGGCCATCCGACTCGCCACCACCACCAGGAGTAGGCAGGTTGAGACCTGGTGCGACCTCGACGACGAGTATCGTTATTTTGTGAATCCATAAACAATTTAGTTCCTAGTTCGCACGGACGATTCTTATTATTAGTTAGGGTATGTATGTATATTGTTATCTAGCTTAATTATTAACTTGCATTATATTCGTTTAGCACTAGCGTAGGGATTTGTTTTATATTCATTATTATTAGTTAGGGTTTGTTCTTTATATTATCCTTGTACATTATTTGTTATTAGTTAGGGCTTGTTCTTTGTGTTACCTATCTGTATTCGCCTGTACTGTGATTGAGTGTGTTCAATACACAACTGTTTGTGTCTGGTGTTTTACCGCATAACTTGTGTTATATTTGTTATGAACCACGTAGTGATAGAACAATTATTAGACTTATAGTGTGTCGCAGTGAACAAACTAAAGGTATTGTTGTGTTGTGTTTATTCGGAGTGCGCCTCCGTGTAACAGTAACCCGCTCACAAACTATTTATCGTACAAGTTAGGGAAAAAAAGCTGCGTAACAAAGTCGCATAAGAGAAACTGCTGGAGATTATTGTCAAGTTTCTTACTCCACCAATATAGGGCGTCGTTCACAATAATAACACAAAAACATAGTTTTTCTATAATAAATGCACAGTAATAGTACCACAAAATTTAAATATTCGTAATCTTCAGACCATTTTACATAAGTTTGCTTCAGTACTTTTTCCTTTATCTTGTAAAATAATGGTAGGAATGAGTGGGAAAGCTGACTCAATAAAACAGTTATAACTTTTGTGCCGTCGGATTTTGACAAACTTAGTATCATTTTAAAGGGAATTAATTCAATGCCTAATAAAATATTATATCATCGTTTTATTCCGGTTTTTTAACGATCGCTAAGTGGCGTTGTTTGAACAATTGTTACTTTTTCAACTTTTTTTTGGGAATTTTCAAATGCGATGCTGTATATTTTAATCATTTACTTGAAAGAGCATGGAATTGAAAAAAAATGGTAAAAACCGCACCTCAATATTTATTTTCTAAGCGAAGATACGAGAAAAAATAGGTATACTAGGAGATGAGTGTTATACTTAAGTAAAACTTTACTTTAAATTCATTTTTACTTTAATAGTAGGTGTCCAGATGTCAAAAATTGTTGACAAGTTAAATATAAAATTAATGTAGAGTGAATTTATGAAACTGTAAGGAGTAGTAATCTAAAATAAGTAATGCCTTACACAAATAGAGTAGCTTATGACATGTTAAAAGTGTATTTTGAATGTTTTGAAAATATTTCGATTGCAGCAAAGGAATATGCATTAAGATATCCCCAACGACAACATTTTTGCAGAAGAGTATTTAAAAATTTGGCTAAACGTTTCAAACAAACTGCATCTGTTCAACTTAAAAGAAATTCTATACGACGGCGAAGAAACAATACAGAAATAGATGAAATAAATGTTTTAGGATACATTGCTGCAGATCCACATGTGAGTGTAAGAAAACTAGCTTGCGAGTTAGGAATTACTAGGTATTGTGTTCACTCTATTTTTAAAAGGAATCGTTTTCATCCGTAGCGTATCATCAAGGATTAAAAGTTACATATTACGATAAAAGGCTGCATCATTGTAATTGGCTTAAGGGTCCAAATTGTTCATCAAATATAATGTGGCCCGATGAAGCTACATTTTCCAGTAATGGATCTGTAAATAGACATAGTTTGCACTATTGGCCTGATCATAATCCACACTGGATGCAATAAGATTTTAACTAGGGTCGCTGGTCAGTTAATGTATGGTGTGGGACTTTAGATGGTAAAATTTTAGGCCCTTTTGTTTTTGATGAACTTTTAAATGGCGAGCGTTACTTAAGATTCTTAAGAGATGAATTGCCTATATTATTAGAAGATGTTCCTTTAGCAGTACGGCAATATATGTGGATACAACGAGATGGCTGCTCAGCCCATTTTAGAAATGAAGTGACGCATCAACAATATGAGTATAGGTGGATAGGAAGAGGTAGCATATTCCCGTGGCCGCCAAGATCTCCCGACCTTACTGAGATTTTTATCTGTGGGGCCGAATTAAAGATTTAGAAGTTGCTGTCTTTCCTACCACGCAGAGATTAAATATTAGCATCGAAAAAGATGAAAAACATTTCGAGCAGTATCTTTAGTAGCTATTGTCATTTTACTAGGTCAAGGTAGTTTATTTTTGCTGCTTTTGTTACGTAACGTAATTAATTGTTGTTTATTGTTAATATATTTATCTGTAAATAAATTTCTCCATACCTACAATACTATTTAATAAAAACGACTTTAAAATAAAATTTTCCGACGAGCACATGTGAAAATGATCTAATATTTTTCATTGTATTCAATCAACAATAAAATTATCAAATTAAAGTAATCAAAAAAATATATTTACTTTTATTTTTGCAGATTGTGCATTATTTGTGGTCGTCGGAAAAATAGTGTACATTACTAGTATGGAAAGTGACCCATTTCACACGAGATTGCTGCAAGAGGCGTTAGCCGAGTGCGACAATCCCACGAGTATACTATTTTCATAATTTTGTGATATGACTTTGTTACAGAAAAAAAAATAAAACAAATAGATATTGACACATTATTTTATGCTAACACAGTCGTGTGATGATATAACGTTTATAAATCTACTAGATAGTTAGATATGGCGGCGCATGCCTCGCTCTTTTCTTGATAATTCCACAAATGAATTAAATTACTTTACGTTTAAGAATTTTTCACATATGGACGCCCACTAGATTATGTAAAATTTTCAATTTACTTACAGTCCTAGTATTTTTGTAAATATGTTTATTCAAAAAAAGTTATTGTATTTAAATATATTAGTACAATAAATGTAAAGTACTTACTTTATGAAATATGGTTCACTTAATAAACATAAATAAAGACAATTGCACGCAGCTGTTACCATAGCAACGGAGCTCCAAAGTCACGTACTAATTATAATAAATTGAATAATATTCATAACTTTACATAAAAATGCTTTTTCCTCAGAAACGTATAATGATAGGCATACCGATCATTTGAAAAAAAATGTTGTCAATCAAATTCTCTATCGACAGCTGATAAGAAAGTAGGGGAGTTCCATTTGAAAAAATTGACTGATCAGTATTTGAAATTTCTCAAGTTTACGAAATTATTGTGACTTTTCTAATAAAGCTACAGAATTTAGCAACCACTCAGCGGATAGAGCAATTCTTGTGAAATTAATGAGTTTTTTATTTATTTCAGTAGAATTAATGGTTCACAAGATTTTTCTAATAAACCCTTGCAAGTCGACATTTTTTCATAAAAGATGTTATCTCCGTAACCATGGCAACTAAATAAAAATAAGCTAGACATAAAATGTAGCAAATTGAGTAAAGAATCTAATGGCGGTAACAAAAATATATGGTTCTATTTAAAAAAATAAAGTTAATGGTCACTTCCGGCATAACCGTAAGTGCCATTTTGATGAAAATATTTTAGAAAGATAGATCGTCGGAAACTATGGCTGTTCTCCAAATATCAGCTCTCTACTTTTTTTAACAGTTGAGAAACGTCTAATGGGCCAATTAAAAAATTACCCTGTATAGCATCGCATTTAAAATTCCCAAAAAAAGTTGGAAAAATAACAATTGTTCCAACAACGCCACTTAGCGATGGTTAAAAAACCGGAATAAACCGATGATATAATATTTTATTAGGCATTGAATTCTCTTTCAAATAATACTAAGTTTGTCAAAATCCATAAAGCGGCACAACAGTCATAACTGTTTTATTGAGTCAGCTTTCCCACTCACCCCTACTAGTTATTTTACAAGATAAAGGAAAAAGTACTGGAGCAAACTTACGTGAAATGATCTGAAGATTACGAGTATTTAAATGTTGTAGTACTATTACTGTGCATTTATTATAAAAAATTATGTTTTTCTGTTATTATTGTGAACTATGCCCTCTATTGCTGGAGTATACTTGAAAATAATTACCAGCAGTTTTTCATATGCGTCTTTGTTACACAGATTTTCTTCCTTAAGTTGTACGATAAATTGTTTCTGAGATACAGCGGGTTACCTCTCTTAATCAGACACCTGTACAAGAAATTGTAAATTGTACTAATTTAGACGGGAATATGTGTTTACGGAGCAAAAGGAAACCCGTGGAAAGGTGTAACTCTTGTTGAATTTCTTACATTGTGTAGTTTACTTATTCATGCGGGAGTTGTCAGAAGCTGGGATGTTCCTGCGAGAGAACTATTTTGTAGTGAATTTGTCAATATACCGAGCCACAATGTCCATGTTTCGCTTTGAATAAATACGAGGATTCGTCAGATTTGACAACAAGAAAACAATTTTGTAATAATGGCTTATTACCGTGATTTTGGCCACAGTCCTAAAAACTGCAGTAAAATTTTCGGATCCCAAAAACTATAATTACTTGCCCTAATGTAAAAATTTGGGTTAAGGGGACACCTATGTTCCTATTTTTTGTTTGCACTCGGATCGAAGTGCCATTTGGATTATTAAAAAGGCTAAATTGGCTTTAAAATACTCTCAAACGTTTTGATCGGGCAATTTTACCCTGTTACACCTTTAACCCAAAAGTATTTAATGGTTCCAACCACATTTAAAGGCCTGTTACCCGTAACCTTGTTTAATAATTAGCTTTTGAATTCTTCAAAGATCAAGTTTTCATCATTAAAGCGGCACAGACCTTTTGATGTTCCAATTGTTTACAGTTGAAGTCGGACCAATTTTTACTTTGATTTTTTCTATTTAAATTTGTGCAACCATATTTAATTTGCCTTTAAAGTGACTAACCAAATTTGGAGTTTTAAAAAATAACAAAACAATGGGTTACACAACCTTTTCTAGGGAAAAAATCTGTACGCGTAGAAATCACAACCCAAAAATTTTAAATTTTGGTTTTTGACCTTTTGGTTAAGAAAAAGTAAAGAATCTGGAAAAGTGTATTTATTTTTGCTTAAGTTTTTCAAAATATTTTAAAATGAAATACACCACAATCAGTTCCTTGTACGAGGTTCCTCAATTATCAACTTTTATTTTGCCATTTTACAGATCTTTTGAATATAAACACAAAATTAAATCAATGTATATAATAAACGTGTTAAAAAGACAGATTAGGTATTTATCCAATACAAAAAACTTGTTTAAAAAGTCTCATTTTTCTAGAGAAATATGGTAGAGACCAATAAAAATTGTTTAAGAGAATAATAAACTTTACACTGCATTGAGTCTACAATTAACTTTGAAGATTATTTTGCGTTGAGTTGTGCCACAAGAATTAAAACCCAAAATTTAATTGTTAAATTTTTCTTTGAAATAACCCTTAAAATATAGTAAAATACATTTTAATATAAAGCAACAATTTGACGCAAAATTTTAAATACAATTTAAATAAAACAAGGTTTACAATATCAATTCCATCTGAGAAAAATTAACAGATTTTATTGTTGTCTTGGTGTTCATCACTCAACTTATTTCAGAACATTTCCAAACAACTTTGATTGCTTTTAAAAAATTTTTTTTTAGGGATTTCATTGTTCTCATTGTTTTTTAGTTCTTCATCGTTTTTACATTTACCACCATTTTCTTTGTCTTCCAAAAATTTTCAGCACTTTCTGTTTTGCTTATGGTTATAATGGGTATATTTTCAGACCAGATTGAAGAGGTTAAAGAATCTTGTCTAGTTTCTTTTGAACTATTTGATCGTGATGGGGATCTGTAATATTGACGCCATTCTACACTTCTTTTAAATTCTATGGATTTTCTTTTCTGGGGTAAGTTATTATGATCAATTTCATTATGCAAATGAACGTGCCTTAATCTTATCAAACTACCTTTTCTTAACTTAGTTTTTCATCACAGGAAAGAGTCTGCTGTTCTTATCGTACCTTCTTCTTCGCTTTTACTATATTAGAGTAATTGAGGTTTTTTCATACTTTTAAAATCAAAAGCATTAAAAAATTAAGTTTTGAATTGTTCTTATGAAAAAATCGGCGTGCATTTTTTTTCCATACCAGTTTTTGTAACTTTCTGTAATTTACGTATTTTGGGCTTGGAAAACTGTGAATAGTTTTTCCTTTACAAAAGGAGGTTATTCCAATCCACCAGATCCTGCCTTTAGATTACGTTAAACATTTTTTTCTCTTCAGTTTTTCGGCGTAATTGGGCACGGTTAAACAGATTATGTCAATTAAGCCTTATTTATTCTAAAACCTACCTTTAAACTGTTTCTTCGCTAAGGCTGTTAAAAAATTAGATTTTTATAAGGCAAAATCACAAGAATAGGTTGATATTCCGGTGATACTCATTTCAGTGCTTTAGTAGCTTTTTTCTGTTTTCTTTATTTTTGTTAAATATTAAATTTACATATAGGAAATGGGCCACAATTCCAAGATGGTACTACCCAAACAATCCAACCAATGGCAGGACAAAAATACTAGTTAAAGAAACAAATAAAATTTTGGTGTGACGGGAAAAATATGATCTAAGCAAGTTAATAAGCCCAAGGTAAATACACAAATATTTTTACCAAATTCAGAATCCAGGAAAAGAACATACCCATCCAAACCATTCCTTGATTGTTAACTAAATGTAAATTTTCTGATTAATTCTCCGTACAAAAACTTTTCTAAATAACACCACATCTTTAAACTTTTAAAAGACCCTCGGAGAAATAAGTAATGGTTAGACATAAAATTAAATCCATGACCGTTAATTTTACTAATTTGAAAACATTGTTTCAAAAATGATTGTTTGGCGTTTGTGGAAAAGTTGTAAATTTCGTTATAAAATAAGGTTAGTTTTTTTTATGAACTCTATTGTAATCAATAATTTTCACAAATTTTTCGCATTTTTTAAAATTGGTAATTCAGAGTACCTCTGTATAATTTTGAACTAATCAAATTACAGTAACTGCCATCAATTGTACTCAGAATTGTAGCTATTGAGGCTTTTAAAGTTTGTAAAAGTATTCTGGGCCATGGTAAGGTCTCCTACATTACAATTTTTTTAATTTAATATTCGGTGGCTAAAATGAAATTGGTAATTTAAACCATTGAAAATTTAAAAAAATCCTGTCAAGTTTTGAATTTAAATCGGTTTTATTGGACGCCTTTTTCTAATTTTGGTTTTCGGTAAAGTTATTTTGAAATTTAATTGGAGAGAAGTAATTTCAGGAATTTTTAATTTCAACCAAAAAAAAGCAGCTGTTTTTAGAAATGTTTATCAAGGATAATTCGGTTTTCTTTCGAATCTAACAAAGACACAAATAAGTTGGGCTGAATTTGGTTAAAATTGGGAAAAATAAATCTCCATAGTTTGCTGTTGTGATTCTTGAATTATGAAACTTTGGTCGGATTTAGTTTTTATTGCAAAATTTAATCAATTAAACTCTTTTAGAATCACCCATTCTTCTCTTATCTTTCTTGGTAATTAAATTAAGGTTTAACAGATATTCAAATAAATAATTAAAAAATATTGATTCTTCTATTAGGCTAGTTGATTTAGTTGTTTTTATAAGCCTAAAACCAAAATTAAAATCTGGGAAAAATAAAAATTCAGTGTATGAGCGGTTGTTTCATTTTGAAATATTAGTAGGCCATTCAGATTCTTACCACCTCCACAACAGCAGCTGCCGAAAGGGCGAATAAAATTAAAACGGTAAAATTCACAAACACTCTGGTCCAAATTATTTTCCAACTAAAAATGCTCAGTTAGATGAAAGTAGATGTTATTGTCAAAATTACTTCCTAGCTTTTTTTTTTCTGCCTTAAGGATGCTTTTTAAATCAAACAATAACATAACCTTTTACAGCACCTCAAAATCCCATCCAAAAAGTTCCAGGTAAAAATATTATCATCTTTTTATAATTTGGACAACAGTTAACAGCCATTTGCTTAAATTATTTAAAATTCTTAGTTAAAAAAACTTATTTTTTAAAGTTGAACAAAATGTCACAAATTTTTCGCATAAAAAGCTAGAGGTAAACGATAAGGTTTGAATCATTTTTATACCAACCGTAAAATACGGGAGTATACTTTAAAATTCCTTCGAAATCCCATAAAGTTAAAAAGTTTGTTGAGTTGTGTTTCTTTCAGGAAGAATTTTTTTCCTTTCCGGGTTCTTTTCTCTTGAATTGATTATTATCTAAAATTGTTACAAACATCATTAATGTTTTTAAATTTAAAGCTCAGTTTGAAGAAATTTAAAATAAATAGAAAATAAAGGTGTCCCAAATTTTCAACGCCTTTTACATAGAGTCCCTAAAATAAGTCGATTTAGCTCTTCCTTAGTCTAAAATTGACAAAAAGAAGGGTGTAAAGTTGAAAAATAAATACATTTTCTTTAATATTTAGAATTTTGATAACGGGTTTTTGGGTTTTAAGTTTTTTAGGTTTGCATTTTGGGCTTATCATTTTTTATGTTTTCCATTAAAAATATCCTTATTAATCAAAGCAATTTGAGTAAAAATTAAAGGATACGCAAAAATGAAATGATGAAAGGTTTACAAGGATTGAAATTTTTTTAAAGAATTTGTCAAACTAAAACCTTTTCCTTGTTTTATGGTATTACCCTTTTGTTTTTGGAAAAAAAGTAAAAGCAATTTACAAAAAATTAAACGAAAATTAAAAGAAATCAAAAATTTCAAAAAATTTCAAAATGCCCCGTTTTAGATGAAAAGATTTAAGCCAAAAAATTAATTCCCTTTTTTTTTTGCTTTCTTGGAGTTTTTTTAATACCTGCCTAAGGTTTTCATTTCCTATATCATTAAACCCACTAAAGTTTCATAAAAAATCCAATAATTTTTCCGAAATTTGGCCAATTACGGAAAATTACCCACCTTTCAATTTTTTAGATTTTCATTTAAAAATTTCGAAAGGTAACAAAATGGTAAGCCCCATCGTCATAAAAATTTAAGTAGAGGTAAACCCGAAACCGGGGTTTTTGAAGATGTTGCAAGTAAATTTACCAATCCTTGCGGTAAAATGTAGGTCCCAAAATATTTTTTCCCTCCCCCTTTTTTTAAATTAATTTTAAAATGTCAACATTCATGATTTGGTCTTATAAGTGTTCGTTCATTCCAGAAAAAAGTTTTTGGAAAGTTAAAACAATTTCTTTCAATTGATAAATCGACAAAAACTAATGCATTCGGACAGGGGTAAATTTAACTTTCTTATTTTGATGTACAGGTTTTTGTTTATTAATGGTGTTTTAAATTTTTTCTTATAATTCTTGTTTTTTTGGATCCTTAATAAGTTCTAAAACTTTTAGGTTTCTCGAAGACGCTTACTGCACAAATTGGATGAGGTTTTGAAATTTTAAATTTCAAGTAAACTCTGCATGGTATTTCCTTGAAATAAAAAAATAAAAACTTTACGGATTTAAATGCCTTTTTAATAAAATAGAAAAACTGTTCTGAGTTTCCTGCTTTTCAGCCAAATAGGATCCCGATAATTTCATTACCTATATATGAATGGTGGAATTAAATTTGGTCAGGTAAACAAGGAAAAGTTTTCTAAAAAATCCCCAGATTTAAGTAACTGGTAATTCATGACCTCTCTCATGTTGAGGAAAATAAAATTTCGAGGTAAGGCAAAATGAACCCATTCTCCAATCAAGAGGTTTTCACCAACCTCCATGGTGGAAAAAAAAAAAGGTTTTAACCCAAAATACATCACCATAAAAAAAGTTATAGTGGTTTTGGTCTCCTAACTTTCTTGGACCCCTAGGGAAATAAAATCTTCCTTTGAATTTATCATTCCAAGGAATTTAAAATTTTGAAATTGTGTTAGTGAAAGATTTAAAAAAGTGATTTGTTTTTCAATTTCTACCCTGTACTCGGTTTTTCAATATTAAAAGGTAAGAATTAAATTGATTTTTTGATTACTTTTTGGGAAACTTGAAATTCCAACACAAAAACGGTTTACGCGGGTATGGAAGCAAGTCCGTTTGGTTTTCAGCTCGAGCAACATACACCTTTTGTGGATTTAAATCAAATAAAATAAAATTTTATAAATCATTTGCCTTTTGTGCCGAAATTATATGACTTCCAAAAAAATTGAAACCTAAATTTGGAACGATTTTATTGAAATTTGTCAACAGCTTTCATTGAAAAACGAAAAATTTGAAAAAATCTACAGAGTTTTTTTTTTTTTTACTTTAAAAATAAATTTGAAGAAAAAAATTAATTAATGTAATTTTCAAATTGTTTTTAAAATTTCTTTAAACTTTTAAATCCAAAATTCAACATAACATTTTATTGAATTTTAAACTGGGTTTATTCAAATAATTTGAAAAAATTGCCCGTGTTTTTTAAAATTTAAACTATTGAGATGTTTAAATGGTCCAGGAAAAGTTGCCCTGGTCTAACGGGAACAATGCAAGAATCCTTAAACTTTTCCAAGAGATTTAAAACCGTTTGCCAATATTGGATGAAGGGGGACCCAAAGAATTTTCTGTTTACCCGGTAAGGTTTAGGGTGGTTCAATGTCCAAGCTTCCCTTAACCCTTAGCCGCAGGCTAAATGGAGAACGAAAATTGGGCCAAGAATACATCGAATTATGTTTGTGACGGTCCCGATTTTCTTGTACGTTTATCGGGTAAGGCATGGGGGCGTAAAATCCCATTTTTGTCCAACACACCCTCACACAAGGAGGAGAATGGGGGCAATATGTTAGGAGCGATCACCCTTGGTCTTCAGATGGAACAAAAACGCCGCTGGTTATATTGCCAATGGCTAGAACTTTTGCGCTTCCATATCTTCAGGGGCTAGAAAATCCCATTTTCCAACAGGATAATGCGCGCCCTCATACGGCAAGGGCTACAACACGTTTTTGGAAGAAGCTAACATTGCCGTCCCCATGGCCTGCTGGTCGCCTGATTTGTCCCCAAAATTATGGGATGAGGTCGGTTGGCGACTGGATAATTTACCACAACCCCAGATAACTTACACGAGTTCATTAGGGGGTTTGGAAACTCAAGGTCACCGCCCTTGGTGAGAAATGTAAGTTTTGAATCTCTTCAAGGTCAAACGGCGGAAGTTTACATTTTGGAGCTCGCTAAAAATAGAAAGCAATGTCATCATCATCATCATATTACAAGGTCACTCTGCGGTCAAACGTTTTGGGAAATTTTATGTCAAGGTCAAAAGCTAAAAATAGAAATTGCAATGTTCATATTACAATTTTAGAAGTTTAAAATAGAGTGGAAAAGGTCGATTATTAACCTGTTATCATGAAATTTCTTAGAAGTATAAAAATAGAATAAGTTCATGGAAAAGAAGACATTTTGTCTAGGTTAGCGTTTTGAAAGATGCGGATTTATAAAAAGACTTCCTTGGTGCGAATTAAATATGAGCAGAAATGACGAAAATGGTAGTTAGAAGCGCAAGAAAAAAGTATTAACTATTGTTGAGCGAAAGAAGAGGTTGAGGTGTTGATACGAAAATTAAAGATTTAAAAGTAGATTTAGGGTGTATGAAATAAATAGAAGAATCAGGCAGCTTCGAGTTTGAAAATAAAAAAAACGTTTAAATGTATTTGGTATTAATACGTTGTAGTGTTTAAATGAGTTATTTTATTTATATGTAATAAATTAATAAAAATTGTGACGTTAGGAAAAGCTTTTAATTTTAAAATGCACAAACTACCTCTAGTAGGTGATAAAAATATTTTTTAAGCAGATTCTAAGTCCAGCCTTTTCAAACAAAAAAATCAATTTTTCTCGAAAACGGGCCAGAATTTGCCAAAAATAAATTAAAAAAAAACCCAACACCACCTGTTGACTTAAACGTGTCTAATACATATATCAAATTGGGCAGCTACCCCCTAATGTAAAAGCTACCCCTAATAGGCGATAGAAATATTTTTAAGCAGATTATAAGTCCAGCCTTTTCAAACAAAAAGATCAATTTTTCTCGAAAACGGGCCAGTTTGCATACATAAATTAAAAAGAAACCCAACACCACCTGTCGACTTTTAAACGTATCTAACACATATATCAAATTAAAATGTAAAAGCTAATTAGGTGATAGAAATTTTTTAAAGATTCTAAGTCCAGCCTTTTCAAACAAAAAAATCAATTTTTCTCGAAAGCTGGCCAGAATTTGCCAAAAATAAATAAAAACCCCAACACCGCCTATCGACTTTTAAACGTATCTAACACGTATATCAAATTGGGACAGCTACCCCTAACGTAAAAGCTACCCCTAGTAGGTGATAGAAATATTTTTTAAGCTGATAAGAGCATAATAATAAAGTTTTAATCCTGAAATGTTATGCAACTAACAATACTGTCGTGATATTTTGCATACATTTATATTCACATTTTAAAACTGTACAAAATCAATAAATTTTAAGATAAATACTGACGTAAAATAAAATCCTTTATTTATTTAGGAAAAATTCTAACGTTTTTTTTAAAATAAAGCCTTCCTTAACTGTGAAATATTATAGATCACAATTCGATATAAAACGTATCTTTACATTTTTAATATTTTCCAAATTCATTGAGTATCAATAGGAAATGTGATGTAATATAATAAATATGTATTATATTTGTAAAGTATTTGTAATGTTTTTTTTTTCTAAAAAAAATTCTAATGATTTTTTATGAAATAAAGTAATACTAACTCTCCAAAGGTATCTTTGGAGCTTTTACATTTATATATGCAATTACAACAATTTTAAATGGATTGTACTCGTAATGAGTAAAAATCTTGCAATTATAAAATGCATTGCCCATATAGTATTATCAGTATGATTTGTAATATTATACTTAACTTTAAATGCAAGTATTGTTCTAGAATGGAATTTATAATTGCAATTATTGTTGTGTAAACGATAGACGTGTACTTGAACTATAAAAGTGATTTATGTTTTAAGGTGTGTGATGTAAGCAAAGATATATGTGCATATGGAAAGAGATAAAAGACGAATAGATATAGACGTCCGTTTTCACAGGATGTAGGTGGGGATGCGGGGGGGGGATAACTAAAGTCCAACAAAAGATGCGCTCCTGAAAATTTAAAATTTGCACTTAATTCTCAGAAAATTTTTTTCAACGCAGTTGCGTTTTATAAGTGGAAATTTATCAATTTCATGTATAAATTTATCAAGATATGAAAAAATGACACTTAAATTAACCAATCACATTTTGAAACAAAAAAGAGCACTTAAAACAACTGTTTGTGCTTACGTAATCTCAGAAGAAACACAATGCAATTTATCCATTTCACGTATAAAGGTATCAAAATGATACTTAGATTAACCCATTTAATTTTGAAACAACAAACAGCACTTAAAACATGACTTTTTTTAATTTAGTTTGATTAGGACTCCAAATTTACAATTTTCGATGGAGGTTTTCCAAGGTAGGATAATGAACGCAGTTATTTTGCTTTGAAAGCATTGTATGCTGATGTGAATGCGAACATTCTATATTTATCTTAATCACCAAATTCACATTACAATTTTGAAACGGGATTTGAAAATGTATGAATGCAATTGTGTCATTTGTATTGCATAAATACATGGCGTAAAGTTTTCAGATTTACATGCTTTTGGGAACTGTTTTGACTTTTTTTAACCAAGCTTTTTTCACTTTTAACTGTACTATATTTTCACACTTTCTTTATTGCATGATATTTTACAATAAATAAATTTGTAACGCAACATGCATTAAAATTTGCAAAAAATGATTGTTTTACTTTGTTAGAAATGTATACATGAGTACATGATCAGACTTCAGATTTTTCAACTTTTTCTTAACGTAGATCATTTCACTTTTCTAGCGCAAATTGAACTATCACTCACATTTTTTAACTGTAGTAAAATTCGATGTATGCATTTTCATTCAATGAAATATAAATTATACGTATGTATATTTCCAATAATAATAATATAAGGATGTTTTTTTAGTAAAATTTTTAGGATAAAAATAAACCAAAAATTTTAACATTTATTTTTTATTAAAACAAAAAAATACTTATAATTACAATAAATTCTACAAAAGATACTATACTAAAAAATTAAAAACTTCTTACAATATACTAATTTAAAACTATTCACACATCTAAAACAAATTGACTAAACTACACTATACACACTAATTTAAATATTTACATCCTCTAACGTACGCAGCAGGTTTTCTGTTTTAGCTCTGCTTATTCTAATTTTTTCTAACTGCTGGTTAGCCTCAGCTAACTCCACAATTAGTTGCTCAACGCAAGCGACTCCCGACACCTCACTGTTTGTGTATTCTACCAAAATTTGATGTAACATCTCACGCTCTTCGCCCTAAATTCTTTGTCGAAGGGCCTTGCGTAAGATGTTTGGTTAGATGTTGCAAGGTCCTGATCATCATCCGGGGGGTTGTAGCCTGTAATGCTGAAATAAAAATTAATTAATGTTGGTAATACATAAAAGTAAATGAAAAAAATTTTAACGTATATTACTTTTAAAATATTGTGAAAAATCCTCCTACATCACTTCTCTGATAGATATGGCAGGAATATTTATTTGAAGGTGTCGGGAGTGGTTCTTCAGGCTGGTAACTAAACATGGTTTAAAATATCTTGCAGAATATTTTTTTTTTTCATTGCTAGTTACTTTTCTTGCTTGTTGAAGCCATCGCGACTACTAGGTAATGAATAAGTATTCACGTAAAACTTTAACACTGTATACATGTAAATCTGTTAACGTTATCAAAATTGCTAACAAGTGGAAGTGGTTAGTACAATGAACTGACCTGAGCAAGCAAAGGTGACGAACTCTAATGAATGCAGCATAATCTGAGAAGGCATTTCGCATTCTGTCAGCAAGGTTAAGTTAATGCATATTCTTAGTAAACGCCATAAAGTGCAATGTATGACCTCTGCAAGCAAAGGTGATACAGCATAAGCCAAGAGAACAGTATTGATGTCAAGTTAATAGATGTTCCCAGAAACGCTACGAAGTGCAATCTATTCATCTGTTTATGAACACGGAAGCTCTTGCAACAAGTTATAACTAGTTTTGACCTTGAATGATGGGTTTATATTACTATATAAGCAGATAAAGAGCAGTTTTATACCAGTCAGTATATTGCATTCCCGACTAGAATTGCAATTGTATACCTAAAGTACTTCTATAGTTACTTATATTAATTTATACATATCAGTTATAATAAATATAATATTTGTTTCCATTACTACATAATCGACAGCGTGTGTTATTTTTCTTGCAGTGTTGGATACAGTTTTGAAGGTAACTATGAGTAAGGGTATACCAGTAGTAGGATATTGTTAATTTAACAAAAGTATTATTCCATTGTTGAAAACCAAAATGAATTTGTAAAGCACATCCGTATAATTAAACTAATATTAAGCTATTGCAAGATATAATTCAAAATAAAATTTATTTGGAGACATGCAAAATTTGCTTAAACTCGAAAGTAATTTATCATTGTTAAAGTGTTATCTTATAAGAGTTAAACAGTTAAAGAACGCTTCAGAAAAACAGGTAGTGGAATTGTTTTCCTAAAAGCGTACACGCAAATTAAGTTGGTACTCTCTAGATTCATGTTTTAATGGTAGGTTTTAGGAATTATAGTCAATATAGCAAACATCAAGGACCCTCTTACTTTTTTACAAAATGCATACAATAGTTTTCCACGAAAGGTTAAATTAATGCTAAGGCAATCGATGCTAAAGTTGAATGTCCTTTTAGTCTGCAATTTTATCCATTCTCAAAATCACGTTATCGAGTTGAAGACTTTTACCATAAAAAATTATGCCATCAATATTGCGACCAATTTACGTAAGTGGTATAACGAAAACGTTTATTATAAATTACAAAAAAAATTAGAGGGGTTTTCCGAAACCGATTCCGGTTGGGCATCACATATTAGTATTACCTTTAAAGGTGAATATTAATAGCTATGTCCCATTTAGAGGTGGCCTTTCAACTTACGTTAAAGTTCCCTACTTCATAGCAGTAAAGCAGCGAATGTTAAAATGACGATGAGTATTGCTTTTTGTGGGCCGTTGTTTCGGCACTATATCCCATGCAACATCATTTAGATAGAGTTTACAGTTATCCTTATTTTACGGATGTTTTGAATTATGATTCAATTCCTTTACCCATTAAACTAGATGATGTAAAAAATTTGAACAGTTAAACAACCTCTCCATTAATTTGTTTTGCATTCAGGGGAAAGTTATATTACCATTTGTGTTAAGTGAAAATCAAAATAGTGTGAGGATAAATCTTTTAGTACTTTGTGCTCATTATCAAGCTGCGGATGATATTAATACAAAAAATAATACTGTTTATCATTTCACGTGGATTAGAAATATGTCGGGTCTTTTTTCGAAACAATTATCGAATAAGGAGCATAAGAAATTCATTTGTTATCGATGTTTGAACCATTTTTCTTCAGATCACGTTCTACAAAAACACATCACTCACTGTCATCAACTTAATCGATGCTCCGTCAAGCTACCTACTGAAGCAGAAAAGTTTCTGCAGTTCAAAAATTTCACATTCAGGAAAAGGTGCCGTTTGTAATTTATGCAGATTTAGAAAGTATTTTGAAAAGTGTACAAATTTAACTCAAATAATACTATTTCACCCAAAATATACCCTTCAGCATTGTTACTAAAGTGTTCATACAATGATTCTTTTTCCCGATTTAGGCTTTATAGAGGAAACAATTGCATTCAATGGTTTATTAAAGAGCTTCAAAGTATTGCACATTGGACTACCGAAATAATCAATAAAATAATTCCTATGGATACTTTAACTCCCAATCAGGTTGAGCACTTTGAAAGCACCACGATTTGCCACATTTGCGGAAAAGCATTTAATGATTATAATACAAAAGTGATCATAACCATTTCACTGGTGCATTTTGGGGAGCATCACACCAGAATTGTAACCTAAACTATAAAGACTCTTACATTTTACTAGTCGTGTTTCGTAATTTGTCAGGTTATGATAGTTATTTTCATTAGAGAATTGGCTATTGTTCCCGGTGGATTTCATTGCTACCCATAAACAAAGAAAGATATATTTCTTTCACGAAAGTAATACAAGGCACTAAAATTAGGTTTAGATTTATTGACTCTTTCAGATTTATGAGTAGCAGTATTGAAAAGTTGTCGCACTATTTGGAAAATAGTAAAAAAATGATTAAAATAATTAATTAATTGTAACAATGCCGAAGATTTTCACTACTAGTTCGCAAAGGTGTGTTTCCTTATGAATATTTCGATACTTGGGATAAATTAAGCGAGGCCAGACTACCTCCCAAGGAAGCGTTTTTCAGTCATCTCACTAATGAGGGAATCAATGATGCGAGTTTTGCACATGCAGTTAATGTTTGGAACAGATTTAATATTAAATCGTTAGGGAATTACTCGGATTTGTATCTAAAAACGGACGTTCTACTGTTAGCAAGCATTTTCGAAAACTTTCGAAAAAAATGTTTAAGTACTTACAAACTTGATCCTCTGCACTATTATACAGCCCTCGGTCTGGCATTCGGTGCTACGCTTAAAATTACACAAGTACAGTTAGAACTATTTACAGATATTGATATGATAATGTTTATTGATAGAGGAATTACAGGTGGTGTGGCTCAATGTACTAATAGATATGCTAAAGCTAACAATAAGTACATGGGGGAAAAATTTGATCCCACTTTAGAAAGTGTGTATTTAATGTACTACGACGTAAATAATTTATATGGAGCCACTATGTCAGAATTTCTACCATTTGGCGATTTTTCTTTTTGATAATTTTGAAACTTTAGATTTAATAAACCATCCTGATGATTCGGAAATTGGTTATATAGTCGAGTGTGATTTAGACTATCCCATAGAATTACATGGAGTCACAGGTCTACCATTGGCACCCGAACATATGGTTCCACCCGTATCTGATTCCAAAATAATAAAATTATTGCTTACATTGTATCCTAAACATAATTATGTAATTCATTACAGAAATTTAAAAGTATATTTAAAATATGGATTAAAGTTGGTAAAAGTACACCGTATATTACGTTTTAAACAGCCCCGGGTTAAAAAAATATCGATTTAAATACCACCATGCCAGCAATTCAAAATAATTTGATAAAATTTTTAAATTAATGATTAATAGGTTTTTGGGAAGCTGATGGAAAATGTACGTAAACATAAGCGTATAGGTTTAGTAACGAAATGGGAGGGTCGCTAAGGTGCTCGTGCTTACATAGCACCAAATTTTCATAGTTGTACAATATTTGATAATGAATGCTTATCATTCAAATGAATAAGCTTATATTTCAATAAACCTAATATGCAGGATTCAGTGTTTTAGACGTTTCAAAAACTTTTTTATACAATTTTCATTACGGTTGCTACCCAAGGTTTTTCCCTTTTGGGCCTTAAGCCTTTTCAGTTCCCGATATCTATGAATGCATTAAAGAGGGCATTGATAAATTCGATACATCTGATTATAGCCCTCAATATCTTTGGAATTCCATTAGTAAATAAAAAGTCCCTGGCTTAATGAAAGATGAAAATCATGGGCGATTATGTTGGAATTTGTAGGACTTCGTGCAAAATGTATGCTTAATGGTTGATGAAAAGTTGTAAAAAAATCAAAGGGTTTACCCGCAAGCGTCAAACAGATCACGATAAATGATACATATAAACATGTTTTATTTGATGGTGACGTAATAAGGCGTTATCAGCACCTGATACGATCAAAGAAACATGATGTGTTTACAATCAAACAGAGTAAAGTAGTACTTAATCCTTGTGATGATAAACGATTAGTAAATTTCAATTTCACTGATACGAGACCTTGGGAATTTAACTTTACATAGCATTTTATTCGTCTTCTGTTTCAGAAAACAATTTCATCATTATGAACAGGGTTGAAAACAAATTGCAGGAAGAGCTATGGTACAGTAGTGATAAAATCTACAGAAAATATCTGAAGCGTTCTTTGATGGGGAAGTCCTTCCCCGAAAGCTATTTATTTGTATTGAATATATTACAATATATTGTTATTCGTGATAAGTGTTTTTACTGGTGTGCTATAAATTCAAAGTGTGCAATTGAAGTTATTATTAAGACATTATTTGATAAAAAAAATTAAATTAGACAATACCATTAAAAGTTTTATGAAATTGTGTACCGATAAAGGCTAAAATTCATTAACTTTTGATGAAGTAGATAGGATCTTAGACGATATAATGTAGGGACATACCGCTTAAAATGTATCTATACAATTTATTATGGGGTGATTCAACAAATGTTAAATCTATTAGAAAATATTGCTACAAAGACACTTTATTTATTATAACTGAATGTATTGAGAAAGCGGCATATTATGCTAACTACAATGCCTCGATATTTTGATTGAAAATTATTAGAACAAAAATCAACCAACTGGGAAAACGATGACACCACAAAATTTATTACTGGATACTAGACAACATCAATAAAGGTGAAACAAATTCAAATTCCTGCTTGGGATGGAGGTGTGGGCCAGATTCGAGGATAGGAATTTAAGTGATTATAAAGTACTTTAGGTTCACTTTATAAGATAATGAAATTTTAAAACAAATGTAATATTTAAAAAATAAAATATTATTATTTTTGTGCGTTTTATTTCATCTAAGAGCTACATCCTTTTATAAAACTATATAATAATATAAGTAATTTATTTCACAAACTAAGTTAAATGTTATAAAACAAATCATCCTTATTGATCCATGATCTTTCATCCAATCCCCACCACTTTACGAATAACTTATTATTCTTGGGGCGAAGATTTTTTCTACTAGATACATAGGATACTTTTTTTGTAATTCATGTTCATAAAACCCTCCCAGTACAGGTTTTCCTTCATGTCTTCCAACATGTACGTAGTGGGGTTAGTAATGCGAACTTTCACAATCTTAAAAGTTCCAGACCAATTGGGTGTATCCTTTGCGAAAATAAAATTTACTGATTCGTACTATGTCACCCACAGAATATCGATTCCTATCGAATATTTTTATGAGTGTAAGCCTCTAGTTTGTATGATTACCGACATCTTTGGGCTTCATTGATAGTTCTATGCTTACGATTGTTATAATCCATGGTTAGAGTATCAATTGTATCAATCCATTTGTATTTACCTTGTAGGCTGAATGACTTATATAGAGCACCCTTAATGGTTCTGATAACACGTTTCGCAATTGCAGCCTTCTTTGTGCTATAGGTGGTGTAATGATTGACTCCATAACGCCACATTAGTTCAGTAAAATGCTCATTGTAGAATTCTTTTCCTGCATCTGTCTACAAATTGGCAGGTTTCCATACTTTTTTGAAGATTGTTTACATGGCCTTGATATCTTCTTGATCCTTTAGTCCATAACAGTCGATAACCACTAACATATACTTATAGCCCTTATTTTGTTTGGTATGTGTTAAATTCAGCCAAATCTGCTTGCCAAATGTCACCAATTATTAATTGATGAATTAATTATTGTGCGCCTTCGTTTAAATTCTTTTCGTGCAGGTTTATGCAATTCGTTGACGAGTTGTAATTTGGACATGGTACTAATTTATCCACAATTTCTTTAAGTTGATATAGTTTTTGCTCCAACACCAGATAAGCTTTAGAGTTTCCTTTAAAAGCTCTCTGAACTGCTTGTAGACAAAAATCAAGATATCCTTTACTTATAGCATCACCATCTTCTTCCGGTCCACCAACTGTGTCAAACGGTTTCCATCCAAATTAAATCTTGTTGATAAATAGTATTGCTTAGGATGACATCTTGAGGATCTATGGGGCTGGCCATTGCTGAGTCTCTATTCCGATATCAAATTGATTATCATCAATCAGTTTAAACTGAGGGGTTAATTTCTTGAATTGATACTGGACATTGAACGTCCAAATTTGTCAAGGGCATTTTAGGATATATCGACATCAATGCATTCTCATTTATACTGTTTAAAAACGCTGTTTGGTTTTCAATGTACCATCTCATACAGTTCTTCTACAATTGATATTATGTCATTCACGACACCTGTTTTCCAATTTTTCTGCCCACAATACCTCTAGATCACGAATTAGTTCATGTACATCATTCCAATATTTATATTCAATCCCTGTTTGTTAATTTCCTTAAAACATAGCTCCACCTCCTTGGTTGTGGGGTGATGATGAAGCAAGGGTTTGATTATTTGGTTTTTTTGCTGCGCCCTCGAATTTCCACTTCATCATAACCTCGCCTTGCAACATTAGTAGCTTCTAAAATACTTAATCTTTTCTATCTTTTGAATTTACTAGATTTAAATTGGGTTCATTCATAATAAGCAGATCATATAAACCTGGAGTCCCTTTATACGTGACACCTTAATCATATCGTTTTCTTTAATTGTAACGGGGTATTACCAATTGTCCATTTGTCAGTTTTGGTATCATAGTGGACTCCATAAGTATTTCAATAGCACCTTCAGGATCCCTCATAATGTTCAACGTATATGCCAGGTAATTCAATACCTCGAGAAATTCTTCTGAGATGGGTTCATTACGGTAGTAGAATCATCAGTGACACTAAGAGGTTCTTGTTCTTCCTCAGTATTAATCTTTCCTGACAGATGTATCTAAGAAAGATGGTGTGAAGACCTGGAGGAGGATTTGTTTGAAAAACGGAAGCTGAGCTAGTGGGCTAGTAGCCCCTTCCTTGAATCACTAATGGAGTGAAGCCTGGAGTCCATTGAACTTGAGCTAGGGTGGGTAGTAGCTGCTTTCTCGGAAATATGAATAGGGGTGGTTTTTTTAAAATGGGCTTTTTAGGTGTTTTTATCTGGATTGATTTTATTTACTATTTCAGTTAGAGGTTCTATTAGGGGTTTATAAGTACTTTCAAATGTTCTTTCATTATCAATCGAGCAGTTTTTTACTGTTATACTTCTGCTGTATTATTTTATGAGCCTGAATAATTTTTCTTTAATATCATTTCCGTTATCCATTTAAGCAAACCCGGGAACAGATTGTTTACCTGAACAGATAGTTTTACATAAACAGATAGCTGTTAATACCTAAAGATCAGTACCTACTAAACTACTGTAAGCAGTTTAAGGTATTATATATCATCAAATCTTTTCCTATAGCGACCATTATTAACTTCAGCATCCTTGTTTATGACCATGAAACCAAACGGATCTACCCAGCACTTTGAACACATGTCCCGAAAAATTTCATGCTTATGGTGGGATCCTCATACACATGTTTTAGGTTTAATTCATCTTGCTCAAATAATATAATTAGATTCGCATTGTCACGAATTAATTGCTTTGGAATTTTACTGTAAGTTTGACCCAAATAGAAACAGTCAATATCGTTATATGTATGTTATTTTGCTTTTCACAAGCGATATCATCGAAGATAAAAATAGAGTTTGATTTTGCACAATTAGGCTCAATCACATCTTGATTATCACTGAAGGTAAAGTAACCTATATCCTCATTGGAAGTAAGATTTCCTGTAAAAGTTTGTACTTGTTTGATTCAATGACTTAGAGTATACGTATACATGTTTAAATTTCAAACCATTTTTCTTGGTAATCAGACTGATCATTGGTTTGTTTTACCAAATTGGGGGCCAATATAATACCACGTATACTATTAGGAAGTAAATCACCATGTTTAAGTTGACTTTTCATCAAAGTCAATTTTGAATTGAAGTTTTGTTTTTGAGCAACTCTTTCATCGTTAGTGGATGAAATAAAACAAACGAATAATTACAACATTTTTTTTATATACTAGGCTATATTAAATAAATAATTTTCACCCCGTGGGCTGTACCACAATAGCGTCATGGAGAATAAGACCCAACAATTCCATTATCGAAAGGTGTTAGAGATTCCATTTCCAATTTGATGTCTACTGTTGAGTTTTTAAGGATTCATTTTGTTTAGAGCAGTCCATTACAAATACTGGACATGATTTGAATTCGGAATAGTTGAATAATGCATCTTTATCATCTTCAATAGTAATCCATCGAAATTTCAAAAATTGCGATAGGCAGGTATGTATTGGTTAAGAAGTTCAAATGCATTGCTTCTATGGATAATACTCAGAATTCGATGTACTTTAAGATTTCTGATGTTAATGTGATCAAAATTTCCGGCCCTTGCTGACTTTTGTACCTTTTTTGTTGGAATGCAACAATTATCAACGTGGTTTTCAGTTGCGTTGATGTTTTATTATATTGAGGTTGCCTGTTTTAAAAGGTAATTCAATAACTCCCATTGACGAAATGGAACAGAAATAAAAATTTTATTGATTCCTTGAAACAAGTTAGTTTCCAGCATCACTAAGGTTAAGTGGTACTTTCCATTGAATTTTATTTAAGGTTATTGCGGCATCAACTTCACCATAGTAACAGTTTGTATCGCTTCTAGATCGAATTAAAACCACTCTTGGGGCATATTCACGATTACTGGATAATCCTTTATTATTCCAATGGTTATACTGTAAAATATTTTTTCCATTTGCTCATCGAATTTCTTGTAATGGTTCTTCATTTTTGGGACCATCCCAAATGGCTTAGTGCTTTTTTGCTTGCCGTATAAGAAATATATCCTTAAGCGTAGATGTTATACCTGGATTTCTGCAAATATCCACTCTTTGAACCTAACTCATAACGAATTTCTTCGAAAGAAAGGTTGGTTAAGTGCATGCTTTTCTTTCATCTTCTTTTTGAGCTCAAGTTTACCTTCTATGTACAGAAAACTATCATAAGTAGCCGTAATTAGATCTTGACTTTGAATTAAGATCGTATTTCTTCGGAAGGTCCATATTTGAAGATCCATACAAGATAAGTGTGAATATCTGATTTAATTATAGTATATCAAAATTACGTTTTGAAAACGTTTAACGATTCTGCCATTGTGGGGAACTTTAAACCAATTGACGTTAAAAATTTCTCTGCAGATGTTAACCGCAATGTAGGTTGATGACTAATTAATGACTTACTGTAGGGATGTCTTTTATATGAATTTTTGAAAGATGGAATTGGTCCTGGATTAATTCTCAGACCCATGTTCTTTTAGTTCTAAGCGTACTGTGAATGGTTCACTTTCACCAAAGTCTATTAATTCACCCTTTTGATTAGTCAAATTAAATATTACTAATTATGTCAGTGTTTACTTCTAAATATTGAGTATTGCTTGAGTTTTATCTAGACGATAACCTGGTGGAACTCAATTAAATTTCCTTAAAGGCCATAAAAAACTTACATTTTCAACCGTGTTGAATTGGTGAATGTAATCACTAAGATCTTTATTCAAAATTTTTATTAAAATATAATATTGATTTAGATGCCAACCAAATGAGTGCATTACAAATCGTGAAGAATCATTATTGAAAAACATTTTGTTTTGTTCTTTTTGTTTTTTAAATTTTTAATCGTTTGTTTGTTCTTGAAAGGCATCGTTGACGAAAATTTCAATAAAATCGTTCAATAAATTTGGTGTTGCAATTTTATGGAATAAATGTTGGTTTTATTGTTATCATTCTAAATGCATAATAGTATTTAAACCTATGAAAATTAAAATCCTTCAATAAAAACTTTTTTTCCCAATAATTATTGAGTTAAATTTCCATGCGGTTTGCGCTTTGAACATCAAACATAAAAGCACGAATTATAAATGAGTGTCTATTACAAAGAGATTTAGTATCTGCTAATTAATGAAACAAAATCAATTATACCTAAATAACGAAATCGCATTTTTTTTATATATTAACATAATATTTTTTGATCCCGCTTTTAGCCAATCATACAGCAGTAAAATTGGTACAATGCATGCAAAATCTGATGTACGATTAATCTATTGAATATTTACAATGAATGATAGCGTTAATTGTTTTCAAAAAATTTTCTTAAGGATGGACAAATTGATAATTCATTTGACGTTTTGGTTTGTTGAACGGAATTTGGATATTTCAAAATTAGATGAATAAAAAACCTAATAAATAAAATTGAATTTAATTGTAAATGTTTTTAAATAAACTCATAGTTTGTGTTTTTTTCAATTTTGACCTTTTAGGCCCGTTTATGACGGGCTATAAAAATTACATAAAGAAATTTGGTTATGATTTCTATTATAAGTAATCCATTTTTATTTAAGATTATGTTTAAATGTAATTTTTAATACTGCAACACATGGGTAGAAAATTAAAGTGCACCAACAAATTTTTTGCAAAAATTTAAATGCTATATAAAAATTTGTCTTTGATTTAAATTAAAAACGTTTTATTCTCGAGAAAACTTGCTTTTTACGTTGGTACCCTGGACATTTGCCAGGCTATAAATGTTTTCTTTTTAAAAATTACTATTAAATACTTATTTTTTAAATTATTTGGTTTCAAATTAACTTAAATAACTCTTTTGCAATGAAATTCCAAATTGAAACTTTCCAAATTTTTTTGATGTTTGCAAAAAACGTCATTTGTGAAGCAGCCGAATTACGTTTCTGAAAAAAGAAAACAAACATTTTAGTTTAAGAAAAGGTTGTAACTTTATGTGATCCCCAAAAACCATTCAAACATTTAACTTTTAGAGTCATCAATTCTGGTTTTAATTTTTATACTGATGCCAAAAAAACCACCTATAATTTTTGAACGATTTATTGAAATTTTCAACATTTTTCAAAACAAACATTAAAATTTAAAAAAAAACAAAACTAAAATGTTTTTCAATAATATTGCTCCTCCGTTTTTAAACGGCGTTGCTATCAATCTGATCTTTTTAATTTCAATTACCAATTGTTTCCAGGGTGGTTTACCGGATCATCCCATAGTTCAATGGGCGACCACGACCGAAAACAACCAATGTTAGCTTTTAAAAACGTGTTGTAGCGTTTGCCGTTCTGTTGGAAAATATTTTTTGAAATATGGAAGGCAACGGGTTTAACAGGCAATATAACCAGCCTTTTTGCCATCAATGAAGACCAAGATCTGCTAAAATATTTTATCATCACTTTAGGGTTGCGTTCCACAAAAATGTTATTTTTACGTTTCAGGCATTGATTACGATCATAGTGGTAACAAAATACTCGTTAAACATAAAAAATTCCTTTTTTGTATTAATGCGTAGTCGGGAATGGGTAAGGAAGACATAAAATGGATATAAACGCAGCCTAAAAACCTTACCCGATAAACACATTACAAATTCTGGGTACACCTGTCATCCAATCATTGGGATTGATCGAGTTGTTGAAGACTGTCTCTTGTAAAAGTTTGCGACGTTCTTCGCGATCTGTTTTACCCGATAACGATTTCGGACCATTTTAAACCTCTTTTGTAACATTTTTTAACGACGAGCAATTTCTCTTAGCGGTCCGGCCTGTCTCATAATTACCCACGTTCAAAATCAGTCAATTGGGAAAAATGTTGATGTTGACGTACCTCATTGTTCAAACAATTTGCAAAATTGGTTAATTACAATGATTGGTTTTTCTTCAAATTTATTGTTACTAAGTGAAAAACAAAAAAATTAGCTAATTTTTTCAAATTTTTGTTTGTTTATTCTTAAAGACATCGTTGATGAAAATTTCAATAAAATCGTTCAACAAATTCTAGGTGTTGCAATTTTTATGTAAGTCAGTAATGTTAATTAATGAACTTTAAAATTCCACTCTACAGTAAGGGCTGTCTTCGATAACTCACACATTATGGACAGATCGTGGGCAAACATCGAGCAATAACGCATTCTAGTATGTAGATAGAATTGGTCACTATTTTTGCTACAATATCAATTTCTGTATTCCATTGTCCGTTCCTCTTTCATTATGGACAGTACTTAGTTCTTACGAATTTAGAAAGATAGGACAGTCAGCGCTTTTCGTTATAAATTGATTGTGTCTAGCTATAATATTTTTGAAGTTCAAATCAAATTGTAACTGCGTCAAATTTATCTTCCAATGTACCATTTTGTAAAACGATAAAACGGAGAAGTAATAATAGCCTAGTAGTTTTAGGTAAAAAATTCAGAATTATATAATTTAATGCACACATCAAAATGGTGTGGTAAGTGTCTGAGGTACAATTACGAGTTATTTATTACCTTAACATATGATTTCACGCTTTTCATGATCTGTTTTAAATTTGTTTTCTTTAAATTGATAATTATGTTAACGGTGTGGGATGGTTAAAAATATACGTGATTTTTTGCAAAATAACACTGATTATATCCTTTTACTACTTATGCTGAAGATATCAGATTATGATCCTGCATGTTGCCATTTATGACCATTTCTACCTCAGGTACTTTTGCCATATGTGTGATTAATTAAGTGTTATACAAAAATGTGTGATGAAACAGCATTGTTATATAACACCGGTAATATTATTGAACATCAAAGACTAAAATTTAACTATAGCTTTGGCTATTCGGTTTGTTCAGAATTAGAGCGATTTTAAAGTGGTGCGCGAGCAACATCTTTGTAATCAGATATTTGTATTTGTGCTCGTTTAATGAAGGTTCAAAAGTATGAGGATAAACTTGAAGGAATGATTGTAGTGTTTTGTCTTTCTCCGCACATTTTACCAGCTGCTTCCGTGGCTGCCATTCCTCTTCGATATTAACGGGTAAAGAATTTCTTTCCCAACAAATGCGAGGGCAGCACCCCAGCCAAAAACAAGTAAACAAGACCTGTATTCAGGGCCGGATTAAAGGTGACGTAGGCCCTAAGTTCAAGGCAAAAAATACAGTTTTTTATTATATTAATTTGGTATACGTATTTATTAATACTGTTAAGTATGTGCAGCTATACAATTTTTAGAATCAAGTTCTTATATAGTGTAAAACTTCACAATTAAAAAAACAGTATTAGTGTAAAGTAATAAGTGGCGGAAAGATAGAAGTAATGCCGGTAATGGATGAAATCGTGCTCAAGATGGGTGCTATGTACTACACCATTAAATTGGGGTTAGACAGAGTTCCCGATGTATCGAGAAGCGACACGACTGGAAAGCTATCTAGTGGTCAGTGTCATTTTGTTGAGATAGTGTTTCTGTATAATCACTGCCAATTAGGAAGCATGTATGTAAAAAAAATTATGACTAAAACAGGTTTGGTCAATATTTGAACTGCCTATATCGAATTAGTAGGTCCTTATTAGTGGAAATGTTATATTAGAGTCATGGTTATCTAACAACTCATTAAACGAAGAGAACGTATTTTTTGTATAACGGATTCTGAAGAGTTTTGTTTCCAACAACTAGTGCATAATAAGAATAAGTAATATTCTTCCTTTATTTTAAGGTGACGGTAATTACCTAACGAATTTCTGCCTGTTTTAGTCCATTTTACTTCATATTCTTCTCCCTTAGTTAGAAGATAGAGTCTTGCGATTTTTACCAAGTTAAAGACAAATGATGTAGAATTGTCTTTTATTTTTCAGCATGTATTCAGTTTGGTTTTTCTATATATTGCATAAAAGATATATGTTGTACCTTTGTATTAAGTACTCATCAAAGCGCCAGAGAATCCATTAATCTTTTAAAGCTTTCTAACGATGACAAAACTTTTCTTGGATTAAAAACATGTCGGCTTTATTTTCAAAACAGCTAGCGAATAAAAATGTAAGAAAGTAATTTGTAACCGGTGCTTGAATTACATTTCTCCAAATATTATTTCAGAAAAACGTTTAACATATTGTAGTCAACTCAATCAATATTGTGCGATATTACCAAATGGTAGTAATGAGTATTTAGAATTCAAGCATGTCGCATACCAAGAAAAAGTTCCATTTGTACTATACGCGGCCCTCGAAAGCATTTTAGAGAATTATATAAACATGTGCTGTTTAGAGGGTTTAGACCTATTTACAGTTTATGCTTTTTTAAACGGTTCGGAAGCGGACTCTGATTTCAAGGCTTAGTCCTGAGAAGGACTGTTTCCCGAGTCGAATTCATATGTTTATATAATTTTTCCCAACTGATTACCTCAATTCGAACTTGGTACCTTATTAATAGTCTGACACCGTTACCGCTGAGCCACTGAGTTTTAATATATATATATATATATATATATATATATATATATATATATATATATATATATATATATATTATATATTAAATTTCTGGTTGCGCAGAAGTTTTTCATGTTTAACTTCTTAGGTGTATCCGCTTAAGCTCTTCGCGCATTATTGGAATCCATATGGGTTTCATTTTACACTAGGGCAATTTTCTGCTAATGCGTGGTGATTTTTTGAGTTTCCGACGAGTTGTGTTCTCGTCCTTTGCCACTATCTTTGTTATCCATTGGATGCGGTGGTCTTCGTTCCAGACATGTTTGGCGATTCTTGATCTTTCTGTTTCGCCCACGGACGTTGTTCTTGTTTCCTGAGTTTCCTTTGTGGTCTACTCTCCCTTATGTATGCTCTGCCGCATTCATGGTAAGTTGTATACACAATTCTTGGAATTTGATCTTCATTGTATGGTTTGGTTTTGGTTAGTATTCCCCCAGCGTTCTGGTCGATTTGAAGGCAGTGTATCTTGTATTTGCTGATCCTTCGTATTTTGTCTGAAATTGAATATATTAATTGCTGTATATTTAGGTTCTTCTTTTCACCCTTTTCCTGTTTAGGTTAGTTATTAGATCCGGGTAGCCATTTTCTTTGAGTGTTCTAGGATATTTTTTTTCTTTATTCAGGTCCTCTTGTTTTGAGTTATTGTTTTGCTCTATCAAAGCATTTTGGCCTAACTTCACGTTTTTGTGGGTTTTGTATGTAAGTACCTTGTGGGTGGTTTTGTTACACTTGTCGTGGTTGCCATTCCTTGTCAAGTAATCCAAATGGCAGTTTTTTCGACTCCAATTCCATTGTGAATTATGGAGGTGTGCAGCTATTTAGATGAGGAATTCATCTAGTCGCTTGCCGTGTTGCCAAATTACGAAGGTATCGTCCACGTATCTAAGCCACATCCTTGGTTTTCTGTGGCAAGGACGAAACACAACTTGAAACTCAAAGAAGCACATACATCGCACTAGCAGAAAATCCAATAAGCCAAGCTATGTAGAAATGAAACCCATATGGATTACAATAATGCGCGAATACTTGAATACACCTGCGCAAGAGTTGCGCAACATGTCAATAAACTTCTCGCAACTAAAAGTTTAATATATATATATATATATATATATATATATATATATATATATATATATATATATATATATATACGTGGCCACCAATTTAGCAACGACTGAATTTTTCAAAATCTGTTTTGCGATATGTTTCTACTAATCTAATTAGCTTGATTTATTGATCACAAACTTGTTATCGTTGTATTATTTTAAATGGAATTCCTTTAATTTTTTGAAATAAGTGATGTAGTTTCATTAAGTTCTACCTAAATTACAGTTTCGAAATATTTAATATTTTTGAAATGTGGTTGTCAAAAATTCAAGTATTTTTCGATTCAGAAAGATGAGACAATCTGGTCATCGTAATAAGGATATTTGGCAGTACGTATTCTGTTGTTATTGTTTCAAATCATAATTTATAAATACAAGAATTAAAGTTAACAAACTTCAAAGTTAAATATCTTGTTATTTTAAATACAACGCAAGAAATTTGTATCGGAATGGAATAGTCTTTTGACAATGGTTCGAACTGTATAGTTCTATAACTAACTTCAATACTTTTCGAGAATTATGTATTTACATTTTTAGAAATTACGCTTAACTCATGATGAATTTCTATGTGATAAGTATGAAATTTGTGTTTTTGAGAACTCTTCTACACATCCTCTACTTAAATCTGTTTGTCTAGCAATTACTCTAGTACTAGTGTGGAATTTTCAGCGGTAGATCCTAATACTAAAACTCATCTTCATTGCCAGTTACCGGTTTACTTTATTAGGTTTTGGATAGGCAGTGTTACCTGTGGCTCGAAATGTTTGTAAAAGCCTTTCAAAAGCTTCGTATCAGGATGGTTGATCAGGTACTTTTGGGCATAAACCCTGGAAGCCAAGACAATTTTCTGGTATTTCCTATGGTCAACACCATATCCACTTTTTCTTTCACTGAATATTTCATTGTAATGAAAAATCATCAATAGTTATAAACACTGTCGTATTTTGAAATACGTCAATATGACAGAAATGTTTATAAATCAAATTCTAACTGATCGACATGAGTTAATGGCGTAATTTCTAAAAAGGTTACACTAATTTCTCGAAAAGTATTGAAGTTTATAAACAATAAGTTCGAACTATTGTCAAAACTATTCCTTGATAAAATTTCTTTTTTTTAAAATAACAAAATACTTAAATTTTGAACGTTTTCGGCAATCCATGACACTTAGGCTACATTCATGTATTTTGGCTAGAGGTGGTCATTTCAGCATTTATTATGAATCGTATTACGTTTTACATTTTACTGTTTTCCACTTAATTTAATAAAAATTATAAATTATGGTGTTTATTTGTCTCTGCAGCTATTGATTTTGATATGAAATAAAGTAAGGGTTGCTAATTTTACGCATAATGTAACAGGAATAATTGAAATATACCCGTGGTTAGTCCTTTGCGACGAAAATTATAGAATTTCAAGTTTCATTTACTGAAATTTTAGAAACAAAATAAAATCTCAATTTTAGTCACCTAAGGGTGATATCTCATGAGTAAATTTATGAAAGACTCTATTCATAAATATATTTTCATGAATTTAATATATATATATATATATATATATATATATATATATATATATAAAACTTTTTCGTGGTTGCGCAGAAGTTTATTGCGCATGTTGCGCCGTAACTTCTTGCGCAGGTGTATTGCGCTTAAGCTCTAGCGCATTATTGGAATCCATATGGGTTTCATTCCTACACTAGCTTGGCTTATTGGATTTTCTGCTGGTGCGATGTATGTGGCTTCTTTGAGTTTCCGACGAGTTGTGTTCTCGTCCTTTGCCACTATCTGTATGTTATCCCATTGGATGCGGTGGTCTTCGTTCCAGACATGTTTGGCGATTCTTGATCTTTCTGTTTCGCCCTTACGGATGTTGTTCTTGTGTTCCTGAGTTCTCACTTTAAGTGGTCTACTGCTCTCTCCTATGCATGATCTGCCGCATTCGCATGGTAAGTTGTATACAAAATTCTTGGAATTCTGATCTTCATTGTATGGTTTGGTTTTGGTTAGTATTCCCCTGAGCGTTCTGGTCGATTTGAAGGCAGTGTGTATCTTGTATTTGCTGCTTATCCTTCGTATTTTGTCTGAGGTACCTTGTATATATGGTATTATCGCTGTATATTAAGGTTCTTCTTTTTCGGTTACCCTTTTCCTGTTTAGGTTAGTTATTAGATCGGGGTAGCCATTTCCTTTGAGTGTTCTAGCGATATTTCCTTTTTCTTTATTCAGGTCCTCTTGTTTTGAGTATATTGTTTTTGCTCTATCGTACAAGCATTTTGCCACGCCTAACTTCACGTTTTTGTAGTGATTGGAGTTGTAGTGTAAGTACCTCCCTGTGTGGGTAGGTTTCCTGTATACACTTGTCGTGAAAGTGTTGTCATTCCTGTGTACAAGTACATCCAGGAATGGCAGTTTTTGTTCTGACTCCAATTCCATTGTGAATTCGATGGAGGGTGCGCGGTTATTTAGATGATCTAGGAATTCATCTAGTCTATGCTTGCCGTGTTGCCAAACTACGAAGGTATCGTCCACGTATCTAAGCCACATCCTTGGTTTTTCTGTGGCAAAGGACGAGAACACAACTCGTCGGAAACTCAAAGAAGCCACATACATCGCACTAGCAGAAAATCCAATAAGCCAAGCTAGTGTAGAAATGAAACCCATATGGATTACAATAATGCGCGAATAGCTTAAGCGCAATACACCTGCGCAAGAAGTTACGGCGCAACATGCGCAATAAACTTCTGCGCAACTACGAAAAGGTTTAATATATATATATATATATATATATATATATATATATATATATATATATATATATATATATTGGATTACTTACTGACTCAGCGGTAAAGGTGTCAGACTAGTAAGTGAAAGGTACCAAGTTCGAATCTGAGAGTGCTTGGGAAAAATTATTTATAACATATGAATTCGACTCAACTGCGAAAACAGTCCTCAGGACTAAGCCTGGTGACGGAAGCACTGTCCGCTTCCGAAACGTCGCGCTCAAAAAGCATAAACTGTGGAAATAGACCGATAAACTCCACTAATAGGAAACCACAGTTACAAAACACTTATAATACAGAATGTGCTGTTTAGCATTGCATATTACCTTTTCAACCGAGAGATATTAAGGTTAAAGACCATAACCATTTCACGGGAAAGTTTCGGGGAGCGGCACATCAAAAATGCAACCTAATTTTTGAAGACACGTATACTGTTCCTGTCGTATTCCATAACTTCAGTGGTCCATTTCATCATTCGAGAGCTAGCTATGGATTTCCTAGAAGAAGTATCCCTGTTACCGCTGAATTTAATTTGTTGATGTCCAAAGGTATCTTCCCATAGTAACACATTGATTCATGGGACAGACTACACTCTACCATCAAAGGAAGCATTCTCTAATCACCTTACTAACGAAGGTGTTAACGACAAAAACTATTTACACGCGATTTAACAACTTTGCAGTACAAACATTAGGACATATTCAGATTTATATTTAAAAACGGACGTGTTATTTTTAGCTGATATATTTTCGAAAATTTCCGCATAACTTGCTTAGGTGCGTATTACACAGCCCCCGGCCTAACATTTGACCCCTGTTAAATATTACACAAACTAATTTAGAAAGGCTGACTAATATCGGTATGGTCACGTTTCTTGAAAGCGGCATCAGGGGCAGAGTAGCATAGTGCTCCAAACGATATACAATCTCCAATAACTAGTTTTAAACTGGTTCCTTGTTTACGAAAATATATCGAAATCAATGCTACATTACTCAACCACGCCAAAAATGAATTTTATAAAAATTTCTATAAATTAATTATCAATAGCAATTTCGGTAAACTAATGGAAAATTTTGCGTAAATATAAATCCATCCGTTTGACCAAGTGAGAGGGTGGATGAGGTACTGGTGCATATATTTCCATACCCATATCGAGATAGCTTGATTCATGAGTCTTCTGTACCCGATATTTAAGACTCCACGAAAGAAAATATCGTAGAATTCGCTACATTCGATTATGCTCCCGACAATACCTCTGGTAAGTAGATATAAAATTTCCTGGCTTGATGAACGATGAGAACAGCGGGCTTATCATGAAGGAATTTGTGTGAGTGCATTGCAAGTGCTGCATAATATGCAAACCACAAGCATCGAAATATATTCATTGATTTAGAACTAAAGAAAAATATCAACACCTAGTTTGATCCAGTCACAAACGCTGATCATCGTGGTAAATTTACAATTGGATATTGGAGAATATCTATAAAGGAAAAAAACGAACCAAACGCTCTTTTGGGGAGGGAATCTGGGCCAGTCTCGGGTCTGGCAATCAACTGGATAAAGCGATTACAGAAAAACATTGAATTGATTGTACACAATAGCGAATTTTTAAAAAATATTATAAATTGTAATAAAAAGATTATATTTACAGTATATGGGGTTTTATTTACTATATTTCTTACATAGTACTACTGTCCGGGATGAAACACGTACCCCACCAAGATCTAGCTAGTGCTTATCCCAGGATGAAGTAGTTGCTTCCCAATAACTGGTAGTTGTTTCCTAGAACAAATAGCCATTTCCTTGGAATAGGCAGCCGTTTCGGTATATGCAAAGATCCACGAAACAGATTCATATTGTTCTTTAGAGAGACATCTGGATGTGAACTCTTCATACGGTCGATATTATAGTTACTTGTTTAGTGCCTAAGAGTATATACTGGAAGGAAATTCCTCGATGGGACTGAGAGAAAGGCTACCATGATCTTCTGGTTTCTCTAAAATTGTATTAAAGAAATTGATGTGTGCCTCATGTAACAGTTATTTGGGTTCCAATTTCTCTAAATTTATTAGTGCATAGCATGGTGTAAAGGCGACACTTCTATTTCTGTTACAAAAAGACAATACGATTGACCAAAAAGTGGTAGGTGTTATAGGGATGGAAAAAGCGGAATTGAAGATGCAAGGTAGCAGTTGGTATACCTATAAAATAGAACTTGCGAATGTAGATTTAAGCGTCTTAATGGAGAATTGCAGAGTCTTATAGTAAGATTAGAAATGGATGACGTTTATCTGTTGGGCCTGATTATAACGCGGGATTCTGCGGGTATTTTTAACAAAGCGGAAATGTGTACTTATGCGGACTTTCTTGCATGTCCACTGTCCAGACGAAAGTTACAATGTTTGAGTCTCCTTTGATTCAAAAGCGCGGAATTATAACACTGGAGGCCACCATTGACAACAACAAAAAGGATGGAAATGTTAGAAAACAGCAGAGAAATATTCAATCGATTATTTTTAGGTATTGAGGGCTAATCTACATGTCAGTGTAAATAAAGATGGTGATGCGTAACGTCATGTGAATACAGAAAGTATACAAATATACTGTTCTGCAATAGTTTTAAAACCCGCAGGGGTTTACCTTATATGCTTTTCTAGACTGAAATTATCTTAATTCCTTAGACGTTAAAAGTCACGCTCACTTGTACAATAATCATTAGATCATTTTTTAGCAGGAGCAATTGTTGTCTTCAACAAAATGCACATAGACTGTCAGCATCTTGTAGATATTTTGTTGCAAATACCTAGAACCATGTTTGCAACTGTAAAGATACCTGAAGTCGTATTATATAGCATAGTTCATTATGGGCATAAATGTCAGTTTATACAGTGTGACCTATTTCAATTGGAAGAACCACTGTAAAATGCGCATTTTTCAACTGATCTCGAAATTTTTGGCATAATATTAAGTGTCAAAAAGCGTATTCTGGCACAAGTGTTCATAATTTATTTTCATTTCCAATCACTCCATGATTTTTTTCCTTGTCAAAAAAGGGAAAAGTTTATTAGGCAATTTTTTTTCAAATTTGACTACACCACAGAATTCACATTTAGAATCACCCCCGATTCTATAAAAAAAATATTCATTAACAAAAAAGTTATAACAAATTAATTTTTGAAACGAGGTATCTAAATCTATTTTTACGTAGATTGCAGACAAATTATACGAAGTAGTGTATCATCGTAGTTTTACAGTAAAAATCCGAAGTCAGTAACTCCTGAAAATATGGTAAAATTATAAAATTCAACGAACTTTTTTGAAATCAACAAAAAATACAATAAACAAGAGAACACATTTAATAAATTACAAATACAAATTCACAACTATATTTTAACAAAAGTAACAATGTAAATATGCGTAGTTTCGACTAACTCTCCCTTAATTTCCACACATTTAGCATATCGTTTGCGAATATTTTTTACAGTATTTTCGATATCTTGCAGCATAAGCCTGCCGTATTCTATCGCGAAGTTCTACTGTATTCCTTGGTCTAGTCTTGTAGTCAAAATACGCCATAGAAGAAAACCTAATATTGTTAGATCAGGCGACCGAGGGGGCCATTCAATATAACTCTTTGCCTCGACAAATCCAACAATTTGGAAAATTTTCGTTTAGCCACTGCCTTACAATCTTAGAATGATGTACGTAGCAACCATCTAATTAATTGGAATATCAAATTCATCCTTTGAGCAAGTGAAAGTTTTTCCAATACTTCTGATAACTCATCTTCTAAAAATTCTAAAAATTTCTCAGCGTTCATGTTTCCCTCAAAAAAGAATGGCCCTATTATTCTGTCATTTAAAACATCACACCAAACATTTACTTTTTCGGAACACTGGCTTTTGTGATTTATTGCCCAGTCTTTCAGAGGCCCAATATCTAGCATTTTGGGACGATACTACACCATTGATGGTAAAAGTAGCTTCAAAATTCCGTGCGATTTTCTTCATCACCTTCATGTAAGGTATGCAGAAATTTTGGTTTAAATGGTCGTATTTTATTCTTTAAACAACGACGAATATTTTCCCTTGGCAAGATTCACCAAATATTTTATTAATTTTGTGTACTGTGCTGAAGCTAATACGGCGACGATTTGGATGTCTCCGTTAAATTTTCGAGACACTTCTCTTTCACTCTGATCATTGTCATCACAGAGACGTACGAGGGTAACGTGAAAAATGTTCGGTCTGACAATGAAAGGCTGCGACTTTCAGTTAAAAAATGATTTTATTTTTGTACGTAATCTCCCTTGACTTCAACGTTTCTCCAACACCAGTATTCCTTCCCGTAACTGAGATCCTGGAAGATTGTGAAAATATTTATCTACGACCCTCTCAGCTTTTTCAATGGACGCGAAGCGTTTCTCAGAAAAAAATTTGGGAAAAGATGGAAATCTGAGGGTGCTAAGTCAGGAGAATAGAGCGGATGGCCGAGCAAATCGTACCTCAAATCCCACAGTTTTCCCATTGCCAATGCACCCTTTTGTGCAGGTGCATTATCCTGGTGAAAGATGATTTTTTTCTTCTTGAATGCAGTCCTCTTCTCGCGAATTTTGGTATACAGCTGGTCAAGAAGGTAATATTCACCTGTAATTGTTCTGCCTTTTGCAACGTAGTGAATTAACAGGATCCCTTTCGCATCCCAAAAACGCTGGCCATAACCTTTTCCGGCAGATGCGATCGATTTCGCTTTCTTTGGCGCTGAACAACCGGCTTCCACCCATTGATTGGACTGCTGTTACGTTTCTGGCGTGTGGTGGTGGACCCATGTCTCATCCATGGTGACAAATCGCCGCACAAAATCGGTTGGATCCCTATTGAGTCGGTCTAAAGATTGCCGCGAAAATCGTTTGCGCATTCGCTTTTGATCAGCATTCAGCAAACGCGGCACCCATCTTGCGCAGAGCTTTCGCATCCCTAATTCTTTATGCACCCTTTCTTCTGATATCCCCACAGCCTCATCTATCTCACTCACCTTTACTCGCTTGTCGTCCAACACGATATCGTGCACTTTTTCAATGGTTTCTGGTGTGGTTTCGGTTTTTGGCCGTCCTTCAGGTGGGTCATCTTCGAGGATGTGCGACTGCATTTAAATTCAGTTGCCCACTTTTTAACGGTTGACATGGAAGAAGCAGAGTTCTCATAAACTTTTGTCAACTTCGGATGAGTTTCTTTAGGGGTTAATCCACCTAAAACGAAGAAATTTTTGACAGCACGATATTCAAGTTTATCCATTTTAACGAAAAACACGCAAGACGTCTACTGCAAAGATTTGTGTAAACAAACTACATGAGACAACAAGTTGGAACTTGTCATACGAACTAATCACACGTGCACTCAGACAGGGAACAAATATTTCCTGAATAGAACGTCATCTCTGGGCCAGACCGAGAACTATTCTTACCCTCGTATAATTTCAATTTTTTCTTGTATTGATCATTTTGCAGCCATTCTCATGTACAGTAATAAGTAATTATTTAGAATTTAATGCTACTTACCACAAATCGTATTAACTAACTAACATGAATAAAGAAAAGGAAAAGGCCACGTATTTCATTCCCTTCCCGAGGGGGAGGGCTGCTCGAGCTTTCCGAGCTCCTTCAGCCACAATCATGGATTCCCAGCATACATACATACATTACGTATATATGCATGGTGGGATTAAGGATGGGTGCGGTTAGGATAAGATCGGAAGGAACGGAGTTAGGGTTCTGAGGGGGAAAATACTACCCCGGCATTCGCCTAAGCAGCCGCACATGGTGTGCATATACGCAGTGACCATGCCGCTACATGTGTATGAGGAAAACCCCCTGAAAAACCTCATACAAGGTAGACGGTAACGGGAATCGAACCCATTACCTCCCGAATGCTGAGCAGATCGTGTCGCCACTAAGCTACCAGCTCGGTAACATGGATAAAATGTCAATATCAAAGCCTACTTGTGAATTCCGTTTTATGTGAGTTACACAGGAGTACCTACTTACCTAACCTTTATTTAAACAGTAATTTGTAGTTCTCTATTAGCAAAATCATTTCAACGAAATTTTGTACGAAACGGTTTTAATATCGAGTGGCGTAGTCAGATTAAACAAAATCTGCTAATTATTTAGGGTTTTGGCACTAAAAAATAGTAACACAGAATTTTTAAGCTTTGTGTCATAATTGGCTAACGTACAATATCCCCAGTACATTTTTATATAAGTCCTTATAAAATACTAGATACAGGGGATGCTCCCTAGTTCATTAATAAATGAAATTTAACAATACCATTTTACCATACTTTCAAGAGTTATAACTTTAGAACGGAATAAGTTACTGACTTCGGATTTTTACTGTACAACTACGGTGGTATACTACTTCGTATGTGCCGAGTTGCCAGTTTTCTAATTTGTCTGAAATCTACGTAAAAATAGATTTAAATTCCTCGTTTCAAACATTAATGTTGTTGTTAAATAACATGTTTTAATGGAATTTGGATCCTGTGGTGTAGTCAAATTTGAAAAAAAATTGCCTAACAAACTTTTGCCTTTTTTGACAAGGAAAAAGTCATAGAGTGTCTTAGAAATGACAATTAAATTATGAACATTTGTGCCAGAATACTGTTTTTAACACATAATATAATAAAAAAAAAATTTCGAGATCGGTTGAAAAATGTGCATTTTACTGGTGCGTGGTCTTTACTTAAATAGCGGCCTGTTAGATTTTTAGATAGTATTTCTATGTAAAATATTAATTCAAATTATTTTTTCTTGCCACTAACCACACATATAATTTTTGAACAACTAAATAAAGGTTTTATTTACTGGTTAACGGTATAATGTGCATTAAAACAATACAAGTACGTAGACATGCTTATCACTCATTTTTTATGAAACGGTAATAAAAATAACAATTTTCAGTATAGTTAATCAGCGTCAGATACAGCCGTTTCTTTTAATAATAATTTTCGGAGCTACCGTAGAGCAAGATATATAACGTGAAGTGGGGTAAGTGAGAACGTGGGGTAAGTGAGAACGACGCAACGTAAATGCTAATACGAAGTAGGTTGTCAATGTTAGTTGCAGGTTATGTTGGTAGCATCCGTTTAGTTTGACAGAAGACAGTTGTTAGTCTGTTAATTCAACGATGTAATGAATGAATAACGCAGTCAGTTGATTCTGTTTTGCGACTTGGTAACCAAGGTTACTATTGTTTATTAATTACGCTGTTGTTATCGTATTTTCTGAGATATCGATTCGAATCTTGGGTTGCTATAGCATTTTTTGTTGCTGAATTTAATAGTGAAACTTAATAATTGACAAAGGAAAGTGATTTATTGTTACATACGTGTTCCCATTTGCCCCTTGATAATATGATAAAGGGGAAAGTGAAACAAGTGAAACACGACCACGACACGCACGCACGCACGCACGAACGCACGCACGCACGCACGCACGCACCACACACACACACACACACACACACACACACACACACAGACACACACACACACACACACACACACACACACACTGTGATCACTTACCTCACTATTTTAATGGGATTGTGTGTGCATTTCATCAGTGTGGACAAAATGGTGCGCAACTATAAAATAAAAACCAGAAGAAGATTTGGATCGAGCTACTGCTGAAGTGAACAGTGGGAGGCTGACATTGCGAGCTACGTGTCGCACATTTAAAATACCACCAACATCGGTATATAATTACATTAAAGGTAATAGAAAGTGAAGAGTCCCAGGTAAGGGGTACTGCTCTACCGGAACAGGATGAAACACGTTTAGCTAATTGTATAAAAATCGGGCTTCGGGTTAAGCAGAAACGAAGTCCTAGAACTAGTCGGAAAATACGTACGCATAAATGATATTACAACCCCATTTAGAAATGGAACTCAGGAGGAGAGTGGTTCCTGAAGTTTAAGGTGAGACATGGTTTATCCCTCAAAAAACCACAGTCTGTTGAGTTTGCCCGCAAAAAAGCTCTAGACCCCTTGTTGATTAATGAATATTTTGATTTTTGCGTGAAGTAATCACTCAGAATAATTTAGAAGATAAACCTTATTTTATAAACTAGTAGATTCATCGAAAACAAAAGTCGTTGGAATGAAAAATTGTCCTTCTACAAGGACGACTAGTGGTCCGGACAAAGAAAACAAAACAGTAGTATTTTGTTCCAGTGCTAGTGGTCAAAAACTGCCTTCCATGATTATATATACATGTGGGATGAGTGGATCGCTCCTGAAGATCAATGTTTCCCAAATACTGCCTACGGAGCGACACAAAAGGGTTGGGTGGAAGCAGAAGTGTTCTTGAACTACATGACCCAAACTTTTCTACGAAATATATTATTGACGAACGGCCTGTGTTGTTACTATGTGATGGTAATTCAACACATGTTGACAAACGGGTAATAAAACTAGCAATGAAATGACATAATAATTCTAAAACTACCACCCCACTCGAGTCACCTTCTCCAACCCTTGGATTTAACTGTATTCAAATCCTTAAAGACTAATTGGGATGCTAAGCTGGTGACTTGGCAGCTATCTCACATAGGACAAAAGTTATCAAAAAAAGTATTTTCAATAATTGTCGGCAATCTTTGCAAGAATTGGACCCTCAAGTAATTCAGAATGGTTTCCGTAAAGGTGGGATTGTACCGTTGAATAGAGAAATAATCTCTGCAGATAAATATGACCCACTTGCGTTTCAACGTTGGCAAGACACCAAAAATCACAAAATCCTCAATTGATTTCTAATTCCCTGAACGGCTTTGAGACGCATACCCCGGCTGCTTCAACTTCTGGGATAGATTTTACACCAAATTCGCATGTGACAGAAATTAGCTTCGAAGCTCTTATCTTATCTGAAACTAAACAAAAGGATAACCGCCAGTAAGGAACCTTACGAATCTGAAAATACTAACGAGACTACACATGTAGAAATATCCGACAATAATAGAACCGTCAACAAAAGGAATGTACGTCATCAGTTAACCTCAGAAGAATCAGAAGTTACTTATGAAAGCGACAAGAGCGACTTACGAACTCTCTAGAATATGATGCAGCAGAAGAAGAAATTTTGAAACGTGTAAAAGATGTGGCAGAAAGAAAGTTGGGGACTGGATATTAGTAGAATTCGCGACAAAAAAAAATAAAGCGGAATTATGTAGGTCAGATTGTAGCCATTCATAATGGGGACGATGAAACAACTGTTAATTTCTTGAGAAAAAAAACTTCAAAAACGTGTTCTGACGACAGTAAGACATCTTTTATTTGGCCAAACATTAAAGATGAGTCAATCATTGCAACTGAAAGTATAGTTTGTATACTCCCAGAACCCAAGCAAGGAAGACGAGGAGACATGTATTTTCCTATATCGTTTTGGGCGTACAGTCTTCAGTGACTTTGGTAAAAATGTCTACTAGTGTTGCTTTAATACTATCTAATCAAAAATATTACTTAAAACATATTTTAGGAGTTCAATATGTTTATTATTTAGTTAAAATCTCAGCATTATACATGTTTTAGTTTATAGTTTTGTATCTCTCTCTCTTTTGAAATAAAATTACTTGTGAAATAGACATGTACTCTACATTTATCAGAGTGTCTCACGTGCCTCAGGCCTTGGTTGCTGTTTAACTAACTCAGAACTTGCTGATGTCCTCACTTATCCAAAGATAAGGGGCAACTGAGAACATGGAGAGTGAAAAAAATAAATAAAAATTTCTAAAATGTTATTAGGCTATTTACGTCTATTCGATAGTATCCATCACACACCTACTGAGTTACGTTGTGAACAAAGTAGCAGCATGAAACTGAAATATTAAAAAAGCTAGGGGCTTCTAAACTCAACCTTTTATATTCGCGTTCTCACTTACCCCATTTCACGTTACATAATTATACCAAATTATAATGTTTTTTCCTTCCTATATACAATTAGGATTCAAATGAATTAAAACGTTCCAGATTTTTTAAAACCCTTTATTTTCAATACACATAAAAGTGTTATTATTTATTGTTAAATGTTGGACGATTATATCGATATCTGCATACATATTATTATCATCGAATTCTATATGCCGAAAATGATTGTAACTTATAACATGTATAAATCTTTCGAAAAAACTCAATAAACTATATGATTTCAAGAATTCTAAAAGATAACTTATTATATCTTTTAAACTAAATAAATCCTCAATGTTATGAATGTTGAAAGTACAAGAACAATTATTGTGGTTTTCTATTTACAACAGTGTTCCGGATTTTTGTCAGAACCTTGAATAATTGCCCAATTGTAATACCGGGTGATTCTTTAATACTGATGATAGTTTGAATTTCGCGCGTACGATTCTAGTTTTTTTTTACGGTGTTGAATTGGCGGTTAAATATTTTTAGTTACTTTATTCGTTCTTTTTTGACATCAGTGCCGTCGTTAATTTGTTCTTCTTGTTTTTCATTTACTTTTCCATTCTGTATTATCAACTTTCCTTAAAACAGTTCTTTTCAGGGTAATTCAAGAATTTATTAACATAAAGTAAGTGATTAGATAATGGTTACATCAGACTAATTTGCATTTGTAGGTTAAAAACCTTGAAGATAAGAAAATAAGAATTGCATGTGTAACAAAACCTACAGGCCGTCCATTACTACGAAATGATAAAGTGGTAGAAGACGTAAGGCAACGAATGGAAACAAGTCCCAAGAAATCAATCCGTCAGTTAAGTGCTCAAGCTGGTAAGTTGTCAACGTAGGATCAATTTGTGATACCTACTAACTTTATTTTCTTATTCAACATGCCAACATCTTCATATGCACCCATACCGGGTTTCTGTTGTACAGCAACTACATGCTGTTGATAATGAGAATAGACGTAATTATTGGCATTGGTTTACTAACAATTTAAATAACGATATTTTAAATGTAAAGTTTATGACCGATGAAGCATGATTTCGTTTATCTGGCTATACTAATAGTCAAAATTATCGAACGTGGGCAACTCTGAAAATCCACAGAATTTTGAAGGAAGAATTGTGTCGTGAACATTACGGTGGACGGTGGAGCAATTTTTATAGTTATTTAATAAAATGTCAATAACGTAACTGTGGTTAGTGTAAATGTAAAATTTGTTGTAAAACGAGTTTTATTGTAATTTAAAAATAAATTATTGATTTAGAGACTAATACTACATACGGTCTGGTCAGATAAATGTAGTAAGTACAACCTCAAATTCCTTTTATGTCAAAATTTTGAAATATTATTGTAAAACAAACTTAAGCCAAAGCAACCTATTATTGTTCTTCATTAATAAAATCAAATGGCAGGATAGGAAATTATAGTATATTAGATAACAAGTGATTGAAGTGACTCATTTAACTGAATGAGTTTGTTGGTCGACTTTGGCGAGACCAAAACCATTCAAGGGATTAAGAAACTCAATCGTGGTATCTACACTATTTTTATTCGTGGAGTAATAATAGAAATAATTATATTATTTTCTGAAAATGAAAATATTACATCTATGATAAATTTGACATTATTAGAAAAGTCACTTTGACAAAAGAAGCTACACTATTCAAGGCTAATGAAATTTATGAATTATTTTTAAAATCCCTGATCTCGGAGGATTAAATTATTTTTTAATCCTTAGAGATTAAAAGTAATACTTCAGTACCCGAAATGGGGGAACCAAATAGTACTTTTAATCCACGAAGTGCAAAAAAGATAATACAACGTGATCAATCTCAAATGTACTGTAGTGGTATGACAAAAATCCCTAGTTGTTAATATTGTTGTTTTGCAGTTGGCTGCTTTGGATTTTTAGTGTGGTTTTAGTCGTTTTAGTTTGTCAGTTTATGCCATATTATACCTTCGTTTTTCACTTTTGTATTTTCTTGAGTGTGATAACTAATGTGTACCTAAGGAGTAAAAAAAATTTGTAAAAGACATTGTCATTCCATAAACATGTACTGTAAATTGTATTTAATTATAATGAAATTATAACATTTAAATACTTAAGATTCATTATTTTGTAATGATGTAATCCAATCATTAAATAATATTTTATTTCTGTTGTTGTATTTTATAGGGATGCAGTCTAATCAAATACAAAATAATAGTCATTATTTAAATTAAGATAATATTTTATAATATATATAAGTTAATGACCTTCATACAGATTTGAAACTGATCGTAGTTTTTACTCGAACCATGCTCTAGAGTAGCTAGAGCAATACAGCTTCTTACCAACCTATCAGTGGTACCAACTTAAATATTTTGATCACGTGGTATACACTTGAGATTGATTACTCTGTATTACAACATAAAAATTTATTGAAAAAGTTTGTACTACATTTATCTGACCAAGACTATACACCACTGGAATTAAATCAATGACAATGTATAATTACCAACCTTTAACATTTTTTGTTTTGCGCGAAATTCAAACTGTCATCAGTATTAATGAATCACCTGGTATGTTCCTAGAGTAGATGAAAGTGATTTATATCGTTGTTCATAAACTATATCCGCGTTGACATTGAACCAATCGATTTGATTTTCGATTTCACGAGAGTGGGAAAATTGCAATTCCACATATGGCTGCCATCTCACAAGTTTCTCCCATTCTAAATGCTGTCGAATTGACTGATGTGCGATTAGAAAATTTCACTTTATGTACAGTTTCATATAGGCAAGAAACGAAGAGTACCATGCTTATCGGTTCCAACGACCCCCACCATTACTATCCAGTCGAGGACAACCGAATTCAGCTAAGAAATACAGAGCATGTTCAAAATTAGTTACAACGGGATTTTATATTTCCTAAACATATGACGAGTCATTTATTTGGAATGCTTATTATGTAGATTCTATTTCCTAGAATTTATTTGCAGGTGTTTGTAATATTTTGCTTAACTCAGCATCCGATGGATTTTTGATTTATTGGTTTCCCCCATCATTGGTTCAACCCTCACTTCAGGTCCAGATTAATGAGATCTTCCAGGAACTTGGACTATTTCTAGATTTCTACCAATTGACCAACTTCCGCCTCCGTCTCCTTTTGACCTAGAAAAAGGGTTCCTGCAACTGTTCCTATTTTTAGATTTCTAAGAAGCACCAAGTGACTTTGGAATTTCTAGACACTATTTTTAGATTTTTAAGAATTGCCCAACCCATTCCCTCTCCTAGAAAAAAAGGGCGTGGTCTTCGATCTACTTTCTTTCCCTCTCACACTTATTGAAATTCCCTATGCGGTCCAGAACCCCCATAGCTATACTAATATATACCGATACAAGGTGTGTTGTTACCTCCGGTATGTAGAAGAGTCGACCTACTCTCCGGTAGATCCCCTACAATTGGGGTAAAACAAAAAGTGTATATGTGCTGAGGGGATCATAATGCAGATTTCTTGAGAGGGGAAAAGATTTTTGTATTTTTTCGAATCATATATGCGGGTACACGAAGGATATGCTGTCACCTCAAAAAATTGTATATGATCAGATACTGGGGTGACGTTTTCGCCTCCAACAGTGTTCTAATCGCTTCGATAAAGGTGCTTCTGTATATTTTTCGGCAGATATAACTACAATACGTGGAGATTATTAACCGTATTACGCCACCTAAGGCAGCAGTAAATGCAGTCAATGTGTGTTTTATGGAATACTTGCTCCCGCGATTGTTTAAGTAATTTAGTTTATATCAAAAAAAAACTCATAATTGATTGGACAATCTATATATTAATTTGAAACGTGTTTTTCCTGTATCCACTACATTGAGATAACGGCTAGGTGTAAAAATTTGTTTGAGGTGTCTAAAAAAGGTTTTCTTCTGTGGATGTGTCATCAAAAGAGATGAAAAAAAGTCGAATGGTTCAGGCGTCGAGGATCGGCGAAGTTGTACCGTTCGAAGCTGAATTGGTGCGAAAATTTTAAGTGACCTTCGAATTCAGCTAGTATTAATATGAAGCGGAAACCCAATAAAAAGGTTTAATTACAGAAGTATGCATTACTGTTATAGGTGACGCTGTTATGAGAATGTGAAAGTGTAAAATTTCAAGATTCTTAGTTATGATTAAAAATACTTATCGTTTCGGGTTAAAATGGTTTATTTGTTGTCTATTTTTTACTGTTTTTAAACTTTTCGATAGCAATTGCAATTATTAATTTACAGCTATTGTCATACGGGCGTGTCAGGGTCCGTTGTATCTTAAAAGCTGTTCTTCATTTCTTTTTGCATAATGATAGGATCCTCTAGTTGTGCATCGAGCTGTGGTAACACGAGCTGCTTAGCAATAGAGAGGTAAGGGGTTCGATTTCAATTACCGTCTACTCTGTATCAGGTTCTTTCAGGAGGTTTTCCTCATACACAAGTAGCGGCATGATCAGTGCGTATATGCACATCATGTGCGGCTATTTAGGTCGATGTTGGGATAGTATCTTCCCCCTCAAAACCCTAACTACGTTTCTTCCGATCCCATCCTGACTGCACCTATCCTTAGTCAAGTAACCCGCTCTCACTTTTGGGGAAAGAATGAAACACGTTGCCTTTGCCGTTCCTTTATAGTTGTGCTGTATGACCTGTTCATTATAAAGTTTCAATGGCAACTTAAAAATTGTTTTTATTCAACCTTTCGGATCGAAACACTCAACTGTTCATATGACAAAGGATTGAAGGAAAAACCGCGTTAACAACCTCAACCATAAATCCGGAATGTGCATATTAGCACAATTCATGTATTAACGATTTAGTTAGAACCAGAAACTGCGCTTAGCCGACATGCATTACTAAATGGCTCGAGTCATGTAATTTTTACCGTGGAATTAGGATATGCTGCCCATTTTGTGCTTACCCTCCAAATTTCTCAAACTGCAAAAATTCATGTGACATCGTTTTTAACTGATTTTTACCCTGCAATGAAATTGTGGGTTCTATTGGTTAGTTGCGTCTTTACTATTAAGAAGCACAAAAGCTTTTGGAAGTGGAAAAAATTTTAGGTATCATTTTTCTTATTTTACAAAGGCGTTAATTAGTTCAAGATAAGTTTTTGGCCAGAAACTGGAAAATTCGATGTTCATTCACCAATTCCGCTACGAAAAATGATGACCATAAATTATGCTTTAATGTTAATTTAATATTCACGCTTTTATGGTGTAATTAGTTCAAATTAGGTTTTTGTCAAAAAATGCAAAATCAAAATTCATGATCCCTTTTTGATAGCAAAGTGATAATACTCACTCTTTTCGATGCCCTGGAATTTACTTTTATGGTTTTTGACAACACGATATCAAATTTATGCAGCAATGGGGATTACGTGAGCATGGTTCTTGCTACATGCAGAAACCAACTGAGTGGTCTAGATTTACTTGCGATGCTAAGCACATCAATTTATATCGTTTATGTACCGTTTGATTTTAATAATATCAGTATTGTTGAAAAAGCCTCGACTTTCCCGTCCCGAAATGTTTCCAATCGATGGGACAAATTATTGTAAGATTCAATATTGGCAAATGGTTTTTATAACGCATCGTATTTACCATAAAAACTTTGCGTAAAAATGTAAACCTGTCTCTTGCTACGCATTTTTTAAGGAATCATGACTTTAGCTAGTTTGGGAGGCCCATTTAGTCGCTAGTCGTGGTTTACTTTATAACATTTGGTCAGCGTCTTGTATGTTTTTCATTTAGAAAAATATTCAACGGGAAAGCTAATAATGTAATGTACTTATACTGCCTTATACTGTTTTAAAAAATAAAATTGCCTTTGTTAAAATCATAATTACTTAATGTAAAGTTCTATATATGATCCAATTGGAAATCATGGACTTTCTGAGAGCTCAGTTGTCGTAATTTCCATTATTGACAATATTTAACACCATGGTAATCGAGCTATTGGAGCACGGATTGCAATGTAGCCAAATTGAATTCAACATTAACTGCAGAATTTGAACACATTGCACGCTTCAATTATTGTCGCTTGAAGCAATACAGAAGAATGAACGTTTCTTGATATCCTTAATTATATTGATATGTATATTTGGACATAAACTGTTAAATTTTGTTTCAAAATGCAAGTCTACTTAATAGTTCTAATTTGATCAATGCAAACATCACATTCCTCTCACACACATACGCAACACGCACACGACACGCACAACGAAACACGCAGCACACGCACACGCACAGAACACGCACACAATCGCACACACACGCACACAACACGCACACGCACGACACGCAACAACACCACAATAACGCACACACACGCACACAGCACACCACAGCACACACACACACACAGCAACGACACACAGCACACGCACACGCACACACACGCACAACACGCACACGCACACGCACACACACACACACACACACACACACACACGCACACGACACCACACACACGCACACACACAGCACAACGACACACAACACACGCACACGCACACGCACACACGCACACGCACACGCACACACACAGCACACGCACACGCACACACACAGCACACACGCACAACACACGCACCACGCGCACACGCACAACACAACACGACACGCACACGCACACGCACACGCACACGCACACGTACATGCACACGCACACGCACAAGCACACGCACCCGCAACACGCACACGCACACGCACACGCACACGCACACGCACACGCACACGAACACGCACACGCACACGCACACACACGACGTTTTAGCAGTCCAATATCTCGAAAACTGTTCAAATGACAAGTATGAAATTTGGCAGTTACAAACTGTCAAAAATGATGCTTATATCTGCCATAAAAAGATTTCCGGCTTTCCTCTCATTTCTGGTGTCGTGACTCCAACATAATTTTTTTTAAATAGAACAACCGGTATAACATTATATTTTTTGGTAGACCTTTCAAAAACAAATTCAACCATAACACACTTGTCACAGTACTTGTATGCAATAACCATAATATGGGCAATTAAATGGACATAACAAATTTATTATAACACGTAACATTATATTTAAAAACTACAAAGCCCCTAAATAGAAAAATAATTATAATAAATGTTCAAATTGATGACCATGTATATTGACACAATGTTCAAACCTTTATAAAAGGTTTCTTGTATATGCTGCTGTTATCATTTCAGGTGTTACGGTATCACATGCCTGTATGCTTTTATACTTTAAAACATCTAAATCAGTTGCATAAAATAGACCTTTTAAGTAACCCCAGAGAAAGAAATCCAAAGGTGTAATATCCGGAGAACGGGATGGCCACAGAATTGTATCATTTCGATCAATCCATTTTCCAGGAAATGTATTATCAAGATATTCTCTAACTTGCCCAAAAAATTGAGGAGATGCTCTATCTTGCTGCCACCACATTATATCATTATTATTATTTTGCAACAGAATCATGACAAGTGTGGTATGGCTAAATTTGTTTTTGAAAGGTCTACCAAAAAGTGTAATGTTATACCGGTTGTCCCATTTGAAAAAATTAGGTTGGAGTCACGTGACCGGAAATGAGAGGAAAACCGGAAATCTTTTAATGGTAGATATAACCATCGTTTTCGACAGTTTATAAATGCCAAACTTCATACTTGTCATTTGAACAGTTTTCAAGATATTGGACAGTCAAAACGTCGTGGGACACCCTGTATATGTCACTTCGGAGACAATAAGCTGTATATTATATAGAGGTAAAATTTTTGTTCCAAGAAAGTTTTGTACGACGAGGGAAATGTGCCATATATATCGAACTCGCTTTGAGTGTAATCATACATGGAAAATTTTAGGCCATTTAAACCACAAATTCAATAATATCTTGTTTATTGAAATCCATTGATAGGCAAAGAACAATGTACGGTCTCGCAGAATGTAATCATGCATTAGCTCCCGTTCATTACGTCATAACATAACACCCCTATTATACCATTAAATTAAATTCCAATCTTCATCGATTCTTACTGAAAACAAATTTTAGTTTGACATAAAATGAATTTCAAAATAACACATTGAAGCGTTTTTCAAATATTAATTTTATTGTGGTATAAAATAGGAAATGGCCATTTTAAACTCATTCGATCATAAAAGTGTCTTCGTAAACGTTTTATTACCTAGTAATCAAAGTCATGTGGGTTTTCATTTATTATAGCGCCATGTAGTAGTTTGTTGGTTCGTAGGCGACATCCCTAAAACTAAAACTTTTAATTTTATCAAAAGAATATCAAACAGATTTTTCGCAAACTTTACTTAGAATTATTAAGACTGTTGTACATTATGCCTACTCGGAATTTTCCCAGTTAAAAGTGTATTTTAAAACTCTTTTCCAAAATACATATAATTGGTAGATTATATCATATATACGATAAATAAACTTTGTAAATAAATCTAAGAAAAAAATAAATTCAGGTACCGACCTCCATATTTAATACATTATTTATTAGAAACTCATAGTTACATACAAGACACCCAGTATTGTCAACAATTTAAAGCTAATATTGATTTTGGTTCACCGACACGTCTAATTAATACATCATGTTCTCATCCCTTGCGTGACACATGACATAATTTTGATTATAGCTCTATTTTCCTTTAATCTTCTAAAATTAATCACGAGATACATTATAAGTATTTTTGTAAATTATTAATTTAAATTATAAGAAAAACACATGTAAATAAGTTAATCGCATTATAAGTTGTTCTACGAAACTACTTTTAAAAGGTCTAAAAAATTATAAATCTCTCAAAACGTACAAATGCAGTATTAAACTTTTCCAATATGATAAAGAAACTCAATCACGATAACCACAACATATAATTATTAAGTGTAAATCGCTTACCTCTGGCAAAACAACAAAAGCAATTAATACACATGAAATACCAACATTGACCCAAAACAACCACCTTAAAAATATGAAATACGAAGCAACCACTGATCCAAAATGTGATTCTATCTCCTTAATTCTACGTTCCCAGGGTATAAGCAAATTTGAAAAATTAGCCATTTCTCTGCGACAATGCTGCCATTTCTGAAAACCTCTTCTAGAAAACAGTTTAATTTAAACAAAATCTTATTACTTTAATTAAGTAAATGTTCCATCTAGCGATCATATTTTTCAATGAATGAGTTTGCGTAAAACGTTCTTGAAGGGCCCCTTCATGACTTTTGACATAACTTTTAGCTTGCATGACAAGCTTTAATTTTTTCTCATATTCCAAGGCTGCATTCTGACACTACTTAATACTCTTTATGCAACCTAATATTTTCAAAAATTTGTTGTTGACCTAATTCCATACCTGGAGTGTCATCTACAGTAATGGCAGTGCTGGAAAATAATAGTAACAAAAATGATAAGGAACAACGGAATATCCTTAAATAACTCATTACTCTCCAGAACTTGTTGTATATACTGATGCTCTACGGCCAATTTGTGCACCGGGTATCGTATCTGGGCTATATGGTGAACTAGCTCTCCGTTTGCTTCGTTTGCGAGATCGTCGTAAAGAGGCTTTTCTTTGAATTATTGCATTTACACTTGCAGAATAGTCTTCCTCGGAGTCTTCTCCGTCTGTAAAAATACTAAACTCATGTACCTAGACATGTATTATATAACCACATTTACAACTGTTGGAAAATGTACTTTTTCCATAATTTGGGAAGGCTTGAATGGAAGAGATTAAATCGTGTTGAAATGTCGCTTTTCAGGGAATCTTCGGCAAACGTTACGGACAGTCTGTCAACCGAAGGTTGAGGAAGAAGGTTCTCCCTATAATCAAAATGATGTTATTAATTTACATATAAAACGCTATCGAATAAATCTTTTTAAGCAATTTGGTCATTTCATTACCGGAAATATATGCATGTCTACTAAGAAACGTCATTATCTTACTACTACATTAAACAAACGAACACAGCGACGAGAAGGAGTATTTAATAGATCGAAATTTGAGTTACGGAGCACATAGAAAAAATCTGCACCTTAGACCATATAGGCTGTCTAACAATAATACTTAACTATAAATTGGAGGAGCCAAATGATTACGATTTATCGATAAAAAGCATCAGGACAACTGAACTAATTTCAAATAAATTGGTCAGCTACGTTAACCGTGTCTTTCGCAACTTTGTACAGATATACAACATGATACAATTTTGTAGAATTTATGGTACTAACAATTACCAATACGAATCTTTTTAATTGCATATAAAACGTTTAAATACGTGATTTTTTACTGAAAAGGTATGAATTTTTTATTATGAACAAAAATTGTGAATTGTAATCCACATACGTTTATCGAACGATATTTTATATATAAATCCAGGGAAGTGTAACATTTTTTAGCTTACCACCTAAGGAAAGATATGTTGAGCGGCCCCTGGGGGATCGCGAAGCCTTTGCAAGGAGGCTGCGGAAGGTTCCGAAGCCTCAGTAAAAAAAAAACAAAATTCAAAATATTATTTTTATTCTCTTCAATAAATTCAAATACGTGAATTCAAAATTAAAACACATGCTCGCCGACAGATTTGATATTTGTAATATTTATAACAAAATACTTAATACACTACACAGGTTAGAAACAGCGGAGGAGGGGGTCGCAAAATATTTTTACATGCTAAGGGGGTCGCGACATGAAAAAGATTGAAAAACACTGCCTTATACTATTCCAATGGAAAAAATGTCGAAAATAACTTTTGTCAGAATTTGAGCGTTTTTAAAAAAAGTCTGTTCACCAAAATTATGAAAAGTTTCATAAGACCAGTCTTGAAGCATGAATTCAAGTTTTAAAAAACGAGTTTTTTAAAGAATGAGTGCTTCAAGGTCTTATGAAACACTTTTTGTGCTATTTCTGTAATTTGCCGTTTAAAAAAAAATTTTTACTTTTTGTTGATTTAGGGATTTTTGTGGCGGTTGGTAATGTCGTAAATTTAAAAGTGAAAATTTGATCTAGTTGCCTTTTGATTTATCCATATTCTGTCACAAAACACACAAATGGAAGATAATCAAGATAATCTTGCATGTACGCCCCTTGAAATATGTGAAATTGACAAAAATACGGTCGCGAATTGGCTCACATCAAATTTTTCCAGTTTTTGACACACTTTGTAAGAGTGACATGCATGACATAATTCCGTGTCAAGCTTTGCCAACTTAAAATTTTCGTAAAATGTTCTGTGAATTAATCGCTATAATGACATCGGGTATGATGACATCGCGTTTCCTAATATATCCATTAAATAATCAAAATGGAAGCAAATTACCAAAGTCGTTTACGAGTTATTAAAGAAAAACGATTTTATTTTTAAACTTTAACACCTTGTATTTCAAAAATTTAGCCCTTACCTACCCATTCTTATGCCATTCATTTTTATTTTACAATAGCTTTTATCTGTAATGCGTTGTCGGTTGAATTTAGCAACGCCCTGTATAATTGATTATATATCATATAATTGGAATGCAGTGGCGGATTAAACTCGGACTGGATTCTAAAGCCCAGAGGGCCCACTGAGACCGAGGCGTATATAAAAATATTTTCTTCATAAAATAATAGATACAGAAAAATAAAATAAGACAAATATGTTTATCACATATAAACGTAAATAAAAAATACTTTAAATTACAATCGTTTTATTATTTTTCAATATGTAGGTCCCTTAAATTGGTATAAAATATAATACCCATTTTGATTTTACCGCCCAGGGCCCCCAACTTAATCCGCCACTGTTGGAGTGAGACTGGAAAAATCGGTACATATTGTTTTAAGCATTAATAGAGCGTCTACTATATATTATTTCCAGTATCACAATATTATCAGATATTACATATTCATTAAGGGTATCTTTTGCATTTCTAAGACCAGTATGCTTAACTAGACATTCTTTCAGCAGCAGCAAATGCTGTCATTCATTAAAAATGCGTCATTATTTTTGAGTTATTGAGGAGATTTATTTGAAAAATTTTTTATTTCAGTTTATTTATTTAGCACCCATTTTGTGATTTTGACATCTGTCAGTATTTGTTTTTCAAGAAACCTTGTTAAGGGTATTGCTAAGACCTTCTCAGGTTATTATTGATTTCTAACTTATTTTATTTACAGGTTGGTTATTTCGATGACAATATTTGGTTAAAATACTTTTGATGCTTTAATTTCCACAACTTAGTTGAAACGCTTCAAAGTTGTTCCATTTAACTTAAATACTTTCAGCATATAGGGTGAATCCTAAATAGCGTATAATAAACATACCATCTGACTGTGTATCAAAAACTAAGCAAATAATTCTACAACCGTTTTGCTCGAAAACGTTTAGTTTTCGAAGAATTCTGAATTAAAGTTTGGTAAAATTAGCAACACTGTGGTCAGTCGTATTAACCTGTATGTAAGCCGCCAGTAATTTACATAGTAACGCACTAGATTTAATTATTACCTTAAAAAGAACGCACCTAGGCGTCTTTCATGGCAGCGTTTTAATCTTAATCCTATGGTAAATATTTGATCTCGTTTTAAAACTGTGGCTTTGTTCATATATTTAAATGTAGCGTGTCTTCACCGCCCAATTACATAACGGTGCCTGTTACAATATATATATATATATATATATATATATATATATATATATATATATATATATATATATATATATATATATAGGTGAATCTTATCTAATCCCAAAATTAAAGAGTACTAGAACTCATCATTCTAAGCAAAAAGTTCATATGTACATGGTCCGAAATGCTTCGTTTCAGATACAGGTGTCAAAGTTGAAAAATAAATCGCGATTTCTTCAACATCTTTCGACTGTTTCGAAATAATTTCATGAAATTTCGTGTACGGGGTTTTTTGGGACAGTTGTTTCAACATTAATCAAAAGAACATGTTTACTTTTAATATTAATTTCTTTTCTTTTTCTTTTTTAATTCCTTACAAAAGTTAGTTTTAAATAAATAAACATTATGAGCTTTAAATGCGTTTTTCTCAGAAAAGGTTGCTCCTAGCGACATCACTAAAATATACCTTTTTTTAGGAAAGAAGATAGGAGAATCGATTTTTCTAGTCCAAAATGGCATACAGTGTAGCACAAAAAAATTGCAACGATTTAAAGGGGCCGAAATGGATCGCTGCGCCTCTAGAAGTCACAACTAAATTGACCACAAATTTGAAATTGTCATCTCAAAAACCACCGTATACGAAATTTCATGAAATTATTTCGAAACAGTCGAAAGATATTGAAGAAAACGCGATTTATTTTTTCAACTTTGACACCTGTATCTCGGAAACGAAGCATTTCCGGACCCATGTACACATGAACTTTTTGCTTAGAATGATGAGTTCTAGTACTTCTTTAATTTTGGCGGATTAGATAAGTATATATATATATATATATATATATATATATATATATATATATATATATATATATTTGTTTGCTAATATCTTTGCTTACGTGTGCTTGTTTGTTACTAGATTTTTGCATGTCTTAGTTGTTTTGGTATATTTTCTTGGATATTTTGTGCATATTGTGGATGTTTTATAAGTTGCGAGTCGAATATGTTGAATTCTGCTAAATGTACATTAAATTCAGGACAAATTCCGCCAAAAGGAATTTATTTTAAGAGATGACCCTATTTTAAGTTGGAGCAAACAAAATGACGCAAAATCGGAAACAAGGTACTCGTGGGCTGCCTACCCTTGGGGTAGGGATACGACAAAGGTCCTAAATTGCAAAGAGGATGAAAAGTGCTCTAAAACAGCGTGGCAGGTGTGAAAATGGTTATGGAAAAGAACATGACCAAAATCGGAGTGGAGCTTAAAAGTGAAAGGATACGTAGGCGGTGGAAACAAAGTGTCCCTGTTCTACTGGTAAAGGATCAATAAGTCCCGTCAAAAATTTAGTAGTATTTGTCATAATCAAACAACTTGGTTTTGCGGTTTAACTATGGATCACGTGAATGAAGTCGGCAGTTCCCCCTAAAGTATTCTCGCCTACAGGCTTACAAAAAAAAAACATAAACGATTATCAAGATCGGCTAAAACTTGCGACAACCCTTAACATTTGGTAAAAATTAAAAAAGTCACTCGGCTAGGTTTTCCAACAGAAGGAGGTGTAGATATAAAATCAATTTCGGACATAAAATTGTCAATTCTACCGGATATCTAGTAACTACTTAAATTTCGGTTCAAGAACCTCGGCAAAAGGTTGTTTACTCCAGGCACCCCTACAAATATGATGTGTCATGAGCGAGGTTTTTCGTTAAAGTTCTTCTTTCCAAAGAGTGTTTGCAATGGTTGAATAAGTTTAACAGCACAAACGTGTGCTTCATATAATTTTCGTGCCAAGAAGTGGAAATCGACATTTCACCTCTCGTAAGGGTAGTTTTTGAGGATGTTGAGGGTAAGTAAAGCTGAATCTTCGTTGAAATTATTTATTTATTGACTACTAAGCGAGAAAACAATTTAAAACTCATTCTGTATCGAAACACCTAATATAGTAACTGAGCCCTATAACATATGTCTCTAGGGATGTATACATTAGTTTTGTGGAGGTTTTTGAACCGTAATTCAACTTTTTACTAGATTTCTGGTAGAATCTATCTATTCCTCCTTCTGTTCGAAAATCTCGCAGATTTAATTTTTCTTAATCTTTTCAGTTAGTGATTTGACAAATTGGTCCGTTCCCAACACTGGCTCCAAGAATGATATTAATTAATTTGTGTTTATTTATTTATCAACTACATCTAATACGAACAAATTTCACAACTTTGTTTGGCCACAGGTTCTCCCCAAAACGGCCAAAATAGGAATAAAAATCTTAACTTAAATATCATAGCTAATTATTCACAGTAAATTGCACCTACATATTCTTTAGTTATATATATATATATATATATATATATATATATATATATATATATACAGGGCTATTTTTTAAACCTGACATAGGTTATATTTTTTATTACTGAAGATAGACTTTACTGAAAGTAAAGTTTTAGGGCGTAATCTAACAAAATTTCAAGAAAAAAATTACTCCAGCGTTGCCAGTTACGAATTGTTACTGCTTAATAGCTATTACGAAGTAGTTTATTGTTTTACTGGTCTTAGTGTGAATTTACCTGTCACGTAACCATGGTATCGTAGAACTGTCACAGTATAAAAACTTCAATAGTTTATCAATTCATATTTTCCGAATCAAGATTTTTTGTTCGGTTCTTTCCTTTCTTTTTACTACAAGATGAATCGAATAACTCCACACATGGGAGGCTTGAGTTTGAGGGCAGTTTGCACTGAATTTCATTTGAATCATCCGGATAACGCACGCCCAAATCCAGAATTTTTGAGATACAATTTAGAAAAACTAAAAGCTATAGGAATTATATGCTCGAGGGTGCGGAAAAGGCGTAATTCGACAAATAAAATTGCACAAGAAGTGGGTTGTTCCCAAAACTAAAGTCTGGACGATATTGCACAATCAGGAATTGCATGATGATGACTGCGACAGAAGAATGGAATTTTGCTACTGGATTTTAGAAAAAAGGCGATGAAGCGACTTTTTATTTAAATGGAACCGTGAATAGGCAGAATTACAGGTTCTGGTCTGATCCCAGTCCTTGCTGGGCCCAAGACAGAAGAACTCAAAAATCGTGCATTTTACTTTACCGGTGAGAGATTACCTTAGCCAGTTGTTATCTACACACTGGATATGGGGAATAATACCGATTTAATGGACTCCAAGACCCTCCCACCTCGCCCCACTTGATGTGTTTCTGTGGGTGTACTTAAAATCTAAGATGCATGTTACTAAACCTACTTCCTTTGAAGCATTACAACTAAACGTACAACTAGAAATTAGGACTATAACACCGACCATTTTAAAGAACGTGCAGAAAAATTTTATGGAACGTGTCCACTGCTATCGGGTACTTCAAGGACATCAGTTTGAACATGTGATAAAAACATTATTTTTTTTAACTTTTTGTTCCATTTTCTTACCAGATTTTTTGAGTTTAATAATTTTTATCTGTTACTTCGTTCTATTCTTCTTAATGGTAAAGTAAATTATTAATTTTACCAATAACAGACTTCCAAAACGAAAATTTTTCGCTCCAGTACTTTTGACTGCAGTGAAGCGTTCTATCAGATTTTGCAAAAAATGCAATGTTGCCATTTAAAGAATGTTATTTTTGAAGATACTACAAAAACTGGCAACGCTGGAGTAATTTGTTTCTGGAAATTTTCTTAGTTAGATTACGCCCTAAAACTTTACTTTTGGAAGTAAAAGTCTATCTTCAGCAATAAAAAAGGTAGCAGATGTCAGATTTTAAAAAATAACCCTGTATGTATAACAAACAAAATACACCCATGTACCATACCAAATTAAAAAACACCGAACATGTTTCGATAGTTATGCTATCATCATAGGGCGAACTAAAGAACTAACATATATACCATCAAAGAATAACGTTTCGTTGCTTATCTTTTGAAAGTGAAAGTGAAATTTATGAAAGTTTAATGAGTTTTGAGCAGCCTAATAGAATAGAGCTTATTCGTGGAATGGTGATACCTTGCCTTTTTCCTTTTATGAACACTTTAAGGTTTTAGCAACTTCATTTTTGAAGTTAGGCAACTTTAATGCAAAAAGTTCACAACACTTTGTGCTTAACAACTTCATTACATATAATAACGGCGAGCGCAAAAATATTTCTGAGTTTGTGTGAAGTAAATTAAACATTAATTGCATTCGCACATTAACATTCCTAGGTGCATTTATCACTATTTTTGATAATAACTGAGGGCAGTCAAATATTCCATTTACAGTTTTATACAACATTACTAATAGATTAACTTCCCTTCACTTAATCCCGCTACGTCAAGATTTTCCTCAAATGCGCCGTTAAGTAATCTCTGAGGCAAGACATTTTTTTCCCTTATACCATAAATACCTTACAAAATAATTTTATAGTCTTTCTAGCTTCCAATCTGCTTCACAGTCCTGCATAACCAAGCACTTGAACAAGTGACTTCTAACCAAGACATAACAAACACTACGCAAGGTTTTATAACATTTATTAATAAGTGATTCAATATGTTTGTCAAATGTGAATTTTGAATCAAACAGTACACCCAAATCCTTCATGGTGGGCACCCTCTGCAAAACCTGATTATCAATATTATAGATAGATGAAGAGATATATTTTCTCCTTGATATAGTCATTATATAACACGTTTTAGCATTTAGCCTAAGTTCATAAAGTTTACACCAAAATAGCCTATCAGCACAAGCCAGGAGCATCTCAACATCAAGGTTATTGGATATGTGACGACAGATTTTAAGATCATCTGCGTATAGTAAGCAATTTGATCCCAACGGACCAGCTACATCATTAAAAAAGACCGAAAAACCAGAGGTCTCAGTTGGTTGCCCTGAGGGATACATGAAGTCGGTACAAACTCCAATTTCATATTCAAGAAGTGCACCGAGCATTTCCTATCAATGAGATAAGATATCATTAATGCTATAACTCTCCAGGATGCATCCATCCTTCTTAGCTTATGTAGCAGAATTTTGTGATGAACAGTGTCAAATGCCTTCTACAGGTCTGTATAAATAATGTCTACTCTTCCTTCTCGGTCCAACACTTTATGAACATCACAAGAGAATTTCAACAGGTTGGCCTCCGTAGACCCTCCTTTAAAATATGCATGTTGAGAGTCTGCCAACAGGCACTTGACATTGCTCATCAACAACTTACATAAAATAGTTTCATAAACCTTAGCTGCTATAGTCCGATTGAACTTATTGAAAAATTACGATATATTCAAATACGTAAAATTTTGGAGTTGATAGGCACAATATAGGTACACGAAAATAAAGCAATAAAAGAAAGGTTTTGATCTAAATTGGATTTTTATCCAATAAAAGGGTTGTATCGTCTATGTAGATGCGCTATATTTGTTTATTTGTGCTCGTTGCGATATCCGAGTTGTCAAAACTAAGAAATTTACCTTTCCTCGCAAGTTTTGATGAGATCTAAATTAGGATTATTTACTAAAATTTATTTTAATAGAAGAAATGATACGAACGATAAACAACAAATTCAATTATCTTCTGAAATTGAATCAAATTTATAAAGCTCTTACCTAATCAATTTCTTTTGGTCCGTAAGTGTAGTAGTGTGGAAGAAATACAAAATTTACACAGAGTACTTGAAACAACTTTAGGAAAGTTTCAAACTTGTACTTCTACCAATATTAATATATTAATGCACACATATAGTAACATTTCGTAACAGTATAAATCTTTACACGGAACTACTTCACAATACATGGAAAACATTCAACCGAAAAATAAAATTGATTCCTTATAATCAAGTTAAGGAAACTTAGGAAATCACGTAAATTGTTTTATGTTTATTGTATACACGTTGTATTCTTATCAAAGAACAAGTAACAAGTGCCTACAGTTGGTTCGTATTCGATCTTTGATAAATTAGAGAAGCGGGGCGAAATTGCAAAGGGTTATAATTTAATCGGAAAACTCCTGGAAAACCTTCAAAGCACGCATTTAGTCAATCCGGCCACTCCTTTTGAGTACCTAGCCAATTAATTCAGAATACTGTGATTTTTTACATACGTTTTTTCTTTCTTTTCGTCATATTACTTCTTAATGTCCATAAAAAGAGAAAGAGGCATTTAACGTATGGATTTCCACTTGTTTCTCCTCATTAGTATTTTAGGCGGTTCTGTTAATTCAAGTAAGAGCACTATTTCTCACGTCTACCACGCGATTTGGTCTTTTATAGTTAAGAATTCTGTTTTATCGTTTTTTTTTATTAGAATTTGCAATTACTTATGTAAGGCCGAATGTCATCTTATTTTTGTTGAACGACTTTTCTCTGTGCACTTTTGTATTTAATGATTGAATGTTATATCGTCAATAAACCTCATCAAACACAAACAAACCAATCAAATTGCGCTTATTCAATTAGAGCACCCTTTAATCGTTATTTATTACCGTTTGACCTTTTTTTAAGTTCCCGATATCGTGAATTACATTTTTATTTTTGGAGATTAAAACCCCGGTTTAATTTATTGTTGTTAGTTAATTCTTGTAGGTAAAATCATATAAATTAAACTAATCATATTAACCATCATAACTGAGAAAGTCTAAAATATTACTGAGTGTTATAGGGAGGCTCTACCATTACCATTTGCAATGTAGTTCTTCCAAAATTGTACCGGCAAAGAAATGAGTCTTATATATAAGATATTGTAAGTATTGAGGAAAAAGTAAGGAATAAATTAACGTTTTATAAAATTATATTGTAGCTTTCCACGATTACACTCAATAAATTAAAAGAAATTTAATATTTATTTGTATTTAATGCTCAACGGGTTTCGATAGTACATATGATTTTCAAAAACTTAAAGAAATTATAACGTTTAGTAAGGAGTGACAAATAGAAGAACTAAGATCTAATTGTCATGAGAAAGCGAGTTTGAGAATGGTCATTATTAGAAAAATTATTTTTCAAAACATTAAAAATTATTACTAATTTTATTAAATACATAAATAAAAAGTTTACCTCGAGTAGGATTTGAACCTACGACCTGTACTTTGCTAGAGTACCGCACTAACCAACTGCGCCATCAAGGTTCAAGCCCCAATCGATGTAAATTTTGTCTTTATGGATGTAGAACTGATGTAAATTCTAAATATAATGAGATTACAATCAAATTACTTAAATTAATGGAATGTGAGCCTGCAATATCGCAAGGATTCACACATACCAAAGCAACTTGACTAATATTAAATTAGTAATAATTTTTAATAACATATTTATCTTTGAACTTTTTCGTTCATAACAAAAACTTATAATAATTTAATATTAGTCAAGTTTTTTTTTTTATGATTGTGGACCTGCACAGGCTAAATTAGGTCTATCGTGCTAAAGCACTCAGGAACACTTAGGAGGATGGATAGAGGGATAATGAATTGCCAATAGATGTCTATGAACAGCTACCTTAAATTTTCTCATATCATAAGTGAGAGGAAAACAGGAACTAGGGAGATGATTCCAGAGTTTAGAAGCCGTGTAGAAAAATGTGGATTGCGCCCGTTTGGTACGACAAGTGGAGATTTGTACTGCATACTGATGATGTGAATGAGCGAATCGAGTGTTTCTCACAAAGATAGCCCGAGATGGTATCAAAGAATATAATTCGGCAGCACAATAGCCGTTGTAATAACGATAATACAAAGAAAGAACTGAAACCATCCTTCATGCTCACGGGACTGTATGTGAGAAGTTAAGGACGGGTCGTTTATAAGTCTAATCGCTCTCTTTTGAATACGATCAACGATATCGAGAGCGTATTGGGGAGCACTAACCCAAAGGTTGCTTTGGTATGTGTGAATCCTTGCGATATTGCAGGCTCAAATTCCATTAATATAAGTAATTTGATTGTAATCTCATTATATTTAGAATCTACATCGGTTCTACATACATAAAGACAAAGTTTACATCGATTGGGGCTTGAACCTTGATGGCGCAGTTGGTTAGCGCGGTACTCTTGCAAAGTACAGGTCGTAGGTTCAAATCCTACTCGAGGTAAACTTTTTATTTATGTATTTAATAAAATTAGTAATAACGATAATACAAAGAAAGAACTGAAACCATCCTTCATGCTCACGGGACTGTATGTGAGAAGTTAAGGACGGGTCGTTTATAAGTCTAATCGCTCTCTTTTGAATACGATCAACGATATCGAGAGCGTATTGGGGAGCACTAACCCAAAGGTTGCTTTGGTATGTGTGAATCCTTGCGATATTGCAGGCTCAAATTCCATTAATATAAGTAATTTGATTGTAATCTCATTATATTTAGAATCTACATCGGTTCTACATACATAAAGACAAAGTTTACATCGATTGGGGCTTGAACCTTGATGGCGCAGTTGGTTAGCGCGGTACTCTTGCAAAGTACAGGTCGTAGGTTCAAATCCTACTCGAGGTAAACTTTTTATTTATGTATTTAATAAAATTAGTAATAATTTTTAATAACATATTTACCTTTGAACTTTTTCGTTCATAACAAAAACTTTTTTCAAAATGTTTGTGGTAAATAATTTTACTTGCTTTTAAATACATTTACTAATAAAATATTTTATGAAGGTTCAATTAATAATTATTAAATGTTCATTCGAAATTGGGGACTAGCGATGTTTAGATGATTCAGATCTTGATTGAAGCGGTTTGTTTCCGAACTAAGGTAAGTATAAAATTCTTCTAAGCTAATCTGGTCATGTTTAAAACTCTACTAAACGAGGTGGACATCTGCCAATTTAAGAAAAAAAGCCGAATTTGGTGTTGGCGTACGCCACCTAGCGGTCATCTCAGGAACCTGAAAATAATTTCCAGTGATTTCTCTTGGTCGATTTGCCTATTAGAATTTTTTTCCAATTGTGTCAGATTGACATTTGAGATATAGCCGGCGTCCATTCTTAGTTCGCCACCCGATATATCATTTTATACACCCTATGTATATATATATATATATATATATATATATATATATATATATATATATATTCTGAACTGAAGGTATGATTCATATTTGCCCCGATTCCCGGAAAAGATTGCAAGGTATAACCTTCTGTATAAAATATAAAATTCTTCGAAGCTAAGCTGGTCATGTTTAAAACTCTACTAAACGGGGTGGATATCTACACTAAGGCGAGGGATTCACATTTACTCGACGGTTCAAAGTTTCACTTTTGTTCTAAGGAAACAGTTCATATCTCAGATAAATGTGTATTCACTAAAATATTGGGTTCTCAAATAAGAGATTCATAATATAGGTGTGGGAGTTGTTTCTAAACCAACTCAATTCCCAGATTCTTATCACAGTCAAAGGCAGTATCCGTTCTGAACTGAAGGTATGATTCATATTTGACCCCGATTCCCGGAAAAGATTGCAAGGTGTAAGCTTCTGTATAAAATATAAAACTCTTCTAAGTTAAGCTGATCATGTTTAAATCTCTACTAATCGGGGTGGATATCTACACTAAGACGAGGGATTCACATTTACCCGACGTTTGAAAGATTCACTTTTGTTCTAAAAAAACAGTCCATATCTCAGATAAGTGTGTCTCCACTAAAAGATTGGGTTCTCAAATAAGAGATTCATAACATAGCTGCGGGATTTATTTCTAAACCAACTCAATTCCCAGATTCTTATCATAGTCAAAAGCAGTATCCGTTCTGAACTGAAGGTATGATTCATATTTGACTCCCGATTCCCGGAAAAGATTGCAAGGTATAACCTTCTGTATAACATATAAAATTCTTCTAAGTTAAGCTGGTCATGTTTAAATCTCTACTAAACGGGGTTGATATCTACACTAAGGCGAGGGATTCACATTTACTCGACGGTTGAAAGATTCACTTTTGTTCTAAAAAAACAGTCCATATCTCAGATAAGTGTGTCTCCACTAAAAGATTGGGTTCTCAAATAAGAGATTCATAACATAGCTGGGATTTATTTCTAAACCAACTCAATTCCCAGATTCTTATCATAGTCAAAAGCAGTATCCGTTCTGAACTGAAGGTATGATTCATATTTGACTCCCGATTCCCGGAAAAGATTGCAAGGTATAACCTTCTGTATAACATATAAAATTCTTCTAAGTTAAGCTGGTCATGTTTAAATCTCTACTAAACGGGGTTGATATCTACACTAAGGCGAGGGATTCACATTTACTCGACGGTTGAAAGATTCACTTTTGTTCTAAAAAAACAGTCCATATCTCAGATAAGTGTGTCTCCACTAAAAGATTGGGTTCTCAAATAAGAGATTCATAACATAGCTGCGGGATTTATTTCTAAACCAACTCAATTCCCAGATTCTTATCATAGTCAAAGGCAGTATCCGTTCTGAACTGAAGGTATGATTCATATTTCACCCCCGATTCTCGGAAAAGATTGCAAGATATAACCTTCTATATAAAATATAAAATTCTTCTAAGCTAAGCTGGTCATGTTTAAAACTCTACTAAACGGGGTTGATATCTACACTAAGGCGAGGGATTCACATTTACTCGACGGTTGAAAGATTCACTTTTGTTCTAAAAAAACAGTCCATATCTCAGATAAGTGTGTCTCCACTAAAAGATTGGGTTCTCAAATAAGAGATTCATAACATAGCTGCGGGATTTATTTCTAAACCAACTCAATTCCCAGATTCTTATCATAGTCAAAAGCAGTATCCGTTCTGAACTGAAGGTATGATTCATATTTAACCCCCGATTCCCGGAAAAGATTGCAAGGTGTAAGCTTCTGTATAAAATATAAAACTCTTCTAAGTTAAGCTGATCATGTTTAAATCTCTACTAATCGGGGTGGATATCTACACTAAGACGAGGGATTCACATTTACCCGATGTTTGAAAGATTCACTTTTGTTCTAAAAAAACAGTCCATATCTCAGATAAGTGTGTCTCCACTAAAAGATTGGGTTCTCAAATAAGAGATTCATAACATAGCTGCGGGATTTATTTCTAAACCAACTCAATTCCCGGATTCTTATTATAGTCAAAGGCAGTATCCGTTCTGAACTGAAGGTATGATTCATATTTGACTCCCGATTCCCGGAAAAGATTGCAAGGGATAACCTTCTGTATAAAATATAAAATTCTTCTAAGCTCAGCTGGTCATGTTTAAAACTCTACTAAACGAGGTGGATATCTACACTAAGGCGAGGGATTGATATTTACTCGACGGTTGAAAGATTCACTTTTGTTCTAAAGAAAGAGTCCGTATCTCAGATAAGTGTATCTCCACTGAAGATTGGGTTCCATTTCCACAGTAGCTAGGCTTATTGGATTTTCTGCTAGTGCGATGTATGTGGCTTCTTTGAGTTTCTGGCCAGTTGTATTCTCGTCCTTTGCTACTATCTGTATTTTATCCCATTGGATAAATAGGTTGATCAACTTAACTAAAGTTATAACCTGTTAGATAAAAATAAAACCGTTATGTTCAGAACAGATAAGTCATATATTTCTTCAGATTTAAAATTAATGTTTTGATTAGTTGATGATGAGTTTGTTTCTTGGCTAAGACTTTCAAGAGATTAATGAGTCATGGGTGTATAGGGTATACAGAAAACAGGTGACATGGTTTACAGGATATACAGAGAACAGCTAACAAAGCGTACAGATGTATAAATAGTTGTGCTGTTTGTAGGTTGTTTACTTGTACGTTGTTCTAATTATAGACAGAAACGATCGCTCTATCCTTAAGTTTCTTTAGTGAAACGCGCTTATCTTAGATATCAACCCTTTCTTTAGCGTTAATTTCAGAACCATTTTTTTGTTATCAGTATGACTTTGTTGATCTGTCACGAGCTGTGTAGACATGAGTCACACATTTCCGAAATTCTTTAGATAATCATGATTCCAAAAATTGGTTTTACTTTTAATTAATTTATAACCCTCTCTAGCCGATTAACATACCCTCCATGTTAGCCTACATACAAACCGACCTCTTTAGCGAAGAGACTTAGCTGAAGTAAGAACCTTTAGCAGATAAACGAACCCTCACCATAGCCATGTTTAACCATTTCTAGCGGAGACGCACTTATTTGAGAGATGAAGCAAACCTTCTAGCGGGGACACACTTATCCCTCTACTTTAGTATGGAAGCGATCTTTCAGCTTAGGAAAGATATGAATTATCACTATTCTTTCACGCTTAGACAAATTTTCTAGCTCTCGCTTACGCTTTGTGTACATTATGTGGGCCAGACTAGACTACGGTCAAGAGTTAAATTTTAGAATAAGTCTAAACTAAAAGGTTTATATATAGACTAAAGTAGGGATTCATATGTTGGCTAAGACGTAGGAATTATGTCTAAGCTACTGTAAGGAGGTTGATTAACGGGCAATTAGATTTGAAACTCTACTAAGCTGGGGATTATCGAGATTTTAGATTTTTGTCATAGCTAAGAGAAGGCGCGGTTCCCAGCTAAAGATGCGATTCATACCTGAGTCCGATTCCTGGAAACGATTGCAAGCTATGAACTGTTGGATAAAAATAGGTTCATAGTGTGCCTATCAACTTTGAAATACGACGTCAATAAAATGTAAACATTAAATAGGGTTTGGTACAGAGTGTGTGGTTTGTTTCTCAGATGAAACGCGAGCTGCATCTTCGGTAAAGGGTTGGTCCATATATAGGTGTAGGTTTGTTTCCATACTAACTGCAATTCCTAAATTTTTATTATAGCTAAAGGCAGGTTTGGCTCATATAGTGAGAATGATTACTAAAGACAGTTGCAAGTTATAACCTATTGAAGAAAAATAAATCCATCTGCTACGACCTGATCTGTTTCTAGTCTAGGCGAGAGTTTATTTCTAGTCCGTGTCCATGTCCGTCTCCGTGCCCGTGTCTGTGCCCGTGCCCGTCTCTCTCTCTCTCTCTCTCTCTCTCTGTGTGTGTGTGTGTGTGTGTGTGTGTGTGTGTGTGTGTGTGTGTGTGTGTGTGTGTGTGTGTGTGTGTGTGTGTGTGTGAGTGTGTGTGTGTGTGTGTGTGTGTGTGTGTGTGTGTCGTGTGCGTGCTGTGTGTGCGTGTGCGTGTGCGTGTGCGTGTGTTTGTGTGTGTGTGTGCATGTGTGCGTGTGCGTGTGTGTGCGCGTGTGTGTGTTTGTTGATCTTCTCTCTCCGGTTTGTGTTTGTTTAGAGTTAGGTTCCAGATGTTTGTTTGTTTATTCTTTTGGTTGGATGACTGATTGCTGCGATTATTTTTGTTTTATCAGAGATTATGGTAAGTAGATATTGATGTATTTATTTTCGCTGCTAAGTAATGTCCTTCCCGCCTTACGCTGATTCCACAATAGGCGATAATCGTTGCATGGGATTTCATAAATACCTTGTTTTAACTTCGTTAAAATGTTTATTTTTTGCTTTGGTTCGTTCAAAGCTTGAACATTGTTCGCTAATTTGGAATCCTATTTACATTAATCCAAAGAATCTTGTTGAACGCGTCTAAAGAAAATGTTTAAAGCTATTAGTTTTTAAAATGGACAAAGTGTGCCCACAACGAGATTATCAATACGACCTTTTGCTTCAAAGATTTAATTTTCATACTTTAGAGCTCCGGCGCCATAAGCATTGTCTTAAATTTTTATATAAACTCTTGCACATTGAAAGTGATTGCCCTTACTTACTTTCATTAATTTATTTTCAAGTTCCTTAGTATCTTTCCCAACACCACAACACTTTTTATTATCCTACACCTAAAACAAATATATTGTATAAATGTCCTATTTGTAATTGTATGCGATTGTATAATAATTTGCCAAATCCCGTAGATATTAACGCCTTGCACACTTAAGAGTCTTTTAAATTCAATTGAAACTTGATGGTTATTTTACTTACTCTTACTATTATGTATGTGATTACTGTTTAGTTACAATGGCAAGAACTCTGTTTTATGTTCATTAGCAACCTATTTAGTCTTAGTTTAGGTTTATTATTTATTTATTTTTTTATATAGAGTTCAATTTTCTTTTATATGCGTTATTTTACTTATATAATTACGTCTTTGGAAAGCATTTATGTATTCTTTACTAGTTACTTTTTGTTATTGTCCTATAATTGGATTGTTTTCACAACAATAAACATTATTATTATACATCAGTTCTACATACATAAAGATAAGGTTTGCATCGATTGGGGCTTCAACCTTGATGGCGCAGTTGTTTAGCGCGGTACTCTAGCAAAGTACAGGTCGTAGGTTCAAATCCTACTCGAGGTAAACTTTTTATTTATGTATTATTATTATTATTATTATTATTATTATTATTATTATTATTATTATTATTATTATCAATGACCATCGTTTTTGTGATGATCGAGTGTCCGAAAGTAGGGGGGGGGGATTTTCATCGCTATAGTAGTGAAAATTATGTCTGTTTATCATACCATTGCTGTGGAAGGTAGCTTCATCAGTAAACAAAACAAAGTCAAAAAAGTTTTCAGTTGTTGCCACCTGTGATCAAAATCTGTATGTGATATGGAAAAAATTTGTATTTTTTAATGATCCTCGAAACGCTTCTTCTACCTATTCTTACTTCTTTACTAATTTCTCTTTGGCTTGTGTGAGGATTTTCGACAATTGTACCAATTACTTGAAATTCAATATCTTCGTTGCATACTACTAAACTTAATCTATTGGTTTTTGGATAAGCGACATTTCCAGTATTTCTAAATGTTTCCAGTAATTTTCGAAAGCCTTCCTTTTTCGGATGGTTTCTGTTTGGATACTTTTGTGCATATAGACGTGAAACTAAAAGGCAATTTTCTTCAGGCTCACCTACTACTAAAATCATATCAATGCTCTCTTGAACGGAATTTTGAATTAATTTTCAATAGTCTACTGTAAAATTTAATAAGAAGAAATTTATATGACAATGATCAACAACTAGACATAAAATTTGGCATTTCAAGTATTTTTTATTACAAGGCCCAGCCTACTCCAGCTTTTCAATAAACAAGATATTGATCGGACCGAAAACAAGTAATCTATTGATAATGCGAAAAATACTTAATTTTGGTATAGGGAACCCTACTACCATTTGAAAGATAATGACTAAGAATATCTGACAGAAAAAAAATACAGGGTGTTCTATTTAAATTAAGCAATTAAGCAAGTCATTTACGTTAGGAGACATCCGTAAGATCCCGCACTTTTTCGAACACTGTGCATTTTTACATGAGAGTAAATATACCAAATAGTTTTCTCAGGGTTTCGGTTTCATTCTCCCAAAACATTTTTTTTATGTCTACCCGTTTATCGTTTTTTTTCTTTTTTTTTACGTACTACATTTCGAGAAAAACCGAGATATCTCGACAACCGTAAAAGATAAGTATAGATAATTTTTAAGAAACAAACATTTTTTAAAGTGAAATATGAAAATGTAATTATATAAGGGAAGTGCCATTTTTTTTGGAACACCCAGTATATTAAAAAATATTTTTAAAATGCAGTTCTTATCGACTTACGTACCTCTACATAAAAACATATTTCAGAATTTTTCTAGTTTAGGCTCTAAATTCCGTGCCGTACGTGCTGGCCCACCCTGTACATATATTCTTTTTCTTTGTGTACTTTAAACATTTTAATTACATATAATTTACACCTGAACTTTTATATTTGCTCGCAGATAACTTTATAGTTTACTATTAATATTGGTAATAATCAACGAAAACTTAGCAATCAGTCAGGTTCCTATGGATTGTGTGCAAATTATGGGTTCACATTCTATTAGTACAATAAAGTCGACTATAATTTAATTGTATATACAACTCAGTTAGTATAGCACTACTTGAGCGAAGTACTGGTCGTGGGTTCAAATCCTACTCGAGGTAATCTTTTCTTTATTTATTTAAAGAATGTTAAACACACACACGCATATATATATATATATATATATATATATATATGTCTGGTCTGTGTCTGTGTGTGTGGTGTGTGTGTGCGCGGTGTGCATGCGTGAGTGTCGTGTGCGTGTGCGTGTGCGTATGCGTGTGCGTGCTGTACGTGTTGTCGCTGTCGCGCGCTGAGCGTGTGCGTGTGCGTGTGGTGCGTGTGCGTGTGCGTGCGCGTGTGCGTGTGCGTGTGCGTGTACGTGTGTGTGCGTGTGCGTGTGGGTGTGCGTGTGGGTGTGCATGTGCGTGTGTGTGCGCATGTGTGGTCTAAAAAGTTTGATGGATAAACTTTGTTAACGTCGATTTCTCAGAAAATTTTATTCCAGATAAAAGTTGGTGCATCACGTAAAACTAAATATGCGCTGGACAGATTGTACCAGTGGCGTACCGTTTAGTGGTAGATATCAAAAAAGGCTTGAGATTATACCCATAGTTTTGAGATGTTATAAAGCGTTATGTTAATTGACAATACAATAAATAGTAAAATAATATAAGATTCGGTAGAAAATGTGTAAACAAATTAATGCTAAAGGAATGAATGAAACCAAACATTTGAATCTTGAACTCTAAATTAAAACAACTAAGTCTAAACTATCAAATAGCTTCTGTATGACGACCATCTTTTTCGATGCACACAATTGTTCTTCTTGCAAATTCATCCACAGTACCACGTAAAACATTTTCAGGAATTTCTCTTGCGCATCTAACTATTTCTTGTTCAAGTTCATCCAGGTTTGCAACAGGTCTATTTCTATACACGTTTTGTTTCAATAGCCCCATAAGAAAAAATCCAGGGGTGTCATGTCAGGTGAGCGTGGCGACCATCTATTGTTCGAAAATATACCAATCCATTTGTTGTTGAAATTCTGATTAAGCCACTCAGAAACAGTTCTAGCATAATGAGCTGGACATCCATTATGCTGATACCATGCACTAACTCTTAAATCCAATGGTTTTGTAAAAAATACCATTTAAATTTTGCCTAAAACAATATGGCCCAGCAACCTCTCGTTGTACATGTCACACCAAACGTTTGTTTTTTGGTAGTATTGGTCGGTGTGAACAACAAAAAATTTGGATTATTTACTTACCACCATCCAGAATTTTGGCAGGAAACGATACCGTTTGTTGTAAAGGTCGATTCGTCAGCAAACAAAATGTTATTGCAAAGTTCCGGTTTTCCCTCTATTTCGCCTTGAACCCAAAATGAAAAATCCAATCTCTGATCGTAATCCCAATCGTCAAGTTTACTGACAAACTGCGGTTTATAATGATGATATTTATTTTCTTTAATATTCTACCTACAATTCATTGTCAATTTGCCGTGAAGAAATTTGAGGGCGTTCAGTTACAGTCTGTAACACTTCCATATGATTTATCTTTGTCAAAACATTCTTTTGTATTGCACTTGCAAAAACCCACTGCTTTGGGCCGTTGGACCATTTATAGGATTATTAGGATGTCGTAGGTTAAAGATAGCAGTCGCTTCATTGACACTTTTATAATTATCGCCACATATTAAAAGTAATTCAGCTTTTTCATCTAACGATTACCTTCAAGCTGGCATTTTCGCAATTACTTACTTATGACTTTGACACTTACGTAACTTTGAAGCCTTTATAAAATAAAAATCAAATTTCCATATAAGAAAAAAAACTGGTTGAAAATAACAATGAGCCTTTTATTTTACTAATTAATAGGATTTTGTTGTGAAAAATATTACTTAAGTTTTACGGCGATTTAAACAAATTCTGTTTGTTTAGAATCCGTTCCAAAAAATTATCTTATGAAATAATACCACTGAATACTCTATAAAGCCATTGATCGACGCCAATGCTGTTATTTTTTCATTTCTCGTTTAAATGAACGACGTAAGACCAGGCGACCAAGCCGGCCAAGGATTTTGAGAAAAACCACCTATCCACCATTGGTAAAACGTTTGAGTTAACCATGTTACATCCAGTGTAGAATGAATACTTGCTCCGTCTTGTTGAAAGTATAGGTGTCTTTTTTGCAGTAATCGCGTATTGTCCAAAACATTTGAGAGTCTGTAGAAATTGCAAATATCATTCCGAAATTAAATTTTGATGAAAAAAGAATAATAAGTCTGGTCGTCAAAGCGATAAGACGTAGAATCTCTAGCTTCTACCTTTGGTTTGTGAAACAAATACGTGTTAAAATGATAACTTCTAAATCAATAAAGTATTGTACGTTAAGGGTAAGCTTTTGAACAGATTTTTATACCCAGCGGTTTAAATATTAATAATAAATAAAGACAATAATAATCTAACCAGTAGAAGTTTTGTAATGTGTGAATGGCCCTTTAGTTGAAAAGGGGGCGAGAATATCATTTAGGATTGCTATAGTATTGAATTTCTATGAAAAATACGGCTCTTTTAAACCCATACCAGATGCGATTGTTAAAACTCGTAAAATTGTAAAGTAAACTTTAAGCGCAAATACCACCCTTGTGTCTAAAGATTGAACTCAAACAGGTAAACATTCTTGCAATAACAATGAATTATAGAGAAGTAATAAAAATAACTTATTTTATCCCCGGTAGCGGGGTAAGATACAATCATAAATACGTATTTGTAACTGTAGGAAAAATACCAGATGTGATTCATCTTCGTAATGAACCCTCTTCTATAACAAATCCAAACGTAAGCATTGTCATAAGAACTGTTTTATTAGCTTAAATGATAAAAATAAATAACTAGTTCGAATCCGTGATCCAAACTATAAAAAAAACAAATAAATACATAAAATAAACAAATAACTAGCTCTAATTTGTAATTTAAATTAAAGTAATTAAATAATTTTTCTTTTCTCAAATAAATAACAGCAAGTCGCGTTAGGGAACAATCTAATTTAAATAGAATACGAAGTTACTGAATAGATTTTTATCGGTTTAAATCTTGCTAATAAACAAAAATAATAATAATCTAAACATTAGAATTTTGTAACGTGTGAAATGCCTCTTTCATAAGAAAGACGAGTAAATAATGTTTGGAATTGCTAGGGCATTGAACTTCTAGGAAAAATACGGTACCTTTAGAACCCATCCCTGATGATCGTAGAAACTCATAAAATCGTACTGACACAAATATAAAATACAAAAGATGCGACTATGGATGGCAGATCCGCATATAAGTGGCAAGTTTTTGAACATTTTTTCTTTGTTTTCAAATTTGAAGGTTGATCCAACTTTTATTTTTAGTACTGTATGTGATTTTAAATTTAATTATAACATTGTGTTGCATATTATCTTATACTATATTTTTCCTTGACTACAAATTCAAAATTTACGCTAACTTTTACCTTTGTTACTCTGTTTCATCTTAATTGTAATTAATTAATTCTAAAAGTAGGCAATTAAAGTCGGGAGAGCCAACAGAGCCATTGTCGTTATTTATTGTTACCCTTTAAAAGTGAAATTTACAGGATGGAAACGTTAAGTTGTCACGGTTCGCGACAATAATAAAACAGATTTGATAAATAAAGATTAAATTAAATAACAAAGAACTAAGTATAACTCGCATTTGGTCGCAAAATTAGGCTGAAACGTGATGTGATTGAAGAGTATGTAAGTGAAAAAACGTATATGTACATTTAGATACCCATACAGTAAGTATACTATATTATTTACATATTTTTTGACTCTGTCTATATTTCTACTTCTTACTTCCTTAGGTGGCGGGGCAGTAGACAAATAACTGTCCAGTAGTAGGGAATGCTACAACGTCAGGGGCACGATTTGGCCAGTAACCGGTGTGCTCGCTATGGTATTACTCAAGAGAACAATTCAATTACCCCGGATCGACCTGGCTACAAGGGCTGGTCAAGGTCGAAACAGACAGGCCCCGTTGCTGACGACTGTGCAAGGAATAAATGGCGAGTCGGTACGCGGAATGTTAGAGGTATGCATGGCAAAGAATTTGAAATGGCGAATGTAATGTACGAATAGAGAATAGAATAAAAGTGGAGCTTCGAAGACTTTTTCTTATTGCATGCTATGCATCGGTGAATAGAGAAAGAGACCAGAAGCGTGAGCGCTTCGGGAATGAAGTAGAGAACGTGTTGAATGTATGTAAGCCAAACGAAAGAGTGATGATAGTGGGGGATATGAACGGATGGGTGGGTGTACAGAGAGAACATACTGAACGCGTTCTAGGAAAGTTCGCAAACCAAAGAGTCAATGAGAATGATGAACGACTGGTGAACATCTGTGTGGAGAGAAGCCTGTTTGTATCCAATACGTGGCTTAAACATATCAATGTGCATATGTATATATGGCAAAGAGGTGAATCTAAAAGTATGATAGACTTGATAGTGTACGATGAAGGACTTAGAAACCTGGTGAAAGACACAAAAGTAATACGCGGATCGGAGTGTGGATCGGGCCACTTTTTAGTTGTACGGAGAGTGCGTTTAGGGCAAACGTGGTCTGGAGGAGGAAAGCAAACGTAGTGCGAACTTGCAGAGTTAGGGTAGACAAACTAGTGGATAATGCTGCGAGAATGAAATACGCAGATACTGTGAGTAAAGAGTTGAATGTGAATGAAGCAGTGTGGAACGAACAAATAAAAGACACTCACTTTGAAAGTGCATGGATAAGCTTGAAAAACTGTTGTTAATTGTACGGTGCGGATATGTGGAAGAGTGCTGTAGATAGACAGAACAAATGTGCTTGGTGGAATGAGTCGGTAAAAAAGGCAGTGTATAAGAAAAAAAATGCGTACATGGCAATGATTGCTGCAAAAAATGAGATTGAGAAAAAGCGATTGTATGGGGTGTACAGATTAAGAACAAAGAATCGAAGGAGGCAGTGAGAATAAGTAAAGAGAAAGTGATGGTTGTGGAAGGAGAGAAAATGCAGAATGATTTTGAGGGAAACAAAAAACTCTTCTGGAAATGGATCAAAAATACAAAACGTGGCCAAAACAGAACATGATGAATACGAGCAATGAAACAGTATAGGACAATTGTGAAGTGAGGAAATGCTGGAAGGAATATTTCGGAAAGCTGTACAGTAGTGTGGAAAATAAAACTGCAGGGTTAAATAAGGAGAATGTAGAAGGAATGATGAACGAAACTGATGATACTGGGATAAATGAGGTAGAGAAAACGGTAGGAAGGTTGAAAAATGGCAAGGGAGCAGGTGTAGATGAATTTACTGGTGAAATGCTAAAGTATGGAGGTGCAAAGCTTATACGAAGATTGTGTGAATTATTCAATGTATGCCTTATGTGTGGAAAAGTGCCGAGGGATTGGAAGAGCGCGATCATTGTACCACTGTATAAGGGTAAGGGGAACAAGAGTGATTGCAAGAACTACAGAGGAATAAGTTTGCTCAGCGTGCCTGGTAAAGTGTTTGGAAGAATACTGATTGATAGAGTACGAAAAACTACACAAACTAAGATTTGGGATGTGCAGGTGACTTCATACCAGGGAGAGGATGTGTCGATCAGATGGTTGCTCTCCAGCAGGTGATCGAAAAGTGTTTAAGTGTAAAAAGGAAGATGTACTGTGCGTTTGTAGATCTTGAGAAAGCATACGACAGAGTGAATAGGGAGAAGCTGTGGAACATATTAAATGAATATGGCGTAAATAAAGGTCTAATAAACGGAATAAGGACAGTATACAATGGGAGCCGGGCGGGGTGTGTTAGATTGAGAGGAGGTGTGAGAGAATACTTTAATATTGAGCAAGGAGTGCGACAAGGTTGTTCAATGTATACATGGATAAAAGTGTTAGACAAGCATGCACCGATACAAATGGTGTAATGTTTGGCGACGTAAATGTACGAGTTATAGTGTATGCAGATGACACAGTCTTATTAAGTTACAGTGGCAATGAGCTACAAACTGCTCTGAGGAAGTTTGATACAGTCTGTGAGGGCATGGACGTAAAGGTAAACGTGTGGTGTTCAATCGGGAAGGTGGAAAGGAGAGTCGAGTATTTGCCGCACAAGATGAAAATTGTGGAGCAAGTGGACGAGCTGGTATATCCGGGTAGAATGTTTACTGTAAAAGGTACAATAGAGGGCGAGATTGGACAATGGGTCAATGCTGGAAGGAAAGTGATTGGAAGTATGTGGACGATAATGACTAATGAGAAACGAAAGCATGAGCCTAGCTGCGAAATAAGCAATCTATAATGGCGTGTTTGCCCCATCAGTACTGTACGGAAGTGAGACATGGGTATGCAAAAAAAGCAAGTATGAGATTCCTGAGAAACGCATGTGGTAAAACGAGAAGGGACAAGATAAAGAATGTGTGCATAATGACGGAGTGTGGCGAGGAAAAGAGGATGCTGGATAGATATAAAAGTAGTACATTACGTTGGTTTGGCCACATTGAGAGAATGACCAACGCAAGATTAACGAAGCAAATATATGTGGGTGAGGTTAGAGGTAAGGCTGCAGGCTTGGGTGGATTTAGTAGAATGTAGGGTAAAGGAAAGAAAGATAAGGAGTTTTAAAAATAAAAGAGCATATCACAAGACAATGTATGAAACTTGCGGAAGCTAGGGAGGTATGCGGAGAAAGAAAAGCATGGAGAAACATTGTGAATGAAAATAAATAAGAGGGAGGGATTGTTTTGCCTACCCCGCAAGGGAATGGCGTGAAGGTTAAGTAAGTTAAGAATGGTCCTATTATCGAGGAATTGTAGATACCGCACCATACATTCAGTTTACAACTGTGTTAATCACAAATTGATTACAGATTCCGGATTTTAAGTAGCCCACCAACGACAGTTCTGCGAGCTAACAGTCCAGTCGGAGAAGAACGTAGCTTCGTCAGAGAATATTACCTTTTTTTGGAAAAAACCCTCGACATTCCTTGAAACCATGCACAAAAGTACAAACGGGCATCGTAATCACAACCCGTTAAGACAAACTTTGGTTTATAAGGATGGAACTTATTTCTTTCTAAAATCCTTCTGACTAACCTGTCTTCAATGGTTGTAGTTTTGGAAATATCAGTCACCGATATCTGTGGTGTTTCTAAAACTGTTTCCACAGACCCTGTTTGTTTAAATTTTGTTATTATGCGCGACACTGTGGAATAATGAACCATTTTGTCTGGATGTCTTGCATTGAATATTTCTGCTATCTCTCTGGCTATCTTGTACTTATCTCCGTAAATCAGCACTGCTTCGATCTTTTTGGCCACTGAGAGGGCTGGATGCGTTTTTGACACTTAATAGTTACAATAAACAATAGAAACAAACAACAACAGCAAACGTAAACAAGACAAAAAAACAGTAAAAATTCAAAAATACAAGAGTAAAATGTTGACATGCTTTAAAAACAACAAGAAAAATACTAGTTTGACGTAACTATGTACAGTATGATTGTTGCAATTGTTTTTTATTTAAGACGTCCCACGCCCAATAGATAAATTAATGAATTTTTTGTAATTAAAAATTATTATTAATTTTATTAAATATATAATAAAAAGTTTACCTCGAGTAGGATTTGATCCTACAACCTGTACTTTGCTAGAGTACCGCGCTAACCAACTGTGCTATCGAAGTACAACCCCCAGCGATGTAAATTTTGTCTTTATGTATGTAGAACTGATATAAATTTTAAATTTAATGAGATAAATTTAGAATTTATTATTAATTTTAATAAAATTAATAATAATTTTTAATTACATATTTATTTTTGAACTTATTCGTTCATAACAAAAACTTATAATAATGAATTTTTGTTTTCTATAAGTGATTGCAACAGGGATGAAAGTATGAAAATCTTGAATAAAATACACTGGCATTATTCTTTTATAAAAATGTTATTTGTCATTCAAGAAAATCCAAAAAATATATTGGATAAAAATATTAGTTAAGTTCAGAATAGCAGAATGGCTCATTTAGATGGAATTGAAAATAGTTCTAAATTTCTTATTTAAAGTTTTTGTTTTCTATAGGTGATTACTACAAGGTCACAGATCTGAAAATTAATATTTTCAGTTTTTCCATTTCTTTGCCAGACAATAAAGGGAATTATTGCACTGGGATTCTTTATGGTAATTTTACTCTGTTTTATGTAAACCAAGAGAAAATAAATTATTTTTTTTTATTTCCAGAAAACACCAAGAAGTTGATATTTTCCAAGCGTCCTTGAATCTTTTTTAAAATTGACACATAGACGTAAAATCGGATTCTGAACAACTTTCTCTTTAAAACTTTTCGATATTATGTCATCTAACCTCACTTTTTACATATTTACGGTGAATTGAGTAAATTTGCCGCCATGACCATGGTCAAGTGACATATGTGAAGGAAATTTTTTTTTGTTATTGGGTATGCTGAATCGATCCGAAGTAACATTTTTTTTTTAAATCTTAATAGTAAAATATTTTTCCATTTTTTGCAGACTCTTTGTCGGCCACTGTATAACTTTTATAATTGTTTGACTTGATTTTATATAATTATTTGTATTTTATTGGTCTAATTCAAATTAAACAATAACCAAACAATAAGCAAAAGCGGTACTTTCAGGTTTTACTTAAAACTTACCGCTTTGCCTATACATTGGATTGAAAACAAACATTCTTTAAATTACGATAAAAAAATTTTAGATGTAGAAAACAATAATGAAAAACGGTAACTTTAGAAATGCTGTATATACAAATTAATAGTAATCATGCATGTAAAGAGATAATTTTCTAAGAATTTATAATTCCTTTTCTAAAATTCATAGTAGGTGTATTTCTAATTTTTAACTGTTGAAGTCAACAAACGTTAACGCAGTATATGTAAAACACGTTTTTAATCATTTTAATTTGACCAATAAAATATTAATAATTATATATATATATATATATATATATATATATATATATATATATATAATATGCTAAAATTAGTGGAATAACAGCTTAATAAAACTTATAAGTATTTACTATTATTAAATGGCTTGTATCGTGGGCGCAGACATTAAAGAGATTTAATTTAACAAAATGTTCTTTGTCATGAATTTTTCTCGTAATTCAGTATATTTTTTCCAGATATTCTATAAATACATTTTGAGACATTACTACTACATTGCCTGGATATTTATAAAAAATTAATATTCATTAAAGACGATCTCCTAGTTTTGCTTATCATGTACGACTTCCCCGAAACCATGTATTGAATTTTAGATAATACTATATAAAAGTGCAACCACACCTTAATGTACTGCAAATATGGATATTAATGTAAATTGCGTGCAAGGTTTTATATCAAATGAATCCTAAAAGCTTTAAAATTAATTTAAATTAAAATAAACAGCATCTAGGGAAAAATAACTAACATTGTTAAATCTTAATTACCTGTAGTAGAAGACGAAGGTCCGAGGGACTACGTTTTGGTTTATTTGAACCATCTATACGTAAAATACCAACAGGAACATCACATCGTTGTTTTGGTTCTGTTATGTTTACCTCCTCAATCAGTTCTTTTTTCTTATCCATAAATTCTTTACCTTTTTCGGTCTCTTTTAGTGATTCCATATTTTGGCCAGTCTTTAAGTAGTAAATTACTCAGGTCAGTAATATTAGTTTAACCATTCAGTTATACGACTTTGATTAATTTGATGTAAAACACGTTACCTAACAGCGTTTTATTACCTGACTTGATAGTGATAGATACTCTACAATCCCGTATTGCACATTAATGCGAGTATTATCCATACAGAACCACACCTAACGCATATGTATTTTGGTCGGTAACTCACCACTTTCATGTCATATCTCTCATGGTTTATTATAAAATAAACTACATATAAATGAACAATTTTTTTATAAAATAAAAGGAAGTAGGATCAGCGCTTGCTTAATTACTATGACTAACAGTAATAGCGGATAGAGGAAATATGGGACATACCTTTCATGTGTGTCTTTTAATCTAGATGTAATATGATAATGGTGTTTGAAGTAATAAATTATATTTGATGATTATGCAAAAAAGTCATGCAGTGTTTTTGATTATAAATAAACCTTCAAGCCAAAATCATACTCATTAAATTTAAAGCTGAATAGAAACCCCTTTGAGTATTGAACAAACCAACATTTCTGTTTATGGTTTACTTCAACATATGGTTTTCTCAAACACTGTACAATTATTTTAAGCAAATGTCGCATTTTACAAACTGTAAAAGAAACTAACATTTCAGAATTTACCTAAATAACCAAAACAGATAAATCAATTAGTGTATTTTCTACATTAACTTTTAATGCTATAAATATACCTACTTATGGTTTGCTATACCTAGTAAAAATGTTAGAGTAAGTAAATACCGAGTGCAGACTTTCAAAGTTTTGCAGCAGTGAAAACACAAAGCTACTTAGTAGTACTTATCTTAAAAAGAATGCAAAATACTTAAATAAATAAATATATTTTATCTTAAATAATTCTTAAAGATTAAGATTTACTGAGGACCATAACTAAAATTGTTATCCAAACGTATAAATTTGTATAAAAATTGAAATAAAGATAATCGTATGTAGCAGAAAACTACCAATTTTTACTTTTTATCTTCCTACTTACATATGTAGATATAGAAGGTTATGCAATCGACTTTTTTCCACTATCACTAGTCGACTTAGCTCATTTCGCACCTTTAGGCCAAGTTTCGCCAAGGTCGGCCGTGATATCTGGGTGTGTCTGTGTCTCCGTATCTGCGTGTGTTTATGTGTGTGTGTGTGTGTGTGTGTGTGTGTGTGTGTGTGTGTGTGTGTGTGTGTGTGTGTGTGCATGTGTGCATGTGTGCGTGTGTGTGTGTGTGTGTGTGTGCTGTGTGTGTGTGTGTGTGTCGTGTGTGTGTGTGCTGTGTGTGTGCGTGTGTGCGTGTGTGTGGTGTGGTGTGTGTCGTGTGTGTGTGTGTGTGTGTGCGTGTGCGTGTGTGCGTGTGTCGTGTGTGTGTGTTGTGCGTGTGCGTGTGTGTGCGTGTGTCGTGTGTGGTGTGGCTGTGTGCGTGTGTGGTGCTGTGTGTGTGCGTGTGTGCGTGTGTGCGTGTGTCGTGTCGTGTGTGTGTGTGTGTGTGTGTGCGTTGTTGTGCGTGTCGTGTCGTGCGTGTGTGCTGTGGTGTGTGTCGCGTGTGCAGTGTGTGTTTGGTGTGCGCGTGTGTGCGTGTGGTGCGTTGTGCTGTGTGCATAGTGCGTGTGTGTCGTGCTGTGTGTGTACTTGTGCGTGTGCTGTGCGTGTGCTGTTGGTGTGTGCGTGTGCGTGTGTGTGTAGTCGTGTGCGTGTGTGCGTGATTGCAGTGCACGATACAGTATGACGGATACGCGTACGTTGTAAGCTATGCTTGCGTGTTGTGTGCTTGCATAGCTGACTGTGATTGTTGTATGTGCATACATCGTGTGCGAAGCGTGTGTTAATGTGAGTGTACTAGTCTTCAAAGCATACTAAACGATACTGTATTTATACACGACTGATTAGATTTTTGGATGAAATACCTAGACCAATTTATGAGACATTTTCAAATATATCTAAAACAGCTGCATATAAAAAGATATAACAATACCTAGACCTTAGACATATTGATTAATTATGTTCTATTTTTTGAACTGTTAATTCAAATTTCTTCATTATCTGAATAACGATTGAAAAATCTGGAACACTGGCACCGTGGCAGGATCTATAACAAACAAGATACACCCACATACCATACAATATTTAAAAAACACCAAATGCGTTTCGATAGCTACGCTATCATCATCAGCGGTCGACTAAAGCGAAATAAATGTAAAAATTAAATAAACAAGATTGAAAATGCTGAAGCTGTTCTATCGATATTATTACAGTAGCGAGCGGCTAATTTTTTATGTTAACATGTATTTATGTGTTTTGGTTATGAACGTATAAAAAGAGACATCGTTACCCTAAAAAAAATTAAATTAAAATTATTTAATTTTTTTTTAATTTAGGTTAGCATCTAGATTTCTATTAACCTCTGTCATGAGGTTTTAAACGCCTTTTTGATTTAGATTTTTTTTTTGTGTTTAATGTTACCTATTTTCGTAATTACCTTATTATAAAAGCGGTTGTATAATTATCCTAAAAAAATGTTACTAAAATTATTTCTTTTGTTTGAATTTCTATTTTGCAGGTTGGAAGGTCGTGTGGTGTTCCACACCAGATATTTTAAGTTCTCATCTGGATGTCTATTATAGTCGGGCAGGCAAGAGGTGCCTTATGACTCATCATTTAGTAAAGCATGGTTTAAGATTTTAAAAAAGTATATCGTTATTGGTTCATATAGTTAGTAATTTTGAATACCAACAAAACATCGTCAATGTTTCTAGGTTATTTTCAAATTTAAGCCGCGCTGTTAAATTTAAATAAAATTATTGTTCGAATATCTCGGGATTTAGCATCCTAAAGGTCTTAAAAATCCCCATCCACTCGTATAAATGAAGTCGAATTTCGTTTAAGGTATATATAAAACGAATGTAAACCTAAGTACAGCTACAGAGGTATATGTTAAATATAATAATTCTTTACAATGTTATAAAGTAACATAGATTTAAATTCAAATATTGGACATCTTATAATTAAAAGTCATCACCTTCACTTTCACTATCATATTCACTCGACTCTCCGACAGTGATTACTAGAGGTTTTACCATTTCCTCAGCTCTTTTTTGAACATCCCACTACTGGCTCATTTCCTTTTCAGCCACAGTTCTCCAGTTACTTGGTTTAATGAATCCTTCCATAGCGATAAAACATTCTCGTCCCTGAAGCCCTGCCTTCTAACCTTTTCGTTGTCAGTACTGTTTACAATTTGCCCATATTAACTCGATAGGGTTGAATTGGCAGTGATACGGAGATAAACGTAAAATTTGATGTCCCAATTGATGAGCGATTTCATCAATTGCATATATTTTTGGAACTTGTAAATCCTTGGCAATTTGTAATAATTCCACTTTCAGCATATCATTCGAATCAGGAATATTGTGTTTTCTTAAAAATTGAAGATCTCCTTTCTTCCAACTACTTGAAGGTAATTTTTCTACTAATGTAGAATGATAACTGGCATTGTCAAGAATTATCAAACTTGGTTTTTCTAAATTTGGTAAAAGCTGTTCTTGAAACCATTTTTGAAATAAATCAGCGTTCATATTATCGTGGTAGTCTGCTGTCTTACTTTTACTGGAAAATACCAATGATGAATTAGGTATAAAACCATCCTTGTTGCCAGCGCTCAGTGCGATAAAACTAAAATTTATTCGGTTAAAAATATTTTTAACAAATCGGACTATTTTAATTACCGTTTCCCTTCTCCCAGCGGTTTGTTTTTTGTGCTTTTCAAATCATTATCATGCTATTATTTTCGAACGCTTCCTCGACTAAAAATCCACGTCTCATCCAAAAACGCCTTCTTCCATCGTCAACTTTGAATTCAAAACCAATTTTGTGTAACAATAGTGTCAAACTCGTTTTACTGAAGGTAAATATTTTATCTTCTTTAAGTTCAGTTTGGAGTTTTTCGATAGTAATATGTGAGCCTAAAATTAAAAAGTGATTAACTCCATTTCAACAATAATTTCTGAATTATTTACCAGCTACATGCATGGTGTAAATTTTTCGTTTCAAAACGTCTTTGACGTATTCGTCGACATCCTCTAACTTCGACTTCAAACGCAGCCTATGTTTTTGCGGTGAATCCGGCGCCGATTTCCCAGATTCTAAAGTGAGAGTCATTCTTGCCTTTGTCCGAGTTACGGTTTTCTCGGAAATACCGCATGCGAGAGCAGTTCGCTGCAACATAATATTACATAAATATAAATTTAAATAGTGAAAATTATTAGCGGATAATGGAAGCTAAAGGTAAACTTGGCCCCCCGTTATCGCGTTCCATCTCGAAGTAATGCAGTATATTCATTAACACTACTTGAGTTTGGCTTCTCAAAGATTTACTTTTTAATGACATCATTATTTGCTGCAAAATAAATAAATGCATTCAATCAATTGGAAATACATTTTGCATTATAAACTTACCTCGTAATAGTGAATATTAATAATAATAGTTTTGAAAAAAACTGTTGTTTACAAATGCAATGGAAACTAATAAATTACGAAGCGAAAGAAAAGTTATTATAACTACAAAACACGATGCGAAATGAAATACGAAGAATAATTTGAGGTTAAATAGCCAAGAAGACATCTGACAGCGTCATGCGCTTTTACTTTAGAATCGACACAAGTTTTTAAGTCCTGCATTTAAAATATACAGCGACGTATAAATTATAACCCGTCTTTCTTTAAGTGGGAACTTGGCACTAAGATAAAGGGAAACAGATGAATTTCACAGTAATAATTATACCCCCATTCTCGAGCCCGCATGAGACACGTCTCCCCGGCGCTACTATAACCTCTGCCTGACATGAAGTTTTAAACATCTGTTTGACATAGATAATTGTTTTTGGTTTTACAATGTTGCCTATTTTCGTAATGAACTTATTATAAAATTATCCTAAAAAAAATGTTAATATAGTCCTGCCAAGAAAACAAAGTCCCTGAAGGTGGCGCTTTGATGTCGCCCTTGTCTAAAAGGTACATTCGGGTTAAAAAGTATCAAGGCGGTAAATTTAAATGTGACGTGCTGGTGATATTTGCATTAACTAGATTTAATTGACTATATTCATTAATTTTCTGATATTTCGGGTAATTACATCAAATACAAAACTCAAGTCTCCTCAAAAAACAATTTTTCTTAAGGTCACGCGTAGATTGAAATAATTGTAGTGTGAATTTAAGAAAAATTACATTTGGGGAGACTTTTGCGTTTCTTGTATTTCATAAACTAGGATTTTATTAACTTCAAAATATTAAATAATTCGTTGAATACTCAGTATTCGAATTACTAACGGAAATAATTATAAACCGCTTAGCTCATTTAATTTTATGAAAAATATTGATAGATTTACAAATAAACATCGAAATTAAATTGTTTAAAAGTTATTAATTAGAGATAGAAAGCTAACAATAATTAAAAACAGGCAAATAACTATTAAACTGCTTAACTCATAATTTAAAAAAGTTATTAATAAAATATACTTAGAAATTGTATGCAAACATAACAAAAATTAATAATCGGCAAATAATTAGCAAACCGCCTAGCTCATAATTCAAAACATTCAAGATAATTCACAAATAAACATTGAAACTAAGTTATTTAAAAGTTATTAATAAAACATACTTAGAAATTTTATGAAAGCTAACAAAAATTAGTAACACGCAAGTTCATAATTAATTTTAAGGATTAAATTGAACCTCCTTCCTCTTCATCATCACTACTTGTTTCTCGTCATCGGAAGAATCTGTGTTTGCGTTGAAAGACAAACTTTCCACTGTTTCATCCAGCAATTCACCTTCCCACATTTCTTGTGCTACATTGTCAGCGCGAGCACAATTCTTTTGCCAGTCCGATACGCTGATATCGGCAAAAGCGTTTCGAACTAAATTTTAAATTTCACTACCACGTTGGCCAACGTTGTTCATCGCAACCTTGAGTTTTGCTAAACTCCAAATAAATTCTATCGGATTAAGCTCACAATGGTACGGTGCCAAGCGAAGTACAGTGTGGCCGTGCTGCTTTAATAATTCGTCAACATAGAAAGTTTTGTTGTAATTAAATTTCTTCACTAATTCTACCATTCTGCTTTTCGCATTTCGCATGTTGTGAAAACCCCATTATTTTCCAGCCACTCATGAATAGTTGCCTCCCGGGCAGATTGCGTTGGTGGTTTATTAATTTGAACGCTGTGGTAAGCAACGTTGTCCATGACGACAATATCATTCGGTGGTAGATTTAGAATTAGTTGTTTTTGTAATCAAGTCATGAAGTTCGTATGGTTTATGTCGTGTCTAAACGATATATCTATGAAACAGTAGTAGTATATGTGGCTTGTCTTAACACCACAATATTAGCCTTTATTTTCATAAGGTAAGGTGTCGAAGTTTTCCGACGCTGTTTAGAATAGTATATTCTACACTACTTTTTTTGGGTTGGAAGACGACTTGTATACCTTACTCTAAACAATCCTGTGGTTGTTATAAATATATAATGAGGCCTTGTTAAGGATTTAGTAGTAAATTATTATGGTACAATATTACCTGAAGCGGAGAAACTGGTGATGGAAAAATTAATGTTATGACGGGCAGAATAAGGAGGAGAATGAAATGAGGCCGGTGTTGATGATAATGATGGTAATACGTCAAATGTAGTTTTAAAAATAATATTGTGTAATTTATAAAGTTACTCCCTGTTTATTGATTATTAATTAGTTCCTCATTTAAGCTTATTAGGTATTGATTTACATAAAATAAACTATTAAAACCTTTTATCTATAAAGAGATTGAGGAGTTTCCATGACGCGGTCCAATCGGGTAATTTTTGGTAAAGGGGGGTTTGGGGGTAGAGATCTGCAAACAGATATCGATCACGTACTTAAAAAATACTGTATCTGCAAAACACTATACAATATTTTTTGTAAAGTTGACGTTTTTTCTTAATAAGCTCCATTTACAGCATCTTTGCTCAGTCTACATAACTTTTGAAAACAGAATTGCTACGGTTTATTTGTGTAAAAATTAGAGTAAGGTTTAATGAGATTATTTTTAGTCTATAAATATCTGGTGTGGAACACCACACGACCTTCCAACCTACAAAATGGAAATTAAAAGAAATGAAATAATTTTTTTCTATTCCCATACTTTACTTGACTTATTAAACATTTACTACCTGTACTTTAATGATATTCATTAAGATACAGATTTTTCATTAAGATACAAGTTTATAACCGATAGAAATGCAGCATCACAGAAATATTCGGTCAATATCAACTATTACCATGAGACAGATCTAAAACAATCTAAAATTTATGTTGACAGTTCATAGTTTGTTTATCAAGTGAATTCCTAAAATTTTTTTTGGGAATAAAATCGGTAAAAATGTGCGATAGTGAGAGTAAAATTGAGAATTCCACTCCACCTGAAATTGTGGAACAGGTCGCAAACAACTTATTACCCGTAAAATCAGCAAAAGCATACGAAAAATTTTATTCTCAGTTTATGAATTGGAGGGACATAAATAAAGTTGACAGCTTTTCAGAAAATGTCTGAATTGTGAATTTTGATAAGTTATCAAAGAAATTGAAATCCACACGTTTATGGACACATTATTCAATTTTAAAATCTCCGTTATGTATTAAACATATGTCGGATATATCCAAATATCCAAAATTGCGCGGCCTGTTGAAGAAAAAGTCTGAAGGGTATCAACCCAAAAAATCAATAACCTTTTCTACAAATGAAATGAATCAATTTATTGGAGAAGCCCTATACGTTAAATATTTATTGCCCACGGTAAACAAATCTTAGTTTTTAATGTAATGTACTACATGAACAACTGTGCCTTTCCATAGGTGGCATGTACCTTTGGTATTATGGGAGCTTGTCAAAGGCATGAGCTGCACAAATTGAAATTGGAAGATGTAAATGATTTTGGATCAACCCTTTTTGTAACAATTAAAGATACAAAAACAAAAATTACACGAAAATTCACAGTAATAGGAAATATTATGCAATATGCAAAAAGTACATGAACCTTCATCAAAAAAATTGTATAAACCCAATTTTTTTTATCAACTACGTAAACGGAAAATGCACCATACAAAATGTAGGAATAAACAAATTTGGAAATATGGGAAAAGAAATTGGAACTTACTAAAATCTTCCGGATCCCAATTTATATACCGGAAACTGCTTTCGTCGCAGTTCTGCTACAATACTGATAGATGCTGGTTGTGACAATACCTCACTAAACATTATGGTGGATGGAAATCTACGGCAGTGGCCGAAAACTACATTATTGAATTAATTCAAAATAAAGTCAACGTAGCCAATCAAATTTTTAATTCAATTTAGTACAGCCAAACCAACAATTGAATAAGCACAATTCCATCAACATCAACAATGGCATCCAAAAATATTACGGAACTGCCAAAAGTACCACAATTGTATTTTAATAACTGTACTATTCAGAATGTAACTATAAATCAAAAAGAACAATTCTAAAATTTCCATTTCTTTGCTAAACCTTGATTTTCTATCTGTGTTTTCTTTGTTATAATCTGTTTGTATGTATTATCGATCTAAAATACTTCTTTAGGTATAATTTCTTTATACGTTTTTAACAAATTTTGAGAATAAAGTGCTTATCTTTCTTATTATGAGTGGTCACAAAAAAGATAGTGTATGCAACTCACATTTAATGTCTATTAAGACACTTATATTCATTGCGATACTCGCCTACGGCTCGTGTCGTAATTCTCGGGATATGGAACGTTCATCCCTCACATTTCGTATCCCACATTTAGTATTCGACATTTCGTCCCCGGAAAATTTCGCATCCTCACATCTCGTACCCGGAAAGTTCCTCCCCACTTTGTCACCGAGATATTTCGAATCGTCACGTCTTAGGGGTTTAAAATTTAGAGAAACATGGAAGATACGACACACACCTCCCGACAACAGGATTTGCAATTCATTTCTTTATTATAATAATGTTATAAGAAGTGTATACATACAAAGGATTTACACGTTTTAAAATCAATAGTTATAAGCTATGCCACGTAAAAACGGTATCACATCACAATTGTATATATTTTCGTAAAGCGCTTTGATCTTGGCTGAAATTTCTGCATTCTTCTTGTTTCGTGGATTTCCGGGGTTACCAGCGATTAATTGAAGTATTACATAATTGTGAATCCCTTGTGGTGATTTCAACTACGAATTTTAAAACGTGTAAATCGTTTGTATGTACACACTTATAGCATTATTAAAATAAATCAATGAATTGACAATCGGTAGGCGTGTGTCGTAATTTCCATGTTTCTTTAAAATTTTAAACCCCTGAGACGTGACGATTCGAAATATTTCAGGGAAAAAATGTGGGGGACGAACTTTCCGGGTACGAGATGTGAGGATGCGAAATTTTTCGGGGACGAAATGTGGGATAGTAAATGTGCGTAATTCTCATACTCATGTTTTAATACTCATTGCATAATATACTATATAGCTCTGTCAGAAAAACAAAGTCCCCGGAAAATATGCAAAATAAATATCACCAAACTGGCACGAATTCAATTTGCCCAATCAAACGTTAGATGTACAATCGTGTACAAAATCACTAAATTGTCATTGTCATTGTCAATATCCTACTAAACACATGGTTACGATTTCGCGAAAGTCGGTTCATTCCGAGGCCAGAAATATTATTAAAACGTTATCGATTTCTTCGATAGACAGAAAGCCGCAGGTTTGTGGTCAATTCCTTTGAAAAAGGCAACGGAATTAGTAGCTACCGCAACAGGGAAATCGGCTACTTTTATAAAAAAATCAGGTAATTTTTTGAATTGCCCAACTAAATCTGTAAATAACGATAATTATTATTAGAAATGAAGTTAAGTCAAGCGACGAGGGCATTTTAAATTCTCCATCGAAAAAAAGAAGAAGTGGCCGTTCTAAAAAAAACGCTACACCGTCGATAACAAAGTTCCCACGTTAAACATTTTGGTCAATAAGATGGAAGAGAAAATGGGATATTCTGGTATGTTTTAGACAAAATAACTTATTTGAATGTTCAAATTAATCAAAGCGGAGAAAATTAAATTATAATTGAAGATTAAAAAAAAATTTTTTTTTTAATAACTTTTTTGTTGGTAACCCGGTTGTTTTAAAATTTGGTACACTTATTAATTATGATCTTTTGTATTATCGGTCAAAAGTTGACATTTGTCCCTTATTGCTAAGGGGATGAACTCAACCTTTCCATCTACTTAATAACCTATAAATTTTTGATTTTTCAGTTTTTGTTGTGTACAGTTTCAAAAAATAAAAGGGCGCTTAAAATTACGCAAAAAAGGTTTACTTGTTACATCTCTCTAAAATAAGCCGTTTTCGAGAAAACCTGCTTTGAAAATTGTCTTGCACGCTGTGAACAACAACGCACGTTAAATTATTTTCAACGTTTTAACACGGCGTCTGCGGAAACAAGTGATATGGTTTCTATGGCAACGAGGACACATGTAAAAGCAATTTTGGCACATTGTAAAGTGTAAGAATGAGTGTTAAAATGTTTTGTCAGTAATAAAATGTTTGAACTCACCCTGTAGATCCGTTATTTTGGATTTTGTATCAGTTTTAGTGCATGAGACGAAAGAGCATATAAAAACACACAAAAAAAAAGGTATACTTAATGCATACCTCAATTGTAATTTTACGAGTTTCAAAACCGAAGAAGATGAAATAATGTTAATTATTCAAATATTGAATTACGTGATATGCATATGCAAATTTCGCGACTTTTGACAGTTGCCACATGATCGGTCTATTTACAACACAAGTCATATCACGTGACACCAAAAGTCGCGAGACTCGTCCAGGTGAGTATCCAGCTTTAAACAAGAATGAATGTCAAATTTTGAATCTTTATAAAAAAAAGTGTGTTAAAACGTTGAAAATAATTTAAAGTGCGTTATTGTTCACAGCGTGCAAGACAATTTTAAAAGCAGATTTTCTCGAAAACGGCTTATTTTAGAGAGATGTAACAAGTAAACCTTTTTTGCGTAATTTTAAGCGTAATTTTATTTTTTGAAACTGTACGCAACAAAAACCGAAAAACCAAAAAGTTATAGGTTATTAAGTAGATGGGAAGGTTGAATTCATCCCCTTAGCAATGAGGGACAAATGTCAACTTTTGAACGATAATACAAAAAATCACAAGTAAGAAGTGTACCAAAGTTTAAGGCAACCGGATTACCAATAAAAAAGTTATAACAAAAAAATTATTTTTTAATTCTAACTTTGACGCCCTGTAGATCCGTTATTTTTGAGTTTTCGAAAAAGTGTTATAGGAACTTGTCACACTCATTTTTCTTGTAGAATCAGCAGCTAAATTTTTTCCGCATCTTTTCCGGATACCCTGTATATACCGGATGCCCACGAGATCACTTTCCGGCTGCCATTTTTTTATTTATCTATCGATTTAAATGAAACTTGGCAGGGTTGTTACTCTAACCAAACGTCATTTTTAGGAATTTTTACAAGCATTTCCGACTTCCGGTTTCACCGGAAAATAACCTTAACTTTTGATTTTTAAATGACATCCCCTGTATATTTTTAGTTTTTCGGATTCTTGAGGTCATTTTACGGCCGATTGCGTAATATTTAAATCGATTTTTTTCCAAATGTAATTTTAACATTGAATTTTATTTTCTCATCCAGAGTGCCATGACCATCTTAAAATCATTCTACATACTTAACTCACTTCCAGAAAAATGCAAACTCACTTTTATCTTTGTTAACTTTTTTACTAGAACGTTCTAAACTTTATTTTTTGCCGTAGCAAAAAAGAAAGAAAAGGACAGACACATTATGGGCGCGTCTGAGAGTTGTTTTTAAAGCAGCACAATTGTAATGCATTGCTTTGCGTATTTTCCCAATTTTTTCAGTCAACGATTGAACAAAATTTATTTTAAAACAGAGTGTAATAATTTTAAACAGTATTAAAAATAATAAAATACTTATCTTTTTGGGATTTTTTAATGGTGTACTTTAAATTATACAATCTAAACGTTTCGATAACACTTACAGTTATCTTCGTCAGTAGCAATGTATGTTAAAAATTGTTAAAGATGTAGTAAACAATTTTGTCAAATTTGAAAAATTCAAACATAAACATGTTTATGTTTATGTTTGGCCAATAAACTACTACTTCATATACGCAAAAAGTTAAATTAGGTAACACTTATAATTTTAAAATCAATGTTAAAACGCTGCTTTGATTAACCACTCCTTTCATAATGAATCATTATTCTTTTCGTGTATTCATGTTAAATGTAATCGAGGAGGTCATCTTCATTAATCTGATTTAGAACATAAATTACAAGTTTGTACATTCCTGTTTTTGTTACATGAGGGTAATTATTTAATGAACATTTGTATTTTTATACGTTATGTATTATTGTTGAATAAAAAATCCAAATAATAGAAAAATCCTATGTAACTTTTAATATATTTACTGGAAATAAATAATTTTTCTAATTATTATCATCATAAAAAATTTAGGCAACACTTTAAAATCAGATATTTGCATATTTTCAGATGTTGCAATTTAAGTGTAAGTATCGAAAGGTGTAATAGTAATTTAGAGCTTTAAGATATTAGTTTTAATGTTTTCTAAACAATTATATTAAGTGATACATACTAAGGCTTATCCCAAGCTATATTTCTAGCAAAGAAAATTACGTATCAATTTTCTAAATACTGTATGAGATATAAGAAAGAAACGAGTTACAATTCAAAGAGTTATAAGCCGATAGTGATATTAGAGTATGAAACAATCACCAGATTATACAGAAAAAAATTAAAATAATCTAATGCAGCCAGTTGTCAGTACATAACTTTCTTATCCCTGTTGTAATCTGTCATTAGCAACTGCACAGGAAAAAAGTTAAATAGCAGCAAATGTACAAGTAAGTCCTTGTGTTTTACTTACACCAAGAAATTTAAGAGTTACATTAAGATCAATTTGAAAATTACTTGATTGTGAACAAAGATAAAATTTGATAAATATTACGTAAACCAACCTGATAAGGTTCTTTCGTTACTACAATAATTTTGAATAGAGTAACCCCCAATTTCGTTTCAATTAGTTGAGTTGATTTCTACAGTTTTTGCTTTTTAGCGCGACGTTTCGGAAGCGGACTCTGCTTTCGTAATCAAGCTTAGTCCTCTGAAGGACTGTTTTCGCACTTGAGTCGAATTCGTTTGAGCTTTCGTACCTTTCACTTACAAGTCTGACACCTTTACAGAGCATATATATATATATATATATATATATATATATATATATATATATACATATATATATGGGATCCATATAGGTTTCATTTCTATAGTAGCTTGGCTTATTGGATTTTCCGCTAGAGAGATGTGGCTTCTTTGAGTGTCCGGCAAGCTGTATTCTCGTCCTTTGTCACTATCTACATGTTATCCCATTGGATGCGGTGGTCGTCGCTCCAGACATGATATTTCTGTTTCGCCTTTGCGGATGCTGTTCTTATGTTCCTGAGTTCTCACTTGAGTGGTCTACTGGTCTCTTCTCTACGCATTTGCATGGTAGGTTGCATACACAATTCTTGGAATTCTGGTCTTCATTGTGAGGTTTGGTTTTGGTCAGTACTCCCTTTGAGCGTCCTGGCGATTTGAAGGTTGTGCGTATCTTGTATTTGCTGTCAATCCTTCGTGTTGTGTCTGAGGTACCTTGTATATTTAGGTTCTTCTTTTTTGGTTACTCTGTTTAGGTTAGGTGTAGCCATTTTCTTTAAGTATTTTAGCGCTATTTTCTTTTGCTTTTTTCAGATCCTCTTGTTTTGAGCATATTGTTTTCCTTCTATGTAAAAGCATCTTGCAAAGCCTAACTTCACGCTTTTGTGGTGATTGTAGTTATAGTAACTCCCATGTGGGTAGGTTTCTTGTATCCATTTGTCGTAAAAGTGTTGTCATTCTTATGTATAAGTACATCCAGGAATGACAGTTTTTGTTCCGACTCCAACTCCATTGAGAATTTTATGGATGGTTCGCGGTTATTTAGATGATCTAGGAGTTCATCGGCGAAAACAGTCCTTCTCAGAACTCAGTCTGATGACGGAAGCAAAGTCCATTTCCGAAACGTTGCGCTATAAAAGCAAAAACTGTGGAAATAGGCCGAACAACTCAACTAATATGAAACCACAGTTACAAAATACTTCATTCGTTTCAATTGTTGAACAAAATTATTTATCAAGCATGGCCATAGTAACGTTTTATATACACACGTAAAATTTTCCAATTAGTTAAACTAGGGTTTATTTATTCTCCGACAGAAAACTTTGATTAAGAAAACTTATCTAAAATTGAATTGCATTTAATACATGCATACAGACCCCACGCACGCTCGTACGCACGCACGTGCGAACACAACGATTTCAATCTATTCATAGAATGTACTTTAGCGCCTTCCATGAAGTACCCTTATTTTAATTAAAATTTGATAGAGTACACGCACTCACGCACACACGCACACACGTACACACGCGCACGCACACACGCACAAACGCACACACGTACACACACACACACACGCACATACGCACACACGCACACACGCATACACGCACACACGCATACGCGCACACACGCACACACGCACACGCACACACGCACACATGCATACACGCACATAAGCACACACGCATACATGCATACACGCACAAACACACATGTATATTTTTTTGAAATGTCAAGATTGTATTATTTCTGTAATGTTCATACATGTATATTTTTTTGAAATGTCAAGATTGTATTATTTCTGTAATGTTCATACATTCAACAAATTCTGAGACGAGTAAACCCAACGTAAATTAGCATTAGTAATAGTAAAAATGATTCCACTTTGTCGTTTCGCAGAAGAAACATGCTTTCGGCAGTGGATTGTACGGTAATATTACAATGTCTAAGACAACTATAATTGGTCTGTGTCTGCTCTGTGGAAAACGTTGCAGCATTTGGCGTTTTGCACCTAGTGGTGGAGTATCTATATTGTCTGCGATGACAATGCAATGAACAGGATTATTCTATTCGTATGATTATAAGTCCATAAGAGTAACCAATTTGGTTAAGCTAGATCATATATCTTCGATAATATGTAATTGTGCGTAGAGTAGCTCCACCAATCAACAACTTTCTAATTACGTTCATTTTTGACTTTAAGCAAACCAGAAAGTACAAGTTACCGTGTATAATTTCGACTATTTTCGCCGTTAGTGCACCCATATGAACTTACATTAATAAATTCTGTCTGTTGATCAAATTTACTCAAAAAATAATCACGTCAAACACAATTCGTACTTTAAAATAATTAAAAGGTGATACATCACAAACTTCCTGCATAGTTACAGATCGTGTCAGTTCGTTAGAATAATTCTCCCACTACGCGGTGGGATTGTTTAACCAGTCAAAATGACATTCTTTGTAACTATGCGAGTTTTAAGTATATTTTGAAGTACTTATCGTATTACTTATGATTATAAAGTCCATCTCAAGCTTATGCAAGATGGGCGGTGGTATAGGTGACGGCGAAAAATCGGAAAGTTTAAACTGTGTTTATTGTAAGAAATTGATAAAAGTCGCCGGGAAATGTCAAAAGTGCGAGTGTGTCTATCACCTCTCTTGCGTAGTGCGCATTGAAGGAGTGAAAATAACAGCGGCACATAGCACAACTTGCCCAAATTGTAGTTCCGATCATGATGAGTCAATGAATTCCTTACGAAGATGTACCAGGTTGCTCAGTACCATAGTATTTGAACTACAAGATAAAAACCAGATATTTTTTGATAATGCATCACTGCTACGTGAAAAGATTGAGAATTTAGAGATAGTACCTTCCTGAATTTTCCACCTGTGATTGACATTTCAAATTGTCAAAATCCGGTGGAGCGAGAAATTCACACGGAGCAATCCGATTTCAAAGGTTTAAATCACGCTACGACTCATAAAAGTTCAGCAAAGGCTAGCTGAGCTAACCAATAAAAACAGTGCAGGGCCAAGCCGGTCAATCAATGAAAAATGAAGGCTGCAAGAATAAACCTAACCGAACTCTATTTACAAAACAACAAATTTGTACAGTAAACAAATCAATTTTGTGTCGTCTTATCAGATCTCCGCAAGAAAATAACAATGCAATATGCAATATGTTAGAACAGGCAAAAAATAATGCCGAGAATATAGATTGTGACCCTTCATTTCCACTACTTAATACTTATACATTGAACGAAAAACAATCATTTGATTATGAGAGCAAGGATGAGACCTCAAAAATCCACAGGACTTATTTAAAGTTTATTTTTATTTTGTGATATTGGACACTGCATTAACAAAAATCGAAGAAAGGTTCGATCGAATAAAAAATCATCAGACAGTTGTCGATTTTATGAAGAATAATTTCCTCAAAATAGATAAAGTAAATAGGTCTTTAAAATTTAAATATTTAGAGAACATATTATTTGATCCATCTAAAAATGAAAAAGATATTATTGGTCAAGATTTATGCGATGAAAGTCATTACACTGGCATCCTATATTTCCCCTGAAATGAATGCATTAAACGTTATTCTACATACGAATGTATATATTTACGATTCCAATATCTGTTTCCAAATTTAGTAATTGTTATAGGAATCTTTTTAACATTACCGGTGACAGTTGCTAGCGGCGAAAGGAGTTATTCGAAGTTTAAAATAATAAAAAATTATTTGCGACAACAATTGAACGAATAAGTTCAAAAGTAAATATGTAATTAAAAATTATTATTAATTTTATTATTAAATACATAAATAAAAAGTTTGCCTCTAGAAGGATTTGAACCTACGACCTGTACTTTGCTAGAGTACCGCGCTATCCATCTGCGTCATCGAGATACAAGCCCCAATCAATGTAAATTTTGCCTTTATGTATGTAGAACTGATGTAAATTTTAAATATAAAGAGATTAAATCAAATTACTTATTTTAATGAAATGTGAGCCTGCAATACCGCAAGGGTTCACACATACGAAAGCAGCTTGACTAATTTTATGACTAATTTTAAATTATTGTAAGTTTTTGTTATGAACGTTCCTAACAAAAACTTACAATAAAGTATCCAATATTATTCCAGAATTTAAAAAAAGCAAGAAATGCAAAATTTATTTAAACTTTTCATAATAAGAATGTATTAATAAATAAAAGTATTAATTAGTATAAATCTCTATTCAGGTTAATTTATCAGTCAAAGTATATTCCAACTTTTTTGCATGTATCCATTAGTAAGTATAAATATCTATTGATGTTAATTTATGATAAGTTCTTGCTGACTTATTTTTCCGAAATACAATTTACTTTTATCATATTTCCTGTGTTCTGTGTGTGTTGGAGTAAATATTGAATCATATAGTATTCACATTATTGATGTGTATGAACAGCTTTCATAGATTGATTCCAGAAAGGGACCGGTGCCAGATGGAATAACTTCAATATTTGCCAAAAACAATGCCTTTATGTTAAGTAGGGCTTTATCATTATTAGTTAATTTCTGATTTTTTTTGACACGTTTCCCGACTTCTGGAAGCAATCATACTTAACGCCTGTGCATAAGAATCCGGGTGACAAGGGTATGGGAGAGAACTATCGACTAGTCCCAAAAGCATTTGAGTCACTAGTGTCTGATTTTTTGAACATTTAAAAATGTTATCAATCAGGACATCAACATGGCTTTTTTAAAAATTGCTCAGTTTCAAGTAACCTGCTGGTGTACCATGACCACATTGTCAGTGCCTTGGAGAGGGGTATACTGTGGATTCAGTGTACACTGACTTCTTCAAGGCATTTGATAGGGTGGACCATGGGCTTTTATTAAAGAAGCTAATGGGCTTTGGACTGCATTGACCAATATTGGAGTGGGTGAAATCATATCTGTGTGGCAAAACTCAGGTTATCAAGTACTTAAACATATATCGAGGATAATCATTGTCACCTCTGAAGTGCCACAGGATGCATACCTTGCACCACTTTTTTTCAACTTATTTATTAATGATATGTCATCCTGTTTTTGGTATTGTGAATGTGTGTCGTATGTAGATGATTTAACAATTTTTTTTGTGTTAAGACTGATAAATGTAATTCACATTTTCAAAATAATTTAGTCAGATTCTATACTTGATGTACTAGTACCAGAATGCATCTTAATACTAATAATTGTAAATACATTCAATTTAGTAAGTCAAGCCTTATGTTGCCTGAAGAGCTTATTGAGAAAACTAATCTTATTAAAGGCTTGGGGGCCTTGTTTGACTGTAGTTGACTTTCACAGAGCATATTTTTCAGTGCTGTAATAGAGCGAATAGAGTATTAGGATTTATGAAAAGAAATACAAGAAACTTCAATAACATTAACTGTGTTAAACCCTTGTATGTAATGTTGGTGAGGTCCCATTTAAAGGTTAATGCTGCAGTTTGGTCTTCGCATTTCCAAATTTATGTAAACAAATTTAAATCAATGCAAAAAGCAACACATAAATTCTTGCATGGTTGTGTTTATTGCTCTAAACTCCTTCAAAGGCTCAATTTATTCGTTATTTATTCGTAATTTACGTGTGATAAGAACATTTGAGGTTTCAATCCAATCAGCAGGATGATGTAAAGTGCAAACAGTATAGATATAGACCTGTTTAATATAAGTCAGTTAACTAAAATAATATTTTAAATGTAGCCTTTAATGCTTCTCTTACTTGTGATAATTGGTACTGCCGAGGTACTTCCTATTTTGCATATGTGATAGTTTACTTTAGAATAATGTTTATTTTTGATAATAGATGTGTATAAATAATGTAGCATAGTATTTATAAATGGCATGTCCGTTGGTTGGATAAACAAAACAAAAGATGAAATGGTTTTCAGTGTTTTGTATAAAAAGTAACACGAGAATTGTTTACTTCCATCCATTTCTTTAAAATACGCTTCTGTCTGTAACTGTATATCTTCATAAACTGTAATGGCAGTTAAAGTCTCCAGCAACAACAGTTAGTTAAGAGCTTTGGATTTCTAAATTGTCTAGCCAGGTACTAGCATGTATAGGGTTTAAATATTAATATAATCAATTTTCACTAAAATATTAAAAATGTATTTAACTATTTTATTTCTTTATAAATTACATAGTACTCATCTTTGCGTTGTTTTTAAGCAATAATGAATTGGATTTAAAAGTATGTTTACCTACTAGACATTTAATTGATGTATCACATCCTTGAAATGATATTATAAGGTGATTGATAAATTTATTGTTTATGGATTATGGTATTCGTCCGTAAGGACGCCATTTTCTAGACGGTTTAATAAAGAACTAGTTATTTATCGTTCTACTAAAATAAAATAACATTCAATACTTAGTAGGTTTCCAAGTCAAGTACATTAATTTGAAGAGGCTTATTGGCGTTTAAACATCTTATAAATTTGTCTCTTAACATTTATTCACAGAATGGTATTCACTGACAAGGAAGAACAGATTGCTATCGAAAAATACAAATTTTCTAAATATTTATGAATTACACATTTCCCCATTCAGAGATAAGTAATCTGAAATTTTTCTCTAATGTAAAGTCGCAATACTACGATTTCTGTTGTTTAAGAATTCAACTAGATACCACCCAGGAATCATTCCTCTTGCATTAAGTGTTCCACAGGCCAGTTTGGACAGAAAACAGCATTTATCTTTAGAAATCTCTTCAATGTTCAATTGGAATAATTACCCGTTTTATCTATTACTAAAGAGCAGCATTTTGATCGGGAAGATCTTGAGAATCTGGTTCGTCCTTCTATGTGACGACATTATAAGACATTATATGTTTTTGGACTTATGAGGTCGATTATGAAAGCTGATGTTTGCATTTGCAAAAATTACCTTAGAGTAATTAATGTTTTCAGAAGAGTAAAACTGTTATTATAGTACTTCTTACTTTACTTGAAGTAAATGAAAGACCTTAGTAGATATTACTTTATTGAATACATATGTTTCTGCTACAAAATCTAATTACGTAAAAATATTGAAATGTCGTATTTAAGTCTTTCTAAAAAATCGATATTTATAAATATAATCGAGCGATATACAAGCTAATTTGTTAGGGAAGGATAGAGTAAAATATTATTACTCTATAGAAGAAGACAAGGAAATATTCATACTTAATTAACTAAATTATCTTAAACTAAGGAGTAACAGTCTGGAAATAATCAGTAGGGCTTTACGTTACTTTTTTTAAATTAAAACATTCCTTATCTATCTTTATAGTAACCGATACGTTTTCGTACCAATTCTATAGTAGAGTAAAAAACAAACATTTTCATTTCGGTAGATTTCTGCATATGAAATCCCGCTTGAAGTTTAATATTATTAGTCATGAAGAGAAATTATTTGTTTGATTAAGATATGACATTTAAGTAAATTTGACAGTTACCTTATTACTGTTAATGTCTTACAAATTAAACTATGAATAATCATTACAACAATTAAACGTTTTTCAGTCAAAATGTAGTTACCTTTACCTAATTTAAGACCTAACAATTTACGTTGTTTACGAATACTTAATTTTGATAAAAGTGAGCGTGTTCCTTCTAAAATTGCTTGTTCTTCCTCGTCTTCGTTTTCATGCTCTTGATATGATACAAATCCACTTTCTGGACGAGAAATTGGTAACGGTTCTATGAGTTCAAACCATCTTTCTACTTTTGCTGCTGAGCTCATCTGGTAACAAAAATCACATATTATTGATCGAGTATTAAATAAAATGATATGGTAAATAAATAATAAACGTTTACGGTATAAGATCAAAATGTGCAAATCGTACTTGTGCAAGTGGTTGCCTATTTATCAAATACTGTTATAAAGTAGAAAACTAGAGCATATATTTTTATGACTGTATGAGTGCAATTAACAGAATAACCAGTGTTGATGTCACATATTTCTAAGAATTTTAAAGACTATTACTATTTAATAATTGGTTGGAAAATATACAATCTAATAATTTTCTATCATATGCACTTTGAAAGGGTATGCATATTCCAACAGAAATATTATTTTATACATATGTAGTTTAGTTTTTAATAAACATTCGCTAGACTTTGAAGATGTAGTACAAAATCAAACATATCAGCACAATTAGTTGGTACAAGCAATTAACTTAAAAAAAAGGAATAGACTGTAATTACTGACCATGACAAACAGCTGTATTTATTGTAAACTTTTCATTTGTGTATCAGGATATATACAAAGTCATGTCAAACTAAATTGTTTACGTCAGAATGGTTATATCAATTATAAATTTGATTTAAGAACTAGAAATAGACTTTTGGAAATCAATTGGCAAATCTGGAGGTAGATGTGATGTAACATACAACAAAAAACAACAAATACACATTTAAAAATCTGAAAAGCTGGATCTGTGGCAGGACCTCTAACAAACAAAATATACTCACATATCAGCGAGTAACACTTCGATGCTTATCTGGTGAAAGTGAAAGTTATGAAAGTTTAATGAGTTCTGAGTAGCTTAAAAGTCCTTGACGTCATTTTTCATTAGAATTTGATTGTGAATATCTCTAAACTTTCATAGCAATCAAGTTTCTACTCATTATTAATTAATGTTTGATGATATTTGATATAAGCTAAATGTTCTTTAAAGAAAATTTTGATAGGTGGTTTAGTTTACCCTACATATATTTGTTCACAATTTTTACAATTTTTTTTTTTTTGTAAATTCCCAACATATCCTGCTTATCCACTTGATCCTTCAAATTACTTAAAAGAATTTCCAAAGTATTATCTGAAGTAGTGACTGTATTAAAAATGACTTTGGAAAGGATTTTAAATACACCTTTTGCATAAGCTGGATTTCGTCAATTTTACATCCTTTGTTTCTATTTGTTCTCTAGAAGTAGATGAATTTATTAAATCATCAAAGCTGTGTATGAAACAAACCTTTTTCAAAATCAAGCATCAAACAAGAACATGGTACGGCAAGGGGTAACCACTTATCTTCGTCTATAGTGAATCTATTCATGCGTAAATTTAAAACAAACCTAAAACGTGATTTGCCTTGCTTTCCTAAAGTTTTGATTAGATACGTGGATATTGTGTTTGCCATCCTTAATACTAAAATTTGCTTATGAGATAGAGCAATATGACAGTTTTCCGTTTCTTGATCCTGTTAAAAATTATCATTTAACCATATATATATATATATATATATATATATATATATATATATATGATATATATATAATCATATATATATTATAGATATATATGTATAAAATAATTAAATAATAAAGAACCTTGTTGTTTTTAGTTTTAAGTATATGAGTATATATATGTATATATGTATATATATATATATATATATATATCATATATATATATATATATATCGAAGGAAACTAGCATTAAACGATTCATAACTAATGATTCCAATCACTGTAACGCTACAAGACTCGACAGGTTGCGCTAGATAACAAATAGAAACAAAGTATGTAAATTCCTAAACAGTCACTACTTCAGATAATAGTTTGCAAACTCTTTAAGACAACACAAAGGATAAATTTGCTTTAATGAACATTTAACCGATAGAACTACATATGTTTGATTAAAATAATGTAGTAGATCAGGTACCTTAAAAAGATTACGTCGAGTGGGGTTTGAACCTACGACATATACTTCTAGAGTACCGCTCCACCAACTGAGCTATCGAGATACAAGCTCCAATCGATGCAACCTTAGTCTTTATGTATGTAGAATACGTTAAATTTCTATATATAATAAACATAGTCAACTTGTTTGATAGGAATGGGAGCTTGAAACCGACTGATTTTAAAATTTTCATTTCGACCCAGTAGTATCGTGGCATATATACGCGATATATATATCCTGATATATATAGATATAGGTGACATACACATATATCTGATATATATATATCGTGTTCGACTCTATCATTTGCTGTACTGGATGTATTATGTTTGTTAATATACATTTACTATATAAAACGCAACGGATATTGACCAATCACTATGAATATACAAGCTAAGCTGGTTAACAATTGATTAATCAATGCCAATTGAACATTAGCATTTTCTTCATAAGTTTCTAAATGAAGGTTACAAGGTAACGATATCGAACCACATTATACAACTCCTTATTTATTACTACACTACGTTATATAAGGCTCTGTACTGATGTATAAGGCATCACAATACACATCAGCAAAATTTAGTATTTCGATTCAATACCAATCAAATTTTGCCTTATCGATTTTGATTTTGAGTAACACTGATAGAATGGGAAGATTTTACTATTTTGTATCATGAATGGCAAGAGCAAATCGTGCTTACGATTCGCGATATATCTAGACTCATTAAGCGTATACGTATTTTCAAACTCGAAGGACTTGTATTTGGAGAAATATGTATAGTTGCTGCTCTCAAGGTAGTATTGACGACCATGATAAATAGCTTTTATGGCAAGAGGGGAGGTTGCGACAGGGACAGATCTTCTAAACTCTTCACCCTGGGTCTTGAGGATGTATTCAAGATACTACCCTGGCAAAATAAAGGTATCAACATTGATGGAACAAGATTAAATAATTTAAGGTTCGCCGACGATATAGTTTTAGTAAGTAACAGTGAGGAAGAATTAAGAGACATGATGCATGAATTAGACGATGCCTCACAAACTATAGGCTTAAAAATAAATATTCAAAAGACTAAAACTATGAGTCCAGTAAATATCAATGTCACTCTAAGAAATCAATCTATAGAAAATGTCCAAGAATATAATTATTTAGGACATAACATCAAAAGGAAAAGACAATCAAACAGCCGAGTTAAATAGAAGTCAGTCTCACATGGACAGCCTTCGCAAAACTTAGTTATATCCTTAAAAACACTAAAATACCAAACAATCTCAAGCGAAAGGTATACAATGCATGCATCCTGCCGGTGGCTACATATGGCATGGAAACCATGACGCTAACAAAACACAGTGCAAACAGATTAAGAATCTGCCAACGAGCAATGGAAAGAACCATGCTCGGAGTCAGCCTGAGAGATAGGATCCGAAACGAGGAAATAAGAGTAAGAACGAGGGTCAAAGATGTTGTGGAAAGGATTGCGAGACTGAAGTGGCGTTGGGCGGGTCATATCGCTCGAGACAACGAAAAGTGGACAAAGAAAATATTACAATGGCGCCCACGGGAAACAAAAAGAAGCGTTGGACGACCATAAGCATGATGGCGCGACGATTTTAGAGAAATAGCGGGAAAAATTGGATACTGAAAGCCCAAGACAGAGACACATGGAAAGAAATGGAGGAGGCTTATGTCCAGCAGTGGACCCTAAAAAGCTGAAAAGAAGAAGAAGAAGTAAATTATATATATATATATATATATATATATATATATATATATATATATATATATATATATATATATATATATATATGTATATTTGTGTTCCGCGTTCTTTCATTTTGTGTGGTACGTGGATGTATTATGTTTGTTAATATACATTTACTATATAAAACGCAACGGAAAAATCACTATGAATGTACAAAGAAGCTGGTTAACAATTGATTAATGAATGGAAGTATACCCTATTTTGGGCTATAAAACTCAAACAACCGCATTTAAAAATCACATTTTCTTCATAAGTTTCCCAAATGAAGTGAAAGGTAACGGGATATAGATAACACACATTATACAATTCCTTTTCTTTATTACTACACTACACGTTATATATTAAGGCTCTTGTGTGCATGTGTTAGGCCACACAAAATACCATCTGAAAAATTTCAAGTATTTCATTCAATAATGATCAAATTTTGCCTTATCATTTTGATTTTGAGTAACATTGATAGAATGGGAAGAATTTTTTTTTTATCATAATTAAACAAATCGTGCTTTGTAAACGAGTCCATCTAACTAACTTTAAATGTATACGTTTTTTCAAACTCAAAGGACTTTTTGTATTTGGAGAAATATGTATAGTTGCTGCTCTCAAGGTAGTATTAGCATGATAAATAGCTTTTTACTGGCAAGAGGAGGAGGTTGTTGAGTAGCCGTTAGGCGAACCTATCATCTCCTAGGGCCAGTAAAAACCGTTACTTGGCGTATAGTGTAACATATATTTTTTGTTATTCATTCGTAAATTTAGGGTATAAATTTATTAAAGTATTACTGCCACAACGGGTTACTAATTGTCAAATTGCTGTCACACATACACATGCTATTAATGATAGTTTACTTGTAAAATTTTTTATAAGTTAGTATCTTGTAAAAGTAGTTTTACATAGCTTATGTTTGTTTACTTAAGTTTATGCCTGTCTACTATTGAGTAACACACATTTTGTGTGGCATGCGTTTGTTAATACCAACTATACATAAACGGAATTCGCTTGTGAACCAGGTACTTACTCGAATTTAGTAGTTTGCGTGGTTGAGTGGAAGTACCTTTGTTAAATCACAACTGTATAGTACTTTGGAATTAATAATTTTAATTTATTTAAACATTTTTTCTATTATCGGTTAAGAATAAAGTTCCGTAAGTGGTGCTTGTACAATTATGTTAAGTTGAGTTATTGCAAGACAATAAGATCTGTCTGTGAGCTCGTACACGGTAATGCGCTTGCGTTACTAATTTAGGCAAAGGGATAAGCTCGTGTTGCGGAGTTGTGTGCTGGATTTTGATCATTTTAGTTTGGCTGTTTATTTAATGCAAAACAAATTTCGCACATTGCTCATCAGATTATTGACCTATTCGCATAATTCAATTGTAAATGTAGTAAGACTAATTGCGTTATTTAACCAATTGTGGTGTTTAAATTTAGGTTGTTTAATTATACAGTTTAGGGTATTTGTTGTGATTTTGTACGTTGCGCACATACTTATTTTGTATTGCTACTCATCCGTTTTTCCTAACTTTGTGAGACTTTTAGAGCGGTCAAGGTATTTTGACGATTTCATACCTACAAAGTGTGGGCGTTCACGTCGTATGGCTTCACCATTTATTTTTTCTGCACTTAGCAGTATTTTTATTCAGGATGTTGTTATTCCATAATGCCAAAAACACGGAGCAATGTCCATGTAAGAAGAAAATGAAGAAAAGTAACTAGCGAATATTTTCAAATGGATTTATATTTAAAATTTAACAGAGGTTCCGCGAATCCCTCATTTTCGTATGAGCGACAACTCAGCTCGAGAAGATACACCACCTAAATTTGGAGAAAACCTTCATTAGAGTGTTGCCAAGGAAAGGTAAGCGATCACATTTTTCAAATGGAATATAAGTTTTGTGGGCCAATGACGAAAGATTTATGACGAATTCAATATCATCTGGCTTCAACGTACAAATCAAACATCTGTTTTTTTTAAAGCGACATCCAACTTTGTAAATCAGGAGGCCATTAAAAATATATTAGAGCGAAGAGTTCAAAATGTGGATTCGTCATAATAACAGTGTTCATGTTTAGAGATCAGTTCTATTATAAAATATACGGATTTAACAGAAAGCTGTTCAGCCTTATTGACTACCTCATGCACGTGTAAAGACTAATGCGAAAAATGATTAGATCCAAAACTTTCGTGGTTAGAAGGATTCTGATTTCTACAAGTATCTTTTGACAATGGACCAGATGATGACATCCAACTAAATTTTTTTTTAACTCGGATGCTACACTAGAACCATCTTACCCAGATAACTCAGATTATGAATGCTTCTGTGATGAGCGGTGGTTCCAGTGTTTAATAGTGTTGTAATGTAGGGTCAAAATGACTTCGCCGATGCTGAGGATGTGTGCTAATACGGCAGGCATAAGTAATGTTATTTACTTATAAGCAATAAATTCATTTTTATAGCATATAAGCAATACTTTTGTAACCGGTAATTAGTCATGCCTTATAAAAAATCTATTAAACAGAACCGCCCATTTATGATATTTCAAAATTTTGTTAAATAGACAATACTTTTTTTTATTAGGACCTGCCAGAAATTAGGTACTTCTTGTTTGTTCGTTTATAATCCTTTGGGAACCACCTCGAGATTATTGAAATGACTCAACAGTATTGTAGGCCACTTTGATTCCGTGTGTAAATTGGAGTTTCAATTACACGAATTTTAGTGTTCTTACAAGTAGGTAAGTACTTTAATTCTCGCACCATATATATATATATATATATATATATATATATATAAGTGTGGGTGAGTTTGCATTACACACCCGTAAGTTTCTAAATATCAAGATATTTAAATCTTTCAAAAGTATTTCTAAATACTTTTTCCGCTCTTTCAATGCTCTTACTTAAAATGCTCCCATGAAAAAACAAAAGAGCAACAAAAACTAAAGTGATTTTTAAATGGAACACCCTGTTATTTTTATTATCTGAAATTCTATTAAATTCTACATATGACGCCATTTTATTTTTCTTAAAATCGATAAATAAGTTAGTTAGGAACAACAAAAGAAATTTCCGGTAGTTGGTCATTCTTGCGGCCATAAATGGGGTACCCTGTTTCCAAACTACTTATTACAAAATTCTCCATTTAAAAAATTTGTCACTGGTTGTGCATTATGTGGCATTATTATTATTATGCATTATTATCCTTCAATTATGTAGATTTTGCAAAAAAAAATTGTCGCTAGTACGCCACATTTGCGGTAGTTATGGAAATAACTTAAATGTCACTTTGTTGTCAAAATTGCCAGAAATTAGTTTAATAAATTAATAAGTAAATTTGTTCCGTTAGTCGTACGTGTTTTTGTGAGTTGCAAAAAAAGAAATGGCATTTACAAACGTAGAAAAAACAGATATGTTGCGCTGTTTCTACTTATCAAATGAAAACTGCCGCCAAGCATCATATTTCTATAATAATCAATATCCTGATAGAAGACAACCTCATTACAGAACTTTTTTAAATTTGCACGTCTCATTAACAAGATTTGGGAGTTTTGAAAAACCACGTAATTTAAGGATTAGAAATGTAGATAGAAATGAGGACGAGGAAATAGACATTTTAGCTTATTTTAGAGCTTTTCCAACCTCATCTACCCGGGATGCAACTCGTGAGCTACAAATTTCAAGAAATAAAATACGGAAAACTTTAAAAGCAAATGGTATGAAGCCCTTTAAAGTACAACTTGTACAAAATCTACAGCCACGTGATTCTCAAAATCGAATAAATTTTTGCAATTGGGTATTAAATGAGGGAAGACAGTATTTGCCTTTTATTTTGTGGACCGATGAGTCAAATTTTCATCGGAATGGTGTTTTTAATAAACATAATAATCATTTTTGGGATGATGTAAACTCTCATAAAGTTCGCGAAGCAAGGAATCAAGTTCATTTTTCTACGAATGTATGGATAGGTGTAGTTGGTGATCATTTATTAGGACCATATTTTTATAACGGAACACTTAATCAACATCGCTACTTAAACTTTCTTCAAGATTACTTAGATAATCTCCCTTTAAATCTTCTGACTCAAATATGGTTTCAACATGATGGTGCATCGCCGCATAATGCACAACCAGTGACAAATTTTTTAAATGGAGAATTTGGTGATAGGTGGTTTGGAAACAGGGGACCCCATTTATTACCGCCCAGATCACCTGATTTAACCGTACTCGATTTTTTGTTTGGGGATTCTTAAAGAATAAAGTGTACAGTAGCAATTCTCAAACTTTGGAAGAGCTGAAAAATAAAATAAGAATGACAGCCCAGCAAATAAAACCCGAAATGTTACGCAAATGTCAACATAATTTATTCAGAAGAGCACAGCTATGCCTTAATAACAATGGTGGACATTTTGTACAATTAATGCAGTAATATTTTTCTTCGTCTTTGTTATTCATTTTAGTTTTTTTAAATAAATTAATGTTTTCACAACAAACCGACATTTGAATGTTTGTATGACTACCGCAAGCATGGCCAACTACCGGAAATTTCTTTTGTTGTTCCTAACTAACTTATTTATCGATTTTAAGAAAGAATAAAAATGGTGTCATATGTAGAATTTAATAGAATTTCAGATAATAAAAAATAACAGGGTGTTCCATTTAAAAAAAATCACTTTAGTTTTTGCTGCTCTTTTGTTTTTTTCATCGGAGCATTTTAGGTGAGAGCATTGAAAAGAGCGGAAAAAATTATTTAGAAATACTTTTTGAACGATTTAAATATCTTGATATTTAGAAACTTACGAGGTGTGTAATGCAAACTCACCCACACTATATATATATATATATATATATATATATATATATATATATATATATATATATATATATATATATATATATATATATATATATATATATATATATATATATATATATATATATATATATATATATATATACGAGGGTCACTGCTAAAACTCGTGGAAAATGTAAAAATGCACACATTAAGTTACCTAAAAAATGTTTGGTTTTGCAAAATATCCTCCCTTAAGATCTATACACTTTTCCATTCGGTAAAACATTTTTGCCACTCTGAGCGAGGAACCTCTAAAACAAGTATTTTAAATGGTTCAACGGCCTCTTTGGGCCATGAAAAACACTTACCACGCATTTTTCAGGCGAATATGGGCAATGAGTCATTAATTTGATATTTTAACTAGTCAAAAATTATGTAGTTTGTTGTGCTGTGTGCGCACCTGCATGCCATGATTCACTTATTTATATCGTTTTTTCTAATTTAACCGATCACCTGGGGGAGACAAATTAAAGTATACCAATCAGCAGTAACTGTTCTTCGATCCTTCAATGCAATAGTTGCAACATGACCGGTTTTTCAAAGCAAGCAATTATTTTCTTTGAAACGCTTCGCGATCGCATCACTTTCGTTGGTTTAGGTTCACTTTGGAACACCCATACAGATTATTTCTGTTTAGCTCCAGGCTCACATGAATATATCCATGTTTTGGCACCTGTTACAATGTAATATAAAGAATTTGAACAGCCATGGTCAAATTTTTTAAGCATTTACTTGCATCACTTGACATGTGCTTTTTTTGAACTTCTGTCAGACTATGAGGAATCCGACTACAAACCTTTCTGACATTTAAATGTTGTTTCAAAATGGTATGTATTTGTTTCACCGCAATGTCTAAGAAATGCTGGATGTTACATGTCGAACTGATAAAATGATTTCATGTACAGTATCAATATTCTTTGCAACAACAGAAATGTCCAGTAAAGTCTCGCGAAAATCGTCATCAAAAGTAGATCTTCCAGATTTGAATTCCGCAAACCATTTGTAGGCCATGGATTTGGATAGCGGTTCATCGCCAAACATCAACTTTAGTTTTTTCACATATTGCTGTGGCCTTAAACCGCATCGAAAGTCGTAAAAAATCGTCACTCGTAAATCATGATTCGAAATATCCATTTTTTCACAAACTTACTACTTTTAAAATTCTACTGAAATGGAACTGCTGTTTACAATCAAACTGTCAGTGCTACTAATGGTATAAAATGTCAAATTTTTCGATTATGACAATCGCAGAAGCTTAGCATTGCAAGGAGTACTTGATTTCGCGAACTTTAGCAGTGATTCTCGTAAATATAATGGTACGTTCTCGTCAAAGTTTTGATCGTGATTTCAAACGGTCTTCTTTGATTATTCAATCGTTCGGTTGCAATTATGACATCTCTCCATCAACCACAACCAGAGGACGGCTAACGGCTATGGTACATAAGTTTTAGTTTTCTTCTTACTATTGCTGTAGAATAGCATAAACTCTTTGTTCTTTTAATCTTATGTTTAAGCTTAAGACTAAAGTGCTATAAATTTTACACAATATGAGTTTGGTTTTATCTGACAAAGCAAAGAAATGTTCTAAGCATATCTGTTAATTATATCTTCTTCCAAGCAAACCACGAAGTTAACTGATTACCTTATGTTTGGTCTTGAGCTCTACTAAAAGCAAATATGAAAGTACTGTAGTTGCTTAACTGTTTTCTGATCTTACTTTCATCGTAGCAGGTGGTATTTATACATTAACACAACAGAAAGTACATTACAAGAATGATATTGACATATTAATTGTGGTTATCTGTAGTGGCAACATTGTTAAACAGAAACGGTGATGGTAACATTCTTTTGGGATTGTCAATGAGTTATCCATGTCCACTTTCTTATAGTGCCAATACAGTCGACGCAGTTTATTACTCACAATTCATGCCACAGTAATGAAGGTATCTGTTTCAAAGGCTTAACTCAGACTTGGAAGGTATATAGTTAACGAATAACGACAACGTCATTGATCTTGTTCGTTATTGGATATGCAGCAAACTGAATGACTTTTATGAAAGAGGTATTTCGGAACATTGTGAAACTGTTTCGACTCTGAAGGGAAATACTATGAAGGGTGTATTGTTAGTATGTATTTGTTAAAGTATCTGGTAAAAACGATTTTAATAATTCTATGACCAAAATATTTGTTATGTATAAGAATATCCTTGGAAATAGTATGAAGCTTTGGTTCTGTCTTAAGTGTTTTGTCTCTATAAACTGAACCTGTCTTCAGCATTCTCTTGCAATGGATTTTCACGTTTCTAAAATAACAAGTTTGGAATAACGAGGTGGATACTTGCAAGTAGGTGTTTGGACACAAAACACACAACGAAGTTTATTACTCACAATTCATGCCACAGTAGTGAAGGTATCTGTTTCAAAGGCTTAACTCAGACTTGGAAGCTATATAGTAAACGAATAACAATAACGTCATTGATCTTGTTCGTTATTGGATACGCAGCAAACTGTATGACTTTTATGAAAGAGATATTTCAGAACATTGTGAAACTGTTTCGACTCTGAAGGGGAATACTATGAAGGGTCTATTGTTAGTATGTATTTGTTAAAGTATCTGGTAAAAACAATTTTAAAAATTCTATGACCAACATATTTGTTATGTATAAGAATATCCTTGGAAATAGTATGAAGCTTTGGTTCTGTCTTAAGTGTTTTGTCTCTGTAAACTGAACCTGTCTTCAGCATTCTCTTCTGATGGATTTTCACATCTCTAAAATAAGAAGTTTCGAATAATGAGGTAGATAATCGCAAGTAGGTGTTTGGACACAAAACTTTTATAAAACGATATAAAGAGCAGAAAATTCCAGAAACTTTCCACTATCTACTATGATAAAATATTTGCTTCTAAAATGCAAGTTTAACTGTTACTAGATTATTCTGATATTAGTACTTTTCTTATCATTATTTGCAAGGTACAAAGTAATATTATCTAATATCAACCAGCTAAAAAGATAGAGACGAATGCTGTTATGCAAAGCAATTTGACAAACTACCATTTAGTACAAGCTTAACTTGAAGAAATCATAATTTGAATTAAGATACTGCAAATGAGAAATATACATGCAACCACTGATAGCTGTACATCTCAAAATGTTTAAAAAGCTAAAGAATCGTTCACCTTCAGACTCTGGTTATCATACACAAAAATACATGGAAGTAATCCGTCCATGGTTAATAAAAATTACTATAATACCATTGATTATTTATCAATGATAATACTGTAATATGGAGTAAAAAGATTATGCAATATATATTTGCTTTTGTATCCCAGTAGTCTATAATTTTAGATTGTAAACTAATAAAAAATAAATATATTTCAATTTTTATTTATTTTTTCCATCTTTTAAAATAAATCAGTTCGAATGTATAAACAATTAATACTTTTTACATATTATTTATACAAACCTAACTTAGATTAAATTGTAAATAAATTATATACTTACTAAAAATTAGATAAATACTGGAGATAATATTTGGAAAAATAGAGCTAAAGAGTTGGCATTTTACTTTGGTACGCAACTCATTATAAACAACGGCAAAGCTCTTGTCATAATTTACAACAGAAGGTCAATATGTTATTATTCTCTGATAATTTTTGCAATGATACAGAGTCAGTCTATATATATAGTTTCAACTATAAGATTGGAGGGAGTATCAGAAGAAATTATAAGCATCATGTTCTTTTAGTAAGTGATGGAATCACACGAGCTACTTAAAAATCAGAAATTAAAATAAGTATGTTCCTAATTTCTGACTTATAAATGTCACATCAATTTTTTTCACAATAAACATATATAAATAAACATTTCATTAAGTGTCTTTGAGAATATTATCAAAAGCACTAATTATATAAATAATTGACTAGAAAGTCTGTACACTCTATAAAATAAAACAATTTTTCATCACATTTCTCAATCTTGCACCTTGATGAATATGAAACACACCTAAAAATCTACATTGTAAAATAGTTATTTATTTTGTAGTGTGCCGAGCCCAAGCAGTCCGTTGTACCTGGGACATAAGTTCACTTCTGTTTGGCACCTTTTCGCTGGTTGATCGTGTTATAGACGGCCTAAATTCATCTCCAATTCGTAATGATGCTAATAAATTTCCAGTGTCATCTTCGCGCGAACCTGACGGAACTGGAACAATTACTCTTACTCTTCCTTGAACGTCAGTAGTAGTTAAAGTTCCTAATTGTGAAAGTGGTTTAATATACTGGGGTTCCCTTCTTTGTGCTGTTGGTGAGGTAGTTGGTTGTGGTGATGGTTGAGGAGAAGTGGGTGATAACCTAGGTATGTTTTGATTTACTTGTAATTGATTGTGATTAATTTGATCTTGTTGAATCTGATATTCAGATGATCGTGCCGGACTAATTCTTCTTTCTAAAACAGGACTACCAGTATGCGCGTATGATTGCATCACATTAATAGGCGAGTGCGAAAATTTCTTTTGTGGTGGTGGTTGAAGTTGGTAAGTGCTGTTTAGTAATGACGGATTGTATAAGTTTTGTGGTAGCAACGTTTGATAATTGTAAGAAAACGGTGGTGTGTAACCACTAAGTGATTGTAGTCTTTGTAAAAGTTGCGTCTCAAATGATGGTTCTGGTGGAGGTGGATAGCTAAAGTTGAAAACTTGCCCTGATGGATTGAAAGTTGTTCGTAAGGGAGAAGAGGGCAGACACGAGGTTACCATACGATTCTCTATTAATCCTTGTGGCTGAATACCTAGTTGTTGATAAACTGAGTTTTGTTCAACAGGGGAATTATCGGAACACTCCAAATGGTAACCATCCCCACTCCCTTGATTCTGTTGCTGCTGTATAAAAACAGTAATAAGTATTTACATATTTAAAATCACATTAAATTTTAAATTTACCAGTTAACAAGTATGTTTATGTAATGATAACTTGTAATGATAAATTTATAATTCTAAAAATGAAATTGACCGTCGCTAACTGATTATTTTTTATAATTTATAAGCTATGAAATTCGATTTTTAAGTTTATAACAGAAGTGGGTAGTTGTTACAGATTTGTTGAAGCCAGGTTTTGGCGTAAATCCAATTCATTATTGGCCAAATTGACCAGTCACTGTTGAAAATAGTTAAAACTTTATGCAATTATATATACGGGGATAAAACATACCTGTTAAACGGTGTTTATTAATTAATAAATGTTAAATGTACAAACTGTTATTAATTACCTAACACTTAGATCTGGTGAATATTTCCAAAAGTAAGTGATTATTGTTATCCGGTGAGTTGGCAAAGACCTGCACAAATACAAACAACACTCACTGTAGTAAATAAAAGCGTAATAGCGTCATTTCATAACAAAAGCCTTACAAAAAATGCGCATAAAAACTGCAAATAAAGTACATGCACGTCTGAATTTGTATAAACTCATAAAGAAAACTTCTGTGATACCTCTATCCAGTCAGTATGAAAATATCATATTTGCGCCTAAATGTTTAATAAATTCATAACGCGAACATGAATTTATAGTGATAGCGATGACTGTATATGCAAAACATTTATTAGCACTATAAAACATCCACGAATGTACGTTTGTGTTGGATGGCAGTGACGTTGTTATAATAAATGGTACAGTAATAGTGATAATGACTACATCTCGACCTACATTCTAATTTTCCAGTTTATGATAACAGCTACTTTTCAAATTTTTGGCAATACAGCTCTGCTAGATAGCGGAAATTGAAGTTATGTGAAAACACAAAGCATATACGAACGTTGATATGCTAATGAAACCTCTAAATTAAGCTAATTTATCTTTTAAACAGAATAACAGAATTAAGCAATACATATGCAACTATTTCAAGAAAATGTAATTGTAAACGTGTCTCATACGTAGTAAGACTAGTTTGATGAGGTATCAATTTGAAAATCATAATGTTTTATCAATGGGTGAAACGAAGCATATGATTCTTGGATTGATTCGCTAATCTTAACATGATGAAAGCCGTCCAATATAGGTAAATCCAGTATAGGTACCAGGAGAATTTTTGTTATCTACCTAGGCTATGAAAACAATATGCTATCGTGAACATTTTCTTATGTCAAGTTTCTGTGACATTGTATAGTGTCATCTCCAAGCTTGGTTCCAATCGCTTAACATTTGTCATTTTTATATCAGTTTAATAAGGTAAAAATGAGTGATTTGCACCGAGAACACAGAAGCGTCGAAAGAAATATTTTTAAATTCAACATGAAGATTTGGGAATGATCAAAGTGTCGGCACGATGGACTCCCAAGCTGCTCAGACTCGAACAAAAACTGTGTAGACGAATTTTGCGAGGAGAATTTGACTGTTTTATCCCAAGATTCTGTAGAATTGTAATTTGGGGATGAGACGTGGATACACCACTGCGGCCCTCCTCCGAAAGAAGGGTCCATGCAATGAGTTCATAAGAACTTTACACCACTCAAGAAGGCGAAGACGCAATTTTATGGGGGAAAAGTGATGGACTACAGTTTTCTGGGATGCCGAGGAGATTCTCTTAATTGAGTATATACCAAAAGGGACTACGATAACGTCTACAAGGACACAATTAAGAATTTGAAAGTGGTTATACATATGCTCAGAAAACTCTGCTTCTGCACAACAACGCACGGTGTATAAAGCACGAATTGTTCAGAAAGTAATCAATTAATGCGTTTTTAATGAATTACAATATCCACCTTACAGGCCGAACTCGCCTCCCGTAACTATTACCTTTTTTCCAAATTCAAATGACGACTTGGAAAACGTTATAGAGTGGTATTTTGGAGAACTACCAAAATAATTTTTTTCGAAGGCATAGCGTTATTAGAAAAACGTTGGGATGAGTGTGTTATTGTTAATGGGCCTTACGTTTGTCCTCTAACTCCTTGTTTTCATAGCTAGGTAGATAACTAAAAAACTCCTCTCGTAGTTTACAATTTATGTCATGTTAACAATGCGATTAGTTTTTATGATGATGATACCAGAAAAATAAAACAGTTGAATACAAGAACTTAGGATTAATGCAACTTAAAAATAGACATTCAACTCAATGTGCGTTAATAATCAAGCTACCACATTCAGGAAACATTTTGAGTACGTTTTAACATACTTAGCCTTATCATACACCAGACTCAGTAAAGAGTGAATTCGACTGTGTAAAAACAGAACTAAGTTTGATGAAGGAATCAGAGTCCGCTTAATGTGATGTTTTTACTGGTGAAAATTCTAGAGTTGTTTCTTGTGGTTTCAGCTTCCAACAAATACAGTAAACTATATTAGTCAACGTTAACTGTTCTTCGATCCTCTAATGAGGCAATTGTCACGTGAACGTAGTTCTGAAGGAATGTTTTGTAGACGCACCACTTTTGATGTTTAGTTTCACTTTTATACAAATGTATCCGTATTCAGCCACCTGCTACGATTACAGAGTTTGGACAACCATGGTCGAATTGTTTGAGCAGTTCTTTGCTCCAATTGGAGCATGTTCGTCTTTACACTTCTGTCAAATAGTAAGGTATCCAAACGACTGCAAAACTTCCTTACATTCAAATGATCGTGAAAAATCGTATTTATTTGTTTCACCGCAATGCCTAAGAATGCCTCTTTTTCACCGTATGCCACATGCCCACTTGATGCAATCATTTCGCTCACAGTGTAGATGTTTTTCCCGACAAAAAAGATGCACGAACAACCTTCACGAATATCGTCATTCAATGTACCTATGTCTTTAATTCTTGGATTCTGCAAACCATTTGTAGACCGTGGTTTTGGATGGAGCTTCATCTCCAATGACGAACTGAGTTTTTTCATACATAGTTGTGACACTAAACTGTATCAAAATTAATAAAAAATCTACACGATTCGATAATTTCATTTTTTCACACAACACCAAATTGTACGGATGCACAGAACAAAATAAGTTTTGGAAATCCCGCTCGTATTAAATAATGTGTTGGGAAACTATATGTTGAAACAACATATTTGGTTAAACATCCAAACTAAGACCCTAAAGTGGTGTCGATAGTTTGAATTGTAGAAAACTTACATACCTTTGCCGGTTCAAAGCACTTTCAATAAAGTAAGGAGCAATGAGGTATTATTTCCACATCAAACGTTAATCTACGAAGGATTTTGATCAACATATCACACCCAATGCGAGGTGTAGATTAACGTTACCGTGCTCATTCTCGAAACTCTACTCTATTAAGCTTTTAATGCAGTAAAAGATGATATGAATGAAAGTTATGATGTGGCAGTATTACAAAAACGCTAATTCGAAGAATTATAAAGTGGTGAGATATACCTCGGTTGCATATATAGGTGTATCATAGTTATTTCGTTAGCTTCTCCCGTGACAGGTGTTCTGCGTATCGTTTGGTTTTACATTTCCAGGAGTAGTAAAAGCATTAACCACGTAAAAATAAAACGTGACTAAACTCAATTTGAAGCACACACACTATCGTCCATATTTCTTCTACATTCAACACCATTTCTATTTTTGCGTCAATAGATTTAGGAAACGTTTTCCACTCTAAAATCGAAATTAAAATACCCGCTAATAAAATATAGTAGAAACACGATGAGCTAAACAAGCTAAGAAATGGGTTTAAAAGTTTTTATCGTAGAATTTGAATCTGCAATAAAGAACATGGTTTCAAAGTTAAAGATTTTGGACCCATTTGTGAATAGTGCCCTCAAAAATATTAACTTTTTATCTGGAACACAACAAAGACAATGGGTAATGGTCCTTTTTATTATAATTATTTAGTTGTACGAAATTACTCTAATTTTTTTTTATGCTTGCGCACCTGAACAGGCTATATTTGGCCTATCGTGCTAAAGCACTCAGGAACACTTAGGAGGATGGATAGAGGGATAATGAATTGCCAATAGATGCCTTTGAACAGCTACCTTAAATGTTCTCATATCATAAGTGAGAGGAAAACAGGAACTAGGGAGATCATTCCAGAGTTTAGAAGCCGTGTAGAAAAATGTGGATTGCGCCCGTTTGGTACGACAAGTGGAGATTTGTACTGTATACTGACGATGTGAATGAGCGAACCGAGTGTTTCTCGCAAAGATAGCTGGAGATGGTATCAAAGAATGTAATTCAGCAGCACAATAGCCGTTGTAATAACGATAATACAAAGAAAAAACTGAAACCATCCTTCTATGCTCAAGGGACTGTATGTGAAAGTTAAGGACGGGTCATTTATAAGCCTAATCGCTCTCTTTTGAATACGATCAACGATATCGAGAGCGTATTGGAAAGCACTAATCCAGAGGTGAGAATTATATTCCAGATGGGAGTTATCTGTCTTAGATCTGCTCAAAAGCCTATTTTACGAGCAGCTGTTTTGGTAGCTGACAGAAGACGGTCAACCAATGAGAGATTTGAAGATACAGTCATACCCAACAGAGTAATAGAGTCTGAAAACTTAAGAACTGAGCCATTCATACTTAAAACAGGAAATGATCGATCTTTTTTGGCGGACAAAAGGCAACACTGAGTTTTGTTAGCATTAAATTTAACTAGATTATTGCTTCCCCATTCGAGAATACGTTGAATGTCTTTCTTGATTGAATTTACCATTTCAGCTTTAATGTTTTGATTTGACATAGAAGGTGGATTATCACTATGAGTAGACTGAGATGAACTACAGTGAAGAGTGCTATCGTTAGCAAAGCAATGCATGGGGTTAGTTGCTGAAGAAATAAGGTCATTTATGTACAGCAGAAAAACTGTAGGCGTTATAACGGATCCCTGTGGTACCCCCGAGTTAATGCTAACTTCTTTTGAAAAAAAGCCATGAACTACGACACGTATTCGTCTTTTATCAAGAAATCTAGAAACCTAGTTGATGAGCGTATCATTTAACCCAAACGAGGTGAGTTTGGCAAGTAAACACTTATGCCAAACTTGGTCAAATGCCTTTGAGATATCTAAAGCGACTACAACTGTTTCACCGGACTGCTCTACTGTATTGTTTCAAACTTGGGTCACATATAAAAGAAGATCACCTGTTGAACGACTTTGCCTAAACCCATATTGGTGGTCACTAAGGAGTTTGTTAGTTTCAAGGAACGTGAGCAGTTGCTGATTGATGGCTTTTCCACGATTTTAGACAAAATGGAAGTGATGGCAATTGGTCGGTAGTTTGAGGGCTCGGTCTTATCGCCCTTTTTGGCAATAGGTTGAACATTTGCTAACTTCCATGATGAAGGGAATTCCCCAGAAGACATAGAGATCGTATAGAGCTTAGATAGGACAATAGCTGGGATACCGTCTGGGCCAGTCGCCTTATTGAGATCAAGCCTACTGATGATCGATTCCAAGAGCTTGTACCGAAAATGAATTGGTTTCATAGCGTATGAAAAAGAGTTGACTAGGGGCGCATCTTTTCCAGAATCATTGAGACACGAGTTTGATGCAAACAAATCCACAAAAACATTGGCTTTGTCTACAGAATCAGCAACTATCGATTCGTCAATAGATGTCAAGGGGGGAAATGAAGATGTTCCAAAGTTTTTACTAATATAAAACGCAAAAGAAGCTTATAAAATGCAATAAAGTCGAAAAATAAAAATTATTTTTACAACTAAGTAAGACGTACACTTTTAGATCCGCAAAATGTTACCAGCAGTCTCCTAGTTCCTAGGTGATGGATGCAGTAGGTACTCGTGGTACTGGCAAATATCGTACAACACCTGACGAGAAAAATTCAAGTGTAGAGGCCTAAGCAACCTCTGACCTATAGACCGTATTGAAAATAAACGGCCGTTACTATAAAACAATCCTAACTGAAACAACGCAGATAATAAGTTATCCTGGTAAACTGGTAATGAATATTTAAGAGTAGGGGTCAGGAAGAAACCCTATTGTTTTTGGTAAGAATCGGACTAACCCTCGCATTCGCTAGCCTTAATTTGCTATATTGACTTCACTTGACCTTCTAACGCTCGGTATTTATGTTTTTTGAAAAACTATTGTCTTTTGTTAACCTTTCATGACCGAGCAGGTAGCGTAAAGGTGACACGACCTGCTTAGCATTCGGCACGTAATGGGTTCGATTCCCGTTAACGCCTACCTTGTACGAGGTTTTTTCAGGGGTTTTCTTATACACATGTAGCGGCATGGTCACTGCGTAAATGCACACCATGTGCGGCTACTTAGGCGAACGCTGGGGTAGTATTTTCCCCCTCAGAACCCTAACTTCGTTCCTTTCGATCCTATCCTCACCACACACATCCTTAATCCCACCATGCATATATACGTAATGTATGTATGTATGCTGGGAATCCATGATTGTGGCTGAAGGAGTTCGGAAAGCTCGAGCAGCCCGCCCATTGGGTAGGGAATGAAATACGTGGCCACTTCCTTTTTTCCTTTTTTAACCTTTGATAATTAAGGTTGATTTTTATTTTTGACATGTCCAACATTAAAAACAGCCTTTAAATTTAAGTATTTGTAACTGGAAAAAGTTTCTCATTACATTAATAGTGTACGGAGATTTAATGGTACACAATATAAATAAATTTAAATATATCAACTAAATTTGGGTTTGTGTTATTAGATTATTAATGTATATGCATATTTCATAATCATACAACACAGAGCATTATATGGCGAAGTTGTCTAATAAGAATTTAGTGTAGGCCCAATAGTATAACAGTATTTTTTCAACCGCGCGGTTTTGCATATCAAATATAATGATGTGCAACGCTAGAGTCCTATTATTACATTTTAACATTATTACAACGTTATAATTTCAATATTGAAGGTCTTATATGTATTTTTAGATCTGAATACGTGTATATAGCTGATTCTTTGTATGCAAAAGTCAAGCAAATAATATAAAACACGATAACTGCAAAATTAATGGTTGACAACGAGCCAAGCAAGTACAAGCCATTCTCAATAACGTATTGCGATAATTATTAACGTGCGTACAAACCTGAGGCATTGCTACGTGTGGACCTGTATGAGACTGAGTCGAGGTTTTTTCGCCACCTTGTAAATGAGCAACTAATGCAGCAATATGATCTAATAGTTCCTTATTCTGAACTAAAAGCTGATGAGTTCTAGCTTGCGCTTCTACCCTTGCGCTCTAAAAAATTAAATATAGTGGAACTATTTTACAGCATCAATATTTTAAATTACCTGTTCAGCTGCTAATTGTTCTCTAACTAATTGAAGCTGTGCAACGGCTGCTTGAGTTTGCTGATTTTGCTGTTCTAATTGTTCTTTCAAAAGTTGTATTTCGTGTTGGGCAGTTAAAGCGCTTCCCGATGAAAATAATGTAGTGTTACCCATACTACCACTTCCGCTTCCAGTCGTTAAAAACGCGTCGCTCAAGGGAGAAATAAACGTTTCTCCAGATATCTGAAAATATTGCAAGTTAGAGGATAGAAAGATACGGAAGGAGATAATTTACCAACTGTTGCTTTTTAGAGCTATTGGAAGACGGAGGCGGTGAATGTTTTTCCGCTTGAATTTTCACAATTTTTAAATTTTCTGTGCTATTTAAATCGTTTAGCAACATATTTTCTTCGGCTGGTAAAGAGTTTCTGTCACTCGTCGTCTCTGACATTAAATCTGAAAATAAAAATTACAATTTTATTATACTTTTCTCACAAAAGAATAAATATTTTGGAATAAAAAGAACAATTCATAAATAACCTTTAGAGATAGGATAGAATGACGAGAAACATGTTTTTTTTACGTTATTTATACCACACGTTCATCCATAAAGCAAAGGAAATAAAAAGGGAAAAGATCCACATAATTCAGTCCGAGTAGAGATTAGATTACATTAAAGGGTTCAGTCTTTTTTTTCAAACCCGACGAGAAAGGAATATTCTAATTTAAAACACAAAAACACACATTGCTTGTAATTTACATTTATTGGTATAAAAATAATTTAACCCGGTACCCCAATTCGCTAACAGACCTAAAAACTAAAATATTTCTGGCAAACAATACGAAAAATAACTTATATTAAAGTTTAAATTTAAATTAAAAACGCTATTTTGAGAGTGTCTAAAGTAAATTCGACAAAATAACATAAAAAGTTTTATAATAGAAACAACAACGTGTTTTGCGCCTCAAAATGGCTGTGAGAAAATGAAATCTATGTGTTAAGTAACTGGCCATAATGATTTATTTAATGCTTATCGCAACTGTTATTTTTATAACAATAAATATCGGTACAAGTGTTGGCACTGCCAAAATTAAAAATGTGGAGGATATTTTGGCTAAATACTACATAAAGAAAACACATTAATGTATACTAAATTAAGTTGCTGAAATGTATCAGTTCAAACGATGTATACAAAATAAAGTTTTCAATTTCTCCAAGTAAGAAAAATTTACGTGAAGAAAGTCAGACGTCAAGTAGGTGTACTGCAACAATGTCTAGTCCATGGAAATTTTATTTGGGATTATGCCAGTATTATTTGCAAAATTACTCGTACAACTATCCTCAAATACCATCTTGAACTAAGTTTACCGGAAGGTGTGTTTGTGACTTTTGGCAATGTATGTAGACATGAATAATAGTATAAAAAATTCGGCGCAAAACTTGTTTATGAGACGATATAGTTTAAAAAATTAAATTGAACTAAATTGTGTCCGATAGTTGACGGATAGATTACGAGCACTTATTAATGCACCTAATTTACTACTTTCCCTCTGTTTCTTTTTTTTTTACTACTTAATTAAAACCTAATAACAATAGATAAAAATGTTTATTTCGTTTCGCCCAGAGGACAAGTAGCTTAAGTTTCCATTTGTACATTAGTTTGCATGAAAAATCTAAGACTGGGTTAGAACGTTAACTATAGGTAAACTAAATGGAAGGTGGCTTCTTGAAATACTATTTTTATAAATTTGAATTAACACAATAAATGGGAGCTATGTACTTACAACACCTCTTTATGAGGTAGAATTAAAATGGCTTCTCAATTGGCAATACGCATACATAGCGAATATTCATTGTAGAATACAAGAAACGATAAGTTTGGAGAAAATTAAATATACAATTACCATACTTTAGTGAGCAGTTTTGCCTGTTACTCTTGCAAACCTCGCAACACTCGACCTGAAAATCGTTTTTCCTGTGTCGCTTCCTGAAAGTCGTACATAAAGTTTATGATCATCTTTTCACAGCATTGCCCGTATTGTTTAAGAAATCAAACTTCCCTTATACACCATGAAAAGTCGGAAAACGAATATTTTTAATGAAAATGAGTTATCAACAATGTAGAAAATCGGGACGTGGGGGTATAAGGGTGTTTCAATTTTCCTTTTTGAACTGTTGCCACATTGACCGTTTTTCCGATAATACTGATCACTTTGGTTTTATAAATCTGAAACCCTATTCCATTTATACCGGTCCGTTCACGACGATTTACATAGTTACTATTGTTATTACATTGTTGAAAACAAATGTAAGTAAGTAAAATGCAAGTGAAGAGAAGTTTAAGGATATATTCTGTTGCAACCTCAGTTGAATTGGATCTTTAAGAGACAAGTTTTTCAAAATTTCAAAAAAAGCAACATCTGCGAGCATCGTTTGACTCCGAGGAGTACTGCTGCTTCCCACCGATAGGGATTCCGGAGGTCAACCAGATTTCGTCACGAAGCATCGACGCACCACCGGCCCCGTCATCACGCAGAAGAGACGACGGTCTAAGAAGACACGGCCAACGCCGAGAGAAGACGTCGCCCCGCTAACCACTAAAGGAATTCACGGACAACCCAGCAGCAATGGACCAGACGACGACCCAGACCGCGGCATAAACCAGGAAGACAGTACCGCCGGAAATCCTTTGTCAAAGGGAAAACTGGGTCGCTTTCTACTGCGAACTCGAATCCGGATCCAACTAGCCTCACTCCAGGACCGCGACAGGCTGATGAAGTATAATGGTACGGAGTACCATACCTATCACGCAAAGAGCGAATGCTTAACTAGGGCAGTAATACGTGGGCTCTCCGTAGTCCGAGGCTGACGTTAGATCAGAGCTGACACTACAAAACATTAATGTTCTCTTGTTTCAGGATGAAGCAGCGAGGACCACCGATCCCCCTTGTGCTGGTACACCTACGGACAGAAGATCCGGGAGGTGGAGTACGTCGCCCACCTCCATGTCACCGTAGAGGACTTGCGGCGGAAAACTGGCATCGAGCAGTGTCACCGGTGTCAGGGCGGCAACACGCGAAAATTGATGCCCAAGGTTAAGTATATACTATCGATTTTCGTATGTTCTCCAACAGCGCTTCATGGTTAGGAATACTAACACTAAAACCGTGCTGTAGCAACCTAGTTACTACAGTACGACTTATGTTGCGCCTAACTAATACTTGTTTCTCTTTTTACAGTCGCACCATCACACACCCGACTACAGGACACACCCACCCAACGATTTAAACGATAAAAAAAGTATGGTATGTCACACGTGGTATTTGAAGTAATTAGCTAACGTTTCCACCTAATGCTAAAAACATCAATAACGTATAACATCTACATTTATGAATCTACTCTTGTGCTAATTTTTTTGAAATAAGGAAGGGCGACCTCATGAATTTACGACTCATTTGGTTATGTATAAATAAAAATCAACTTACGAGATGTTGTTCATATCAGGGATCGGACATACCGACTTAGTCTCATGGGCAAATATTTTTTACAAAATTAAAATTAATAAGAAAAATAAGGAAAATGTATTTTTTATGACATTTTTTCAAAAGAGTAGGTAATATAAATAAAACTAATAGTATACTAAGGTATCCAAACTAAACATTTTATACTTTTGATAAAGTATAAAGGAAGGTATACAAGAACATTTTCCGATGATATGGAAGTTCAACTCAGGGATCAAATTCTACAACTGGATACTTTATTTTAAGGAATTACACTAAGCGATTTGCAGAGGTTTGCGTACAGATTTGCAGAAAGTAATAAGTTACAGCATCGCTTTAACAATGCTAAGAACTATGGCTATTAATAAGAACCAAGTTACCTCGTTTTATACAAGCTTAAAGAAGCCGTATGAAAAACATAAATTCTTGCCCTCCCGCAACATATACAACATCGATGAAATTTCAATACTAGCTGCACCGAATAAAATACCCAACATAGTGACAGCGAAAGAAGACTGTTGGCAAGGTAGTTTCAGGTTAATGTGGCCAGTTAGTCACATTTGTTTGTTGCATTTCAGCTTCTGGACAGTTTATTCCTTCAGTCCTCATATTTCTAAGAAAGAGACAGAAAATATAACTATTAAACGGTGCTCCCCTGGGTTCTAAGTTAATAGTCTCTGATTCTGGTTTCATTAATGGTGAGCTTTTCGTTGACTGGTTAAACCTTTTCAAAGAACACATAAATGCAACAGCTGAAGATCCTGCAGTGTTCTTATTGGACAATCATAGTTCCCACATATCCTCAGTCATCGTAGAGTTACTTCTGTCGTATAAATAATATAGTTCTGTTAAGCATTCCACCCCACTATAGCCATAAGCTACAACCGTTGGATATTGGATTTTCTGGGACATTAAAAGTTGCATATGCTTAGGAATAGTGGATGGCTTCAAATCATGGACGATGTATCACACAATTTCAAATATCTGCACTTTTTGGAGCAGCATATAAACGCATATAAAACAGGATCGGCCTTTAAAAGTACAGGAATTTATCTTATAAATTCAGATATTTTTAAGGAAGATTTTGTAGCGGTTCAGTTACCGACAATGAGGTAATAATTAATATCCAATAAAGTAAAGAAAATGATGTTGAAAATGTTATAGGGCATTGCTCAGTAATTCCCAATGTAGCTGTAAACGTCACCAATGATATAGGAATTTAGTCAAACATATCCATCTACCATTAAAGTAAAAGTTGTAGCTTGCATTCCTTTAAATACCTCACCTGTGCAGTCTACTGTTGAAGCTGCAATTCCAGAACCGTCTGACACACCACCACCTCATCGTCAGATCCTTGAAGAGAAAACTCCCAGTTGTACTTCAGCACCAGATCTGGGAACTAACGCATCCGAAAACAGACAGCTGTCTGTTGATGATTTGCACCCTGTTGTTAGTTCTATGCCTCCGCTACGTCCGTTAGACGAAGTTGCTAAATCGATCGACATATCTATTTAATTACATCCCCTACCAAAAAAGACATTTACTGCTGAAAACGGAAAAGGCAGGTAAAGAAATTCGAAATTTTAACAAGCACCCCTTACAGAGATGCAGTGATTGAAAAGGCAAATGAGAAGCAAAGATTAGAAGAAGATGCAATGAAACGAAAAACGGTGAAAGTCCAAAAGGTCAAGAGCCGGATAGCAAAGCCAATAAAGAACAAGAAAGATTGTCAACCAAGGTTTACCCCGTGGACAACAAAGGAAAACCTTCAACAATCTAGTTCACAAAATAAGATAGGTGTACGTCCAGGATGCATGGAAGAATATGAAGATCCGCCTGAAGGCTATGATATACAGTGTTGCAACTGTCGTGCTTGGTGGCATGCAATTTGTACATCTTATTTAAGTGGAACATTTACGTGCGATTTTTGTAAGAACGAATGTTTTGTAACTAAAATGCATTGGGATGATTCTTTACCAGTTTAAACCAATTGTTTAACAACGTATTTAGTTTCTTTTTTTGTTGTTTTGTACAATGTTAAATACAGAAAGTTAAAAGTGTTATAGCTTAATTGTTTTACTTGTAGCCAATTAAACTAATTTATACCTCATGCGTACTCTTGAATCACGAAAGGCGTACAATAGGAAATATTTGTATTTAATTTTTTTATAGCTCTGTTGACAAAAAAATGCAAATAATTGTTTAACTAACTTTTTCCAGAATGTTTTTAGATTCAAAATAAGTAAAAATACTTGCACAGTATATACATATTTCTAAACTTTATTAACCAAAATATGCTAAGTGGGTACTCTTGCTCAAGTTTACCTTACATGTTATATTCTTTCAAAACACCAAAACAGCGATGCACGAAATTTGTTCCTCAGGACGCGTCCTATTAACACCAAGTTATCTGCAACTTCATTTACCTAACCGTTGATCTCCGATTACTTTAAAATTTAAAATTAAAAAAACAGAATTTACTGTTTGTTTCGCATTATCAACTAAATCATGCGCTTGCAAGAAATCTGTGCATAGAAGTGAATGTGCTTCAAAACACGCTGTTTTCTGTATACCTGCTAAACTAAAACTAGTGAAGAACAGCTTTACCTTTAGACCACCACCTTGTTTTGGTTAAACGTTTAAAATTATTGTCTTTGTTTTGAAACTTTACCAAACTTCTATACTCATGCATAATTCCGACAAAAACCACGCAACGTAAATTAAGGAGTCCAAACGCTTTGACTTTTACGTTACATTGCATGATTTCAGTAACAAGTAAATTTGGTATATGTGCATATCATCAATAAACAGATTTAGGAGACATGCCTTTACATGAGCTTGCAAACCATTATATTGATCGGGCTTGTTTGCTGCTCCATCAAAGCTACAACCATTAATATTGCTTTCGTCAAGATTTAATTTATGCAAAATATTTTGTAGTCTATTCTTAAGCGTAAGGTCGCGCTCCAATTAAATTTTCTTCTAAAATAAAAGGTCCTATTAGCTGATTATGTATTACTCCAGCCCAAACATTTATTTTAAATTTGTGCTGAACACTGGTGGTTTTCGTGGCATGTGGGATTTCATCTGACCACACATGCTCATTATGCATATTAAATATGCCATTTCTGGTAAAGGTTGCCTCATCAGTAAAAAGAACATTACCAACAAAGTCATTATCTCTTTAATTTGTCTCAACAGTCATTGGCAAAATTTAGCTCTAGGTTCATAGTCTGTTTCTAAAAGATCCTGAATTTGTTGGTCTTTTAATGTTCTCCAACAGGTTACCTTAGAAACTCCCATTTGCAGCGATAGTATTTTAGTACTTATTCTTGGATTCTCTTCTACTAAATTTAAAACATTTTCTTCATTTCTCAATGTGCGTTTTGTTCTTTTGCTTCCACGAAATTGAGCAGCAGGTGAAACAGTTCTAGTTTCTCTTATCCGCCTATCTACTGCCACAAATGTTTTTCTATTGGGAACGCGTCCTGAATATTTATGATGAGCATATGCTCTCACAGCATTTTCAGAATTGCCTTGGCATTCCCCTAGTACTAAATGCATGTCAGCATATTCAGAAAATGTGTATGTTACAATTTTTTCTGCATTTTTACATTTTTTTTACACTAATTCGTGTATGCTGAATCCAAATCTGCAAGAATTTTTCTCCGGAAATGACGGGAAATTTAGGGTTAGGTTAGGTTAGGTTAGGTTTCTAATACACTAATTCCTTTTGAATTTAAATTTTTAAAATTAATAGTGCTACTTACCTTTCTCCTTTTATAGTGGTATATTCCTATCAATAAATTCATTTTGAAAACATTTCATTTTTTTAAATTTCAAAATTCAAAAAAAAATTCTTCCCGTCATTTCCGGAGAAAAATTCTTGCAGATTTGGATTCAGCATACACGAATTAGCATAGGAAAAAAATGGCGTCGAAATCTGTGTTGCGCCGTGATACTGCAATTTTTCCGTTGTAGTTTTAATACATAGTAAACATTAAAGTATTATGAACACTACCTGTAATGATAATTCATTTTTACGGAAAACCTGTAAATTTACTGTATTTCATTTCAATCATATCGTTTCAGTTTCCATTTCGCAAAATAAAACTTTCTATTTAATTAATAAATTACTTTCATGTATGTGCGAATTAAATTTGAAATATCTCGAAAATGGAGCGCTGTACAGAGATGAATCAAGAGTACCTTTTCTGAGGCAAACTGTATGAGGAATAATTGTCAATAATTTGTCGAAATACAGTGTACTAATTCGTCGTATCGAACAAGTAACATGTAATGTTGTGTTAATCTCTCTACTCCAAGTGAAAATATGTAAAAAATATATATTTTTCAAATTCACTTCATCACCCTGTAAAATGGAACCGGGGGGTTATCGAAACATGTTATTTAGCTTTTCTTAATAACTCGTCAAGATCAATATTGTACCAAATGTACGGTACTTTATTCTGAAACGTATATTATTTGAAACAGTACAAATTATATTATGTGACGATAAAAGGATCTGTGTTCCTGGCTAATATCTTCATTTTGTCTAACATATCCGCTCACAAAATGAGTTAAAATGTTTCAAATGAAACTAATTAAATTACTGGAGGTCCAAGCGACGTGCAAAAGGAACTAGATGTTGTTTGACGGCACTTTAAAAATTTGCCCAAAAAAATTGAAATGGTGACTCTGCTGCTTGCGTGCAGTTATTTTGATTTTTCATTTCTCTTTTATAGATAATTTTTTAATTTTATGTTTCACGTTCTATTTTCCTTTCACGAATCAACCACAATGTATTCATTATAAAAGAAAACTCAAAATATAATTGTGCTGTGCCGACTGAACTGAATTAATTGTACCTACAATTTGTTCTTCTAATAAGTAAAACTTCTATTGGTCTATTAGTTAACAATTAGTTAACAAATTATCCACTTTAGTGTACAATAACACAGACAAGTGTTTTCAACATCCTCTTTGTTAGAGGTGGTCTGTTGAGTGTCGGTAGTAGAACACGGGCACTTGCGCCGCCATCTTGGATATTGTGGGACACCTCACCTTTCACTTTTTTACACGCCCACGTGGAGATCGTATTTTTTCACCTGAGAATAAAAAGATTTAATCTGTTATTAATTAACTTAATATGTGTTTATTATTATTAAACAGTTATACAACTTCATTATGATTCGAAAGTGGCAATCAGCCGTCGACATTTCGTTAATTAATGTGTTTACAAATATTTTAAAAATTTGCTGCTGCAAAAAAAAACATTATGGTCTAAATACTAGATGAAATAATAATAATCAATTCTACCCTGATGCAATAGCGCTTTTTTTATATGCCCACGTGGGGATCGTATTTTGGGCTATTTTGTAAAGCTAATAAACAATTGGATTATATTTTGATATTAGAGATGCTAATCAAGATAAAGATAACATTACAATTGATTTTTAAATACGCTGTTAAATTATATATATATATATATATATATATATATATATATAATGATAATAATGTACGATTTCACAATTTGGACGTAAACAGTAATAATAAACACCGTACATATAGAGATGCAATGCAATTGCGAAGCTGTTATAATTAAATTAAATTACTAACTAACTTAGAATAAAATGTCTATCAGCCCGTCAACAGCCAAAACCAAATATGTATTTATGCAAACGGGTTATTTAATATTGTGATACGAATTGCCCGTGTCCTCTTCTTTCAGCTAGATATCCCCTCTATGTTATTTTAGATACATAAAAGTTCTGTCTCATCAGAAATACCTCTGTCAAAAAAAAAACTGTTTTAGATTTTATAATCAGGTATGCATGCTGACCGCTTATTAGAGTACTATTTTTAAATTTTCGGGTTTTACCGATAATGGGATTGGCATACCATCACATAAGTCTATTTCACATACAAGCTCTGCCTTAGCATAAATACCCCCTCTTAAAAAGGAATAGACCCCTAGGGAAGATATAGAGCGCGGTTACAGAAAAAAGTAGCGTGCACTACACATAAACCTGCAGTGAGAAATTTACTCGAAACAGGTACATTGTGGGTAACATTTTTTTTTAGTTATGACAGGCGGGATCTTTGCGATATGAGAAATCTAAGTCAATATAATGACTGGTATAATTATATACTGACGGTATTTGCAAGATGGCGTGGACACGAGCTCTGAAGCTAAAAAACTACATGTTCTATAATCGACGTATCTTCGGTTATTTTTGAAAGATGCGAAAAGATACCTCAAAGTATACAGACGGATAAGGGCAAGGACTTTATTATGAAAAGTCTCCAGCAATTTTTTAAGAAACATCAAATCTAATCATATAGGCAAAATTTAGCGCTGCGATACTTTCATATAGGTAAGAATCGCACTAACGGGGTTACAGTTAATTCCAAAGTCAATAACCTTTACTAATGCCTAATGCTAACTTATAAGGCAGACATAGGACTCCGCAACCTGCTTTCGGGGCTTAGCCTCTGGCCCGTTGGCGGAAAATTTGAATTTGTATTTAAGTGTTAACATTCTGATTAATTATTGCGAGAAATTTGAACCTGCATTCTAATAAGAGGCCTATCGCTAACTTGTAAGACAGACATAGGGACCTTCACACCCCTGCCTTGCTCCCATGTCTGGATGGAAATAGTATTCTAATAAGGGGCCCTAATGATAACTTATAAGACAAATATAGGAACTTGTGTTAGGTCTGCGCCCTCCTGTCGTGGCCCCCTTGTTGTGAAATTTGAATTTGTGTAGCCATCTAGTTGTGTATGGACTAATGAATATTTTCTGTAATAAAGGTGGCGCCACCTAGCGTTACAGTTCTAGAGCTAATTAGGGTTTCGTTTGGGGTACCATGTAGTGACATATTTTTAAACTAGAGAATGTTTTCTGTAATAGAGACGGCGGCGCTTAGCGGTATATTTCTAGGACTAATTAGGGTTGTTTGTGGTGCCATCTAGTGGTGTAAAGACTAATGAATGTTTTTTGTAATAGTGGTTGATCGTGTTAGTCTCTCCCTCGTGTCTTTCTCAAACATACAAATAAATTAATCAAATCAAATTAATCAAATCAATTAAGCAGGTCTATCCCAAACAAATCACGTTCGATCGATCAAATCAAACAATCAGATCAATCTCAATCAATCAACCAAATCAATCTCAATAATCAATCAAATCACAACTTACAGCCGCCGAAAACTAGCTTACAGCTCAAAAATAATGATTAGGCTAACTTACACTTTGTTAAAACCAACCAATCACAATTCAAAAATACCAAACTGATTTAACTTAATCATACAAAATCAGCTCTCAATTCAAAAAATAGCAGTATGATTTAACTTACACAAAAGAAAGCCAAAATCACACTTATTGTAATTACCCATCTAACCGTCCTTTCGCATTAACTGCAGCATTGTTAGTGCGGGTTCAAACACCGTTAGGAAAAACAAGTTTATTAATAAAAATTGAAGGAAAGTTTAGCGTTTGAAAATAAAAAATTAAAATAAACTAAAAATAAAAATAAAAATTATAAACAATACATCATTTATTTAATCACATTCTTTATCGGTCTTCTTCTTGAACCATGATTTGTTGCTATCATCATCATGGTGTTGAGACTCGTCCTTCTCATCGCTCGTCTTCCTTTTCGTGAGTCATCACCATCACCATGGATGTGAGATACATTCAGCTGATCCACGTCATGGTTTTCATCATCATCTTGAACGGTTATGTTGTAATAGTTTATTAACAAGTCAGTAAAATCTCTAATGTCCGCTGATGTTGGCTCATAAACAGGAGAATACATTATAATAATGCTCACTCGATGACGGTTACACTTTAAAGAGCGAAACACGCGAGAAACGAGAATGCTGCAGGTCTTGGGTCTTGTGGGCGCACTCGTCAATGTTCGGGTAGAACCGGTTATCTTCGGGGAAGTTTGGAGTGGGCATCGCCGAAACAGCCTTCGTAGCCGTCTTAGGAGAAAATACCTCAGCCAAAAAAGGAGTTTAGATTTATAAACATGCCCCTAGGGAAGATATTGGAGTGTGGTTAGGTCAATACTCGCGCGGTAGAAATGATTATTATTATTTCATCTAATATTTAGACCTTAATGTTCTTTTTTGCAGCAGCAAATTTTTAAAATATCACTTTCCAATCATAATAACTGTTTAATAATAATAAATACATATTAAGGGCATGCAAACAGATTCCGTCTTACAAGACTACGGTCCCTTGTTAGAATACAACCCCCAATGCTAAATAAATTAGGTCAAAATCGGTAGATGGGATTAAAAAAAGTAGTATTAATAATTATGCAATATCCTTTGATAAAAATGGATCCTAATTAATAACAGATTAAATCTTTTTATTCTCAGGTAAAAAAATACGATCCCCACGTGGGCGTGTAAAAGAGTGAGAGGTGAGGTGTCCAACTATGTTTAGTGCAACTAAACACATAAAACTACCCAATGAACGGGTAACTAGATATTGAAATATACTTATTTCGAATTTATTTTTAAGTATTTATTATTTTTTCAAAACTTCACCCATAATTACTTCCACATCCAACGGATGGGAAGTACTGTATCGCTAAAAAAATTTTGAAAATTTTTTATTTGCTCAATCGCTTTAAAATGTTAGAAAACGTCTAAAAACAAAATTTAAGAAAAAAAAATCTTGTTTGTGTGTCTATGTGTACTCCATAACTTTCGAAGGACAGGGGATAAGTACCCCTTTTGCAAATTTTTATTTCTTTATATTTTTTACTTTTAATCTGTAATTAGTAATATAATTGTGAGTATTTTTTATCCCTATAATTTTTCTGTACAACAAACGGTTTACAATATATTAGCAAAAAACCGCCACTTTAAAAAACAGATTTTTCCTAAATATCTCCGGAACTACTTAACATATTCAAAAAGTGAAAAGACCATTAGATAGGAAATAAAATTTCTCACAAAAAGTGTTTTTGAAATTTTTGTCATTTTCGAAATATTTACAAAAAAATAGATTCTGGTACCCGTCCACAAGATTTTGTTTTAATTTTGGCATTACATAAAAAATCAAATTTCTGATCGAAAAGAATTCTTGTAATTTTTGTTTAAGTAAATAGTTTTCGAGTTATTTACGAAAAAAACGATTTTTAAAATTTATGGTTTTTTTGCGAACTTAGTGTGAACACGATTTATCAAAAAGAGGTTTAAAATATTTTAACGGTATGTCACCTTAAAAATAAATTTGAACAAATTATATTTTAGAATTTAGTAATAAATTTAACAACTTCACTTAATCATAGCTCAATTCTTCTCTATCAGGTATGTTAATGGTCTAGGCATAGATGCAACCAGGTTTTGGCAATACTGTTGTATTAAATTTTTCCATTCCATATTTATGGCATTTAAGTTGGTATAAATTAAATGATATACTTATAATGTATAACCGAATTTACGATTGAAAAATTTTCATTTCCATTTTTTTTTATTTCGTTTTTACAAACCGCAGCGGTATATTTGTCCGATTTCTAATAGAATTTGTGTATAAAGACTTTGGCATCACTGGTTTGCCTCAAGTTCAATTAGTTTCTGAGTAACACTGTACTCAATGGTAACACTTATACCTACTATTATCATTGGCCCACTTCGTTACAAAATAAATGCAAAAATCAAAATATTAAATTTGGGTTATGTGAAAGGGGTAACCGAAACAATATCTTTTCCGAAAATTTTAGTTCGATAGCTTAGGCCTTTTGGTGTGTATACGTCTGGATGAACACCAACAAATTTTTTTGACTTTATGGAACGCCAAAAAATAGTAGCACAGCTATTTTTTAAATGTAATATATGAAAATGGTAAAAAAATTTGCAATATTTGTTCCTCCGTTCAGAAAAACGATTTCAATCACGTTATATTGTAGCTTTCTTTCCAGTTATGAAGTATAAGGTTCAACCACTATTACTAATACTTATGAACAAATTTGAATTGGTAAATCAAAACTGAAATTAAAGGTTGATGTACTAATGAATAACGAGTTATTTACAGAACTGATAACGCGGATGTATAGATTCTATCCAAACTATTTATATAATAGATATAATATGAATTAATCAAAATTTTGTTTAAAGTAAAGCAAATACAACAAACATAACTTAAAATATAACAAACATATAGCAACAGTAGGTGTTTAGCATATGATCACGTATACAAATTTGCCAAAAATTGCAGCTGATATAGAAAATCAGTTACGCTATCGTCAAATAAACAAATAACAAAATTTCACTATTACCGGTTCTTCGAATAAGCGTACATGCATATAGGAATTACAGATAAAACCAATACAAATTAAGTAACTATTACATTAAAATTGAAAACAAACAAAATAAAACTAAAACAGAACCTTATATTTTCTTATAAAATCAACCCACGTAAACTGCATTAACCTAAAACTTTCGAAATTCTTCAAAATTTCTTAATTACTATTACTCTAATTGTCATATGTCATATGTTATAACAGGGAAAATGACTGTAATAATATTTTAGTTTGAAGGTGTATAAAGTTTGATTCAAATAAAGTTGGGTATGACTCATCGATGTAAAACTCTATAATAAAATTACATATTTTTATCTCTCTTTCAACTACATGTATTAGAGAAGGATGGCCATAAAAACATAAATCTGCTATATATTCATCTAAGTGCACTAAAACGTGTGTCGTGATTAAGAAGCAGCATCTATCACTCCAGTCATTTTTTGAAATTATTGTTTATGCATTTTTGCTTTACTTTTCATAAAAAAGATTTTTTCTCAAAACTATCTACTAACTTATACAGCGAATTATCAGTAATTTGGTAACATCTTTGCATAATTTATATAAAATTTACAAAATTTTAGATATGCTACGTAATAAGCACCTTAAATCTTAAGCGCAGCTCGTAGTTATGAACGTGCTCAATTATTTTGAACGGGAACGTGACAAACTAGGAGCAGTCGTTCCATTTGAATCTGTTATGCAGGTATGTAGCACATTGTGTAAAATATGACACTTAGAAGGACTACTTTTAGCGCACGTCTGAAGCATGTGATGTTAGTATAAATACAGTTAATGCCATAAAAAAAGGGTTACAGAGGCCCAAAAAGAAAATAAACCTCCACAGTCACCAGCTAAACGGAGAAAACGTATGAAATCTAAGTCCACAGAAGTTGTAAAAAATTTATGAAATGCATTCAAAATGTAAATACGAACATGCAAAACATGTCTAGTATACATCATGTATACCTATTTTTCTAGGTGTACATGTTACGCTGTCATCATTACAAAAATAATTAAGCGATCATTAAACGATTCTTAATAGAATATTATAAAAATAAAGAAGAACAATTATACAATTCTTAGATGAAACTCAGATTTTCAGTCGAGGATCGCACAAAAGAAGTTGGCATGATAAATCTAAGGAAAGCGTGAAGAAGAAGCCAATGAGTGAAGGAAAAAGGCTTGTTGTAATTTAGTTATTACATTATAATTCATAATAAAATAATTGTATTTTTTAGATTTATAGTTGTTCATGCAGGTAATAAAGATTGATTTATTTCCGATGCTTCACTTTTGTTTTCTACAAAGTCACAAAGTGCAGACTATCATGGAGATATGTGTGCGGAGTTGTTTACTTAATAGAACCATGATTAATTGCAATGGACAATGCTAGTTAACATTCCAAACTTCTAGAAAAATTACAAACAATTCATCTCAGAAGAAAGAAATATGTAATTTTCTATTACAGCACAATATATCTTATGAACCTAGCACGTTTAAAAAGAATAACTGCAATTAGTTGCAGATAATGCGATACCAAAAGTGCACGAAATAGATGAAAAAGCACACAAGTGTGGACACAGAGTATTACGGTTCACTGTCAATTTGATCCAATTGAACTGGTGTGGGCACACTGCAAAGAACACTACAACAAAAATATAGGAAGACATAATTCCAAATTTCACGATGACCATTTAAAAGAAATATGGATGGAATCCTTACAACGAATTGATGGGACATATTGGCAAAAATGCATTAAACATGCCGAAGTGTCTATGTTAGAGCGGTGGGAAATTGAAAAACATTTTGAGGTTGTGCAACCATTAATTATATCTTGTTAACGATTCCACTTCTGAGAGTGACACTGATAGTGAATAATTTTTTTTTAATTTAAATATTTTAATTCCAATGTAATATACATATTCTAATTTTTACATAACATATTGATAATTCTACAATGGATGGACTGAATACATGTACTGATTTATGTAAATTGCTTTTCATTTAACTTGCAGCAATATGGAATCTATTTAAGCTATGTGTTAAATTAAAAAAATTAAACATCTGTAATTATTATAACTAAGAGTAACTCTGCCGAGTACTATATCCCCTGATCATCACAAGATACTGCATGATTCTAGTACATAAACCGAGGTTTAAGAGAAGAAGGATACATATTATAAACCACAGACACAGTTCTTTCGAAAGTAATATTTTGTGCGTGGAAAATTTCTGCCCTAGCAGAAGTTATCAGAACATAAGCAACTCCAATGTTCAATTTTCTCGCATATGTCAGTGCTTGGTTTGTGATCATTAGTGTTTCCATAAACTTTTGGCAAAACCAAATAGCTTTTAAATTTAACCATTTTGAGGTATTCTGCAAACTTCACACCTTGCTGAAAGCACAAACGCCGAAACTTGCGGTATCGGTCAGTGTTTCGTTTGTGCTAATTACACTTTGTTGAAAGCACAAACGCCGTAAGTTTGTTTATCGGTTAGTGTAATGGTTCTATTTCGAAAACCTTTGGTTGTGCAAAAAATTTATTGAAACACTAATGATCACAAATGGAGCACTAACCGATAATCCCAGTTTGACGTTCGGGCCTTCCACAAAGTATGAAGTGACCAGAACCTTAAAATTTCTATTGCAAAAGTCTTTTATTTTACTTAAACATTTATCGAAGCACCAAGAAGCACAAACAAGGCACTAAACCCAGTTCGACGTTTGTGCCTTCAAAAAGGTATGAAGACAGAGCACCTCAAAATGGTTTTATTTTGAAGCCCTTGGTTTTGTCAACAGATTTATTGAAGCTCTAAGGAGCACAAACAAAGCACCTAATCGATCAATGCAGTTTCGACGTTTGTGCCTTCAACAAGTTGTGAAGTTTGCAGAACACCTCAAAATGTTTCTATTTCTAAGTCTTTGGTTTTTCCAAAAAAATTATCGAAACACAAATGAGCACAAACGAGGCACTAACCTATAAAGCCAGTTTCGACGTTTACGATTTCAAAAAGTTGTAAGGTTAGAACAACACCCCAAAATGGTAATATTTAGGTGTCTAATTTTGCCAAAAAAAATTATTAAAGCACTAACGAGCACAAACGAAGTACTGACTGATCATTCCAGATTGACGTTTGTGTCTTCCACGAAGTGCAAAGTTAGCAGAACACGCCAAATGTTTCTGGTTCAAATGTCTTTGGATTTGCCTAAAAATTTATCGAAGCACTAAGGAGCACAAACGAGGCGCTAGCCAATAAACCTAGTTTCGACGTTTGTGCCTTCAACAAGGTGTGAAGATGGCCCAAAATCTTAATATATAGGTGTTTGAGTTTGACAAAAAATGTATTGAAGCACTAACGAGTACAAACTAAGTACTAACATATGGGATCAATTTGGAAATTAGTGCCGTTTATGTTATGCTCACATTACGGACTCGCTAAAAATATATAGTAAACCAAACGACAAACCGCTGAAATATCATCATCTCCGATGTCATTATGGCCATTAATTCACGGAACATTTTACGAAAATTTTTAGGTTGGCAAACCTTGATCCGGAATTACGTCATGCTTGTGACTCTTACAAAAATGTCAAAAACAGGATGCGTCCAGTGGAAAATAAAAAGCGACTAGATAAAATTTTCACTTTTAAAATTAAGACATTACCAACCAGTACAAAAATCCCTAAATCAACTAAGGTAAAAAAGTTTTTTTCGCTCTTCAAGACTAGTCTTATGAAAATTGTTTTTAAATATACTATTTCGTAGAATCGTTTATTAATGGGGATTATTAAGCAACTCCAAATCATGCATTAATAGGGTCTATTAATAAACGATTTAAATGAAGTTGATAGGAGGCGCTGCATAGATTTGTATGAAACGTCTAACAATGTATGTATTGCGTCAAGGAATGAGAACTGTCAGGCGTTCTGTACTTTCATTAAGACATGGCAGCTTGGTCGCTATAAAATTTTCACTTTGGTAAATGAGAAAAAAGTTAAAGAAAGCGATTCCCTGAAAAATATTGTAATTCATTCTTGTATTTATGCGCGATTAACGATCTCGACATCCTTAACGTCTCATCGTTAATCACTTTCATTAACACTCTTGATGGTTAAATAACTATTAAACATTAAATTAACGCAATTAGATATCTGAAACATTATAGCGAGATAATTTACTCATGAGCGACAAGTGTTTAATAATTATTTAAACAAAAACTTATATTTTTCGCAACAATCATTTCCATGTACGCGTTTTTACCGTGTTTTTCAAAGGGCATCCACGCTCATTCAATGTCACATTTCTTCATTTACTCGTTCCATATCATTTAAGTTTGTTGTAACATTACATTACATTACATTCACACCATTCCCTTGCAGGGTAGGGAAAATAATCCCCGCCTCTTATTTATTTTTTATTTACAATCCTTCTCCATGCTTTTCTATCTCGGCATACCTCTTTAGCTTCCGGAAGATTCATACATTGTCTCTGACGTGCCCTTTTATTTTAAAACTCCTTTTCTTTCTTTCTTTTATCATACATTCTACTGCATTAAACCAAGTTTTACGCGGCCTACAAGGCCCGGTCTTACCTCTTAACTTCACCATATATATATATATATATATATATATATATATATATATATATATATATATATATATATATATATATATATATATCGTTATTCGTTATACACTCATTCTTTATCTTATCCCTTCTCGTTTTATCGCATGCGCTTCTCAGTAATCCTATGGCCACGGCATTTATTTTTCTTTCGTGCTTTTTTTTGACATACCCATATCTTACTTCCATACAGTACTGACGGGACAAACACGCTATAGTAGATTGCTTGTTTCGTAGCTATATTCATGCTTTCGCTTTTCATTATAGTCCACATACTGCCAATCACTCTCCTTCCATCACTGACTCGTCGTCCAATTTCGCCATCCATTGTATCATCTGCAGTGAGAATTCTACCCAGATATACCAACTCGTCCACTTGTTTCATAATTTTATCAAGCAGGGTAAATACTCTACTCTCCTTTTCACCTTCCCGATTGAACACCACAATCTTATTTTTGTTCACTAGAACTCGTACATTTACCTCACCAACAATTACACCATTTGCATGGGTACATTTATCCATGTATATATTGAACAACTACGGTTACATCACACAGCCTTGTCGTACTCCTTGCTGATTATTCCGTTTATTAGACCTTCACGTACTCCATATTCATTTAATATTTCACACAGCTTCTCGCTATTCACTCGGACATATGCTTTCTCCAGATTTACAAATGCACAGTACAGCTTCTTTTTGACACTTCACTTTTCGATCACTTGCTGGAAAGCAACCATTTGATCAACATATCCTCTTACTGGCATGAAGCCACCTTGCAATTCTTAGTTTGTGTAGTTTCTCGTACTCTATCAAACAGTACTCTTCCAAATACTTTACCAGGTACAATGAGCAGACTTATTTCTCTGCAGTTTCTGCAATCACTCCTGTTCCCCTTACCCTTACACAGTGGTACAATGATCGCGCTCATCCAATCACACGGCACTTTTCCACACTTGCTTGCTTCTATATTCACCTTGTTTCACTCTTCAGTCTTATTTTCCTCATTACTGTACAGCGTGTCGAAATATTCTTGCCAGCATTTCCTCACTTCACAATCGTTGCTCGTATCCATCACTCCTGTTAAAAACTTTTGCGTACCTCACTCTCATATCCTCAACTATCGCTCTTCTATCTTAATTCTGGAGGTTCGCACTACGTTCATCTTCGTCCTCCATATCCATTTTTATCCTAAGCATGCTCTACATACCACTAATAAATGATCCGTTGCACACTCTGAACCACGCATTACTTTCTACCTCTGGGCGGGTTTCTAAGTCCTTCATAATAAACGATCATGCCAATCATGCTTTTAGATTCACCTCTGTCAAGTACACGCAAATATTTGCCAGGCGTTCACCGTTCTCATTTACTATCGAATCTCCAAACTTTCATAGAACGCGTTCCGTAAGTTCTCTCTACACACCCACCTGTCCATTATTCATATCTTTCTATCAAATTACTCTTTCACTTGGTTCTCATACATTCGATACATTCTCCCATCATTCCTGAAATTCTCACATTATTGACCGTTCCCTCCACATGCCAGTGGGCAATATGCAAAAAAAATGATCTTTCGAAATTTCACTTGGGGGGTACCAATTCATACTGTTTAACACACCTTTTTACGCATTCACTCACAAGCATCCCAACCTCTTTTGCTCCATACATTTCCGTTTCAACCCTTAACCATAGCTCCAGATTATATCATGCATCTCCACAACATCTTTTCTTTACTTTTTTAACCAAATGCAACGTAATCAACAACATTATTTTTAACTTTTACCTACAGTTCAGTTAATCCAATTGCCTTTTACCAGAAACTAATAACCAATAGATGTTTAATCCCTTACGGTATTCCGAGGTTCTACTACAATAGCAAAATAATATTTGCTACAAACAAATCTACCTTCGGTTAATTAGACTCAACGGTATTCCCAACTATCCAAAGGAATCCTTAACCATTTAAAACAAACCACTTAAATACCAAGACGTTCAACTTTTACATTGGATTTCAGAAACATTCCCTTACGACCAGTTTATTTTTGGTTAAACACATATGTAAAATTCGTTATTAAAAGAAAACGTTTAATTATCGTTTAAATCCCAAATATTTCTTTAAAATTTTGTTTTGGATATGATATTAGTCAAAATTTTTTTGTTATCTCTTTAAAATAAAACCTACCAATTTTATTAAATCGGTGCTTTTAAGCATGTTGCAAAAACGAATTGCGTTATTTACAAACCGACTAGTTTTTTTTTAAGAAGGACTTTTTGGGAAAACAAGGCCTGAAAATATTAATATTGTAAAATAAAAACCTGAAAAATGGCGATTTTTTTGTGGGACGGTGCTTGTCGGCATTCAGTAGGTAATAACAATTCTGATAGAGAATGCCTCATTACTTTCATTAAGGTTGCTTTGGAATCAAACATTTGTCAAATTTGTTATATTTCAGAATTACCTGTTTAGACTCTAGTCAACTTTTTTTCGTACGCTATGAAACCAATTCATTTTCGGTACAAGCCCTTGGAATCGATCATCAGTGGGCTTGATCTCAATAAGGCGACTGGCCCAGACGGTAACCTAGCTATTGTCTTAAAAAATGTTCCCGAACTTCCAGTCCTATCTAAGCTCTATACGGTCTCTATGTCTTCTGAATTCCTTCATCATGGAAGTTAGCAAATGTTCAACCTATTCCCAAAAAGGCAATAGCGATCCTCAACTACCGACCAATTGTCATCACTTCCATTTGTCTAAAATCATGAAAAACCATCAATCAGCAACTGCTCACGTTCCTTAAATACAAACTCTTAGTGACCACCAATATGGGTTTAGGCAAAGTCGTTCAACAGGTGATCTTCTTTCATATGTGACCCAAGTTTAACAATACAGTAGAGCAGTCCGGTGAAACAGTAGTCGCTTTAGATACCTCAAAGGCATTGACAAGTTTCATAGTGTTTCTTGCCAAATCACCTCGTTTGGGTTAAATGGTACGCTCATCAACTGGGTTTCTAGTTTCCTTGATAAAAGACGAATACGTGTCGTAGTTGATGGCTTTTTTCAAAAAGTTAGCATTAACGGGGTACCACAGATCCGTTATAGCACACCTTTTTCTGCTTACATAAATGACCTTATTTCTTCAACAACTAACCCCATCCATTGCTTTGCTGACGATAGCACTCTTCACGTAGTTCATCTCAGTCTACTCATGTGTAATCCACCTTCTATGTCAAATCAAAATTAAAGCTGAAATGGCAAATTCAATCAACAAAGACATTCAACGTATTCTCGAATGGGAAGCAATAATCTAGTTAAATTTAATGCTAACAAAACTCAGTGCTGTCTTGTCCCGCCAAAAAGATCGATCATTTCCTGTTGTAATGAATGGCTCAGTTCTTAAGTTTTCAGAATCTATTACTCTGTTGGGTATACTGTATCTTCAAATCTCTCATGGGTTGACCATCTTCTGTCAGCTACCAAAACAGCTGCTCGAAAATAGGTTTTGTACAAATCTAACAGTACTTATCGACAACTCCTTCTGCTGTATAAGGCCCAAATTCACCTCATTGAATATAATTATATTTCTGGGTTAGTGTCCCCAATACGCTCTCGATATCGTTGATCGTATTCAAAAGAACGATTAGTTATAAATAACCCTCCTTAACTTCAATACAGTCCCTTAGTTTCAGTTCTTTACTTTGTATTATCGTTATTACAACGCTATTGTGCTCTGAATTATATTCTTTGATACCATCTCGGCTATCTTTTGCGAAAAATGTTCCTATTGATCATCAGTATGCAGTACAAATCTCCACTTGTCGTACCAAACGGGCACAATCCACATTTTTCTACAGGCTTCTAAACTCTGGAATGATCTAGTTCCTGCTTTCTCTCAACTTATGATATGAAAAAATTAAGGTAAAGTAATAGGTCTGAAAACTTAAGAACTACCATTTACAAGGAAATGATCGATCTTTTTGTGGAACAAGACAGCACTGAGTTTGCAGCATTAAATTTAACTAGATTATTGCTTCATTCGAGAATACGTTGAATGTTTTGTTCTAGGAATCTATTGGCAATTAATTATCCCCCTATCCATCCTCCTAAGTGTTCCTGAGTGCTTTAGCACGATACGTCAAATTTACCTGTTCAGTCAATCATAAAAAACAGTTTTAAATAAGTAGACATGGTTTCTATCTTTGGAAGATAAGATTTTGATTAAAGAATTAGTGAAAAGGAATATGGGTGCACGAAAAATACTTAAAATGTTTCCAGAAAAACAATGGAAGTTAAGTACGGTAAGCTATTTTTTGAAACATCGCGAAAATTGAACTATTTGAATTAAGGCGGGTCGTGGTAGGAAAAGAAGTTGACGTTGTCAAGACAATATTTTAAGAAGTTCGACAAATTGTCAAAAATGCTAATCCATCAGATGTGGTAAGTTCAACAAAGATTTCAAGAATCACAAGAATAAAGCGAACCACAGTGCGAAAGAATTGTAAAAAAGTGATCTCAACTTTAAGATCTACAAAAAATGTATTCCCAAAAATAACTGCAGAAAATAAAAGAAAAAGGCTTTTAAGATGTCAACAGCTTCTAATAAAATTTCGTAGCAGAGAAGATATCTCAAAAATTTGGTTTTCTCACGAAAAAATTTTTCTTTACGTCAACCAAAGAATGCCCAAAATAACAGGGTTTACTCAACTGCTGAAAAAAAGCGCGAGGTTCCATTGGATAGCCTTTTAATTTCAAGGTTACATTTTGCAGTCACTGGCTGTTTCTATGTCAGGAAAAACCAGCGTTATCTTTATTGAGAAAAGTGTCAAGATAGATTCAGAAGTCTACCAACAGCATGTGCTTGCAAATTTACTTTACGAAATTGAAAATATAAGTGATAATTATTGATTTCAACAAGACGGAGCCCCGCCCCATATTTCCGCAGCACAATAAGATCTTTACAAGAAAATTGCCCAGAAATTATCGAGCCGGACTTCTGGCCGCCTAACAGCCCTGACAAATCCCGTTGATTTCTACATATGGGGAATTCCGGAAACCATGGTTTATGCGAATTACAATATTACAACAATTAACGATTTAAAAAATAGAATTATTTATTGCTGGGATAGGTTTAGTCAACGCATTGTAAATAATTCTATTAGCCAACGGATAAAACGCTTACAGGTTGTAGACGATAATGAATTTCTATAAAATTCCTATAAAAAATATTTAATTCTTTGGGTGTTGCTATTTCTAGTTACCATGTGTATTGTTTTACAATTCTCAGTAGTATTTAATCTTGTAATAAACACTGACATTTGAGTAATTTTTTTTAACAAAGATTAATAAAAAATGTCTATTTCGCAAAGCAATCTCGACAAACCGGTATTTATTACTTAATGCCGACAAGCACCGTCCCAAAAAAAATCGCCACTGTTTAGGTCTTGGTTTTACAATATTGATAGTTTCAGGTCTTGTTTTCCCATAAATGTCCTTATTAAAAAAATACTAGTCGGTTTGTAAACAGCGCAATTCGTTTTTGCAACGAGCTTAAACGCACCGATTTAATAAAACCGCCGTTAAGTCCGATCCTGGTCAAAATTGGTAGGTTTTATTTTAAAGTGATAACAAGAATATTTTGACTAATACCATATCCAAAAATCATTAAAATCCATTAACAAACAAAAAAGTTATTAGAGTTGAAATTATGTTCCAACTTAATTTGTTCCACAGTGTATATAGAAGAGTTTTTAGTAAGACAAACCTTTTTGTCGTTAATGAAATGAACTTATCAGGCGTACCGAGCTAGTTGGATTGGTGGTATCACAGTTTGCTTATCATTCGCGAGGTAATGAGTTCGATCCCTGTTATTGTCTACCTTGTATGAGGTTTTTCGGGGGTTTCCCTCATACACATATAGCAGCATGATCACTGCGTTTACGCACATCATGTTCGGTTATTTAGGCGAATCCTGGGGTAGTATCTCCTCCCTCAGACCCCCAACTCCATCACACCCGATCCCATCCTGACTGCAGCCATCCTTAACCCCACCATGCACATATACGTAATGTATATGTATGTATGCCGGGAATCCATCTCTATGGTTGAAGGAGTGTGGAAAGCTCGATAGCCCGTCCTCCCCCTTGGGCAGGGAATGAAACACATTGCTTTTCTTTTTTTAGCTGGTGTGAAAACATAATTGAGAGTGAGGTTTACACCTTGCATTAAAATATATTACCTTGGCTCATAAATATTAACAGTGTCTATTTTTTTTAAGCTCAAAGCTCTAATTTTATTCCTTTATTGTTCAACAACTGTAATTCAGAAAATTGTACTTAATTAGGTTTTTTTTATTCAGAGAAAAATATTAAAATTTGGTGTCATCATGCATCATTATACATCATCTACCGTCGTGGTACAGTAGAAAATAAAGTAAAACTACATTGATATATTACTTTATCCAGTGGTGACCGCTTTGTGTAATTTGTAAGGATAACGTCCGTTTGCATACATTAAATTCATTAATTTTTATTCCGGTCAAGCTTTAACTAAAAACAGGCTTTAAAAATTATTTATTTATGTAACACAATTTATCACCTTTTTTTTAAGTACCTATATACACTAACAGTTTCGCTGAATATAACTTTTAGTTTGGATTATTTAGAGAATTTTTCGTAATGTAAATTTCCACTTCGCAAATCCCTTGCTCGTATTTTAATAGGATAGCATTTTACCAAGAGGAAATCACATTCATAACAAAAGGATAACGATTGCGTTAAAGGGAAACTGTAAATGCATATACGCTTTTGTTAGCACAAATTAATGGACTAAATGTGAATTTTGACGCCTTTTCATCTATTGCTTTTCATTTGTACACCTTCACCCGAATTTTTGTATATCTCTATAAACTACTTTGATATTTAGAGATGCAGGTGACTACTTTTGTTAAAGTGTTATTAAGAGCAGGTACTGTAATAACCAGTTAATTTATATTTCCGTGCAGAACTTTTGATGTGATTAACTAATTTCTTTACACATCATAACACTAATTTAAACTGTGAAATTCATTGCTTTCTCATCATAAACTTCGTAGGGAATGTCCTATTTTAATGCGTAATAATCATCGTAAAATTTAATACATCACTTCAAAGACGGTTTAATTTATGTTTGTAGCTGAACAATAGTATTGCAGTTTAATTACTTGGCAAGTTACGATTGTGTAGAAATTTTTATCCAAATTCGATACAATAAAAACCGTGAGGGTTCAATGTAGAGTTTTGAACATTTTTAATATGTTAATTACTTGGAAAAATCACGATAGACATCACAAGTACAAGAACTAATAAAACAGTCATTAAATTTTGCTAGGGAAAATAGTACCATAAATAATAAAAAATATATCTGGTGTGGAACACCACACGACCTTCCGACCTACGAAATGAAAATTAAAAGCAATGAAGTAATTTTAATAACATTTTTTTAGTAAAATTATGCAACCTCTTTTATAATAAGTTCATTACGAAAATAAGCAACATTGTGAAGACAAAAAGACGTCAGAATGTCCTTTAAAACTTCCTGTTAGACAGAGGTTAATAGACATCTAGATGCAAACTTAAAAAATAAAAAATGACATGGTTTTAATTTTAATTTTTTTAGGACAACTATGCAACCTCCCTTTTATACTCTCATAACGAAAACAGGCAACATTGTAAAAACAAAAACAATAAAATACATGTTAATTTAAAAAAAAATTCCAAAGCCCCCTTGTGTAAGATATCAACAATACAGTTTAACCATTTTCATTCATATTTAAGTAATTTTTAGACTTGCCTTGCGTTATGTTAAGAAACTATAGAAAGAAAAGTAATGTAAAATTAAATTTTCTTTAAATAATATGCCCAAACTTTTTCTTATAAAATTAATCGTTATTCAGACAATGAAAAAATTTGAACTAACACTTAAATTCTACCTTAGGAATTTTTTGTCGCTAAATTACTCGTCGTATGAAAACATCGTATAGAACATAATTATCGATGTGTTTAAGGTCTATATCTATGTAATCTACGAAAGACACCTTGATATACTGTGTGTATCAGAGACAAATCGCAAGGGAAAGGATGCTGTGGAGATGGAGGATGACAGTCTAGCACTATGGTCAGAAGTTGAGACTGAAGTGCATGGCGCAAAAAGAGTTGGGGTGATCGTAAGTGAAAGAGCGAAAAGATGTGTTAAAAAGTACGAATTGGTATTTCCCCGGGTAATATGGGTTAGAATAAACGTGGACTTTCGAAGAATCTTTCTTATTGCATGATATGCACCGGTGAATGGAGAAAGAGACCAGGAGCGTGAGAACTTCTGAAATGAACGTGTTGAACGTATGTAAGCCAAACGAAAGAGTGATGATAGTGGGGGATATGAACGGATGGGTAGGTATACAGAGAAAACATACTGAAGGCGTTCTAGGACAGTTATGAGAACGCCTGGTGAACATCTGTGTGGAGAGAAGCCTGTTTGTATCCAATACGTGGTTTAATCATAAAAATGAGCATATGTATACATGGCAAAGAGGTGAATCTGAAAGTATGATAAACTTGATAGTGTATGACGAACGGCTTAGAAACCTGGTGAAAGACACAAAAGTAATGCACGGATCGGAGTGTGCATCGGACCACTTTTTGGTTACATCGAGAGTGTGTTTAGGGCAAAAGTGGGTGTGGAGAAGGAAAGCAAACGTAGTGCGAACGTCCAGAATTAGGGTAGACAGACTAGTAGATAATGGTGCGAGAATGACGAAATACGCAGATGTTGTGAGTAAAGAGTTGAATGTGAATGAAACAGTGTGGAACGAACAAATAAAAAACTATGTTGTCGATTGTTCCGTGCGGATACGTGGAAGTGCGACTGTAAGTAGACGGAAAAAATGTGCTTGGTGCAATGAGTCGGTAACAAAGGCAGTATGTAAGAAAAAACGTACATGGCAATGATTGCTGCAAAAAATGAGACTGAGAGAAAGCGATTGTATGAGGTGTATAGATTAAGAAACAAAGAAGCGAAGGAGGCAGTGAGAATAAGTAAAGAGGAAGTGATGGTTGTGGAAGGAGGGAAAATGCAGAATGATTTTGAGGGAAACAAAAAACTCTTCTGGAAATGGGTCAAAAATACAAAACGTGGCCCAAACCAGAACGCTGCAGAAGTGATGAATACAAGCAACGAAATAGTATGGGACGATTGTGAAGTGAGGAAATGCTGGCAAGATTATTTCGGAAAGCTGTACAGTAGTGTGGAAAATAGGACTGCAGGGTTAAATAAAGAGAATGTAGAAGGAATGGTGAATGAAACTGAGGATATTGGGATAAATGAGATAGAGAAAACGGTAGGAAGGTTAAAAATCAGCAAGGGAGCAGGTGTGGATGAAATCACTGATGAAATGCTAAAGCGTGGGGTGCAAAGCTTACACGAAGATTGTGTGAATTATTCAATGTATGCCTTATGTGTGGAAAAGTGCCGAGGGATTGGAAGAGCGCGATCATTGTACCACTATATAGGGGAACTAGAATGATTGCAAAAACTGCAGAGGAATAAGTTTGCTCAGCGTGCCTGCTAAGTATTTGAAAGAATTTTGATTCATAGAGTACGAGAAACTACACAAACGAAGATTTGGGATGTGCAGGGTGGCTTCATGCCAGGGAGAGGATGTGTTGATCAGATGGCTGCTCTCCAGCAGGTGTTTAAGGGTAAAAGGAAGTTGTACTGTGCGTTTGTAGATCTGGAGAAAGCACACGACAGAGTGAATAGGGAGATGCTGTAGGAAATATTAAATGAATATGGCGTAAATAAAGGTCTAATAAAAGGAATAAGGGCAGTATACAACGGTAGTCGGGCATGTGTTAGGATGAGAGGCGGTGTGAGTGAATACTTTAATATTGATCAAAGAGTGCGACAAGGCTGTGAGATGTCACCGTGGTTCTTCAATGCATACATAGATAAATGTGTTAGTCAAGCATGTACCGATACAAATGGTGTAATGGTTGGTGACGTAAATGTACGGCTTCTGGTGTATGCAGATGACACAGCCTTATCAAGTGACAGTGCGGATGAGCTACAAACCGCTCTGAGGAAGTTTGATACAGTCTGTGAGAGCATGTACCTAAAGGTAAACGTGAACAAAACTATGATTGTGGTGTTCAATCGGGAAGGTGGAAAGAAGAGTAGAGTATTTACCCTGCAAGATGAAATTGTGAGCAAGTGGACGAGTTGGTATATCTGGGTAGATGGTACAATGGAGGGCGGGATTGGACGAAGAGTCAATGCTGGAAGGGAAGTGATTGGAAGTATGTGGACGATAATGAGAAACGAAAGCATAAGCCTAACTGCGAAACAAGCAGTCTATAATGACGTGCTTGTCCCATCAGTACTGTATGGAAGTGTGAGACATGGGTATATCAAAAAAATCACGAAAGAAAAATAAATGCCGTGGGTATGAGATTCCTGAGAAGCGCATGTGGTAAAACGAGAAGGGACAAGGCTAAGAATGAATGCATAATGACGGAGTGTGGCGAGGAAAAGACGATGATGGATAGATATAAAAGTAGTACAGTAGGTTGGTTTGGTCACATTGAGAGAATGAACAACGCAAGATTAACGAAGCATATATATATATATATATATATATATATATATATATATATATATATATATATATATATGGGTCAGGTTAGAGGAAAGGTCGGGTCTGGTAGGCCGCGTAAAACTTGGCTGAATGCAGTAGAATGTATGATAAAGCAAAGAAAGATAAGGAGTTTTAAAAATAAAAGAGCATGTCAGAGACAATGTATGAACCTTGCGAAGCTTGGGAGGTATGCGGAGATAGGAAATCATGGAGAAAGATTGTGAATGAAAAATAAATAAGAGGCAGGGATTGTTTTGCCTACCCTGCAAGGGAATGGCGTGAAGATTACGTTGGGTTGAGTTGAGTTGAGTTGAGTTGAGTTGAGTTAAGTTAAGTTAGGTTAAGTTAGGTTAATTTAGGTTAAGTTAGGTTAGGTTAGGTTAGGTTAGGTTGAGTATCAGTCTGGAAACTGGCTAGAACGGACGTATAAGGTCGGAGATCTGTTTTCAGTGTCCTAACGTTAGTTATTTGCGTTACAAAATTACGAAAGTATTCTAAAAGGTGCGTCCCCTGATCGGGAGTTTTTGAGTCCGTTTTCGCGCTTATCGGAGCGTTATCACGCGAGTTATAGCGTTTGTAGTGGAAGTCTCAGTGTGTGCGTCGGATTGTGACATTTATAGTGCTGTTCGATGCGCATTTCTGCATAGGTAAAAATCCAAAGTTTCGGGTGGATACCATAAAAACTAAGGTAATAGTAGGTGTTTAAAGTTGGCATTTATTTTGTTTATCAAAAGATATTTAATGTAAAATTACAAACTTAGAAAATATTGCATTGTAACACTATTTATCAACACGATATGAGCGATAACCATTTGGTACAATAGAAATAACATAGGGATATCAGTGACGTAGCAAAATAAGTGTTCCCATTCTATATACCTAATAGTGGGGTATTGGAGTGGGACTTAAACTTTGCTGGGGGTTAAATAGCAACCAGATAGTGGTACTTAGAAAATATATACACTTTCGGGACAGAAATTTATTAAACACACGAATTATAAGTGCGCACCCCCCCCCCTCTGTAAAAATTTGACAGTCTACTACCTTCGGGAGTGAACCAGGCAAACCCTGCAAGATATTCTTTGTTCTTAAGTCAGACTGCACCCTCCCGCTACACATCCCTGCCACCACCACTTTTTTTTATTCATTTTCGTGGGGAACATTTTTCCCTCCACTCCCCATTTTGTTTCCTTTTTTCCCTCCCCAATATCTCGGGAACGGCTGGAGGGAAGTGTGCCTTGTTGGTACTCCAACATCGTCCCCCGACGGGGCGCATCTTTTGGTCTGACTACCACCCCCTCCCCCCACTTTTAACGGAGTTAGCCCGTGTCTTGGTAACGGTTGCCCGATTTTGGCTGGGATTCCTGTTCTGTGTTTCGCTGACCCCCCCTTTTTTCTTGTGGGATTCATCCCTAAATGGCTGACGATCAGGCCGATAATACAGGTTTTAGGGATAGATGTAATTCACTCCCTTCTGGTAATATGGAATACGTCACTCTTACATGGGATGAAGTTACAAGAAAGTCACTAGAGTTTCAAACATTTAATCCTGCCAAAAGGAAAAAATCCGATGCTGGAGGAAGTGAAACGGTTGAAGGCCTGGAGGTATTCAGTCGGTGCTGAGTAAATTTATATCCGACATTAAACAATTGGGTAAGATTACAGATAGTCTTAAGAAACATGTGAGCCACTAGAGGAACAAAAAAGGAGATCGCCGATGATGTAAGGTCGATAGGGGCCATAGTCTCTAGGATTAATAATCATAGGACACTTCAAACAATCAAAAATTTGATGGAAAATGAAGGGAAGGGGGAGAGGAAAATCCCAAGGATAGCATAGACATTAAGTGGAATCTGTGATCGCAAGGTGGAAGAAGATGAAGACGGGGAGGTAAGAGAAGACTCGGCAAATTACAATATTTTGGGGGTCATAGCGGGGACTAATAAAAAGGAAATATGGAAATCAATCCACTCAACCCTGATCAAGACCAAGGAGTACGCCGAAAAGAAGAATATGGAAAAATTGAACCTAGTCATCGAAAAGGTAGACGAATTGGAATCGGAAGACTATAAGATATTTTGTTGAAATGGCACTCAGAATAAGTAAAATAAGAACAATACTCCACCTAGAAGTGGACCGGGCCAATAGGGACATAGCTGCCAAGAAGCCAGAGTGGGGTGTTAGTGGTAAGAAGTCAAGGTACATCCTACGCCGACCTTCTTAAAGGAGTTAAACAAACTTTGAACAAGAACAAGAAGACCAGGAATGGGGATCTAGTAATGATCATAAACAAGGGCCCGGAAAAGGCCAGTAGATTCAAGGACAAAATTGAATCTGGCATGACAGATACATTGTGTAACATCAGAGGGTTGGACAACATGCCAACCACCATTCAAATAAGAGACCTTGACGAGACGGTTACGGTGGAAGAATTCGAACAATCAATAGAAAAAGGACATGGGGGAGAAACTAGGAGTCATTTTAACGTGGGTAAGCTTAGAGATGGTTACGCGGGCTCTTAGATGGCCTCTATAAAGGCCGAGGAGGAGCTTTCAAAAGCAATACTGAAATCGACCAGAATACGGGTTGGCTTCTCCTTTTGCAGGATAGCCAAAAGGGTGGAGCTCGGAAAATGTTCTAAATTCTGGGAGATCCAGGACCACAGGCGCCAATGTGCAGGACCGAGATGGAAGGCTGACATTATAGTTGTCGGCAAACAAAAATGCAGTCAGCGGCGAGAAGTGGATAAGAGACCCCAGGGTGGACGTGGTTATCTCAGTTCCAAATCAGAGTCTTCAAGTCTTAAATAGCAACACATAAGCCGGCGCTGTGTGCCTGAAGCTTGCGAGTCTGAATCTTTTTGGTTGCTATATATAGCCTAATTGTAGCTTAAAACATTTTGAAGAGTATATAGACAAGCTGATATCCAGCACAAATGAATGCAAGGGAAACTTTTTAATTATAAGAGATCTGAATGGTAAATTCCAAGCTTGGGGAGTTATGATCGAGGACGAAAGATGCGCATACATTGCAGAGCATGTGGCAGCAAAAAGCTAGTTGTCCTGAACGATGGAGTAAGACCCACCTTTCATAAGAAAACAAGTGCGTCTTATATAGATGTTGCTTTATGCAATGAAAGCTTGAGTAATAAAATCTTAAACTGGAGGGTACTAGAAGAAGAGACGTTATCGGATCATTCCTACGTTATGCTCGAGATGTTGTATGATGGAACATCCTGGCGGAAAACAGAAAAAAGAATTGTCTACCTTAACAAAGAGGGCATGCGCACCAACCTGAAAGAAGCCTTCCTAAAATGCAAAAGCAAGAAAAGATCTGCAAAAGATGGTAAGAACAGCCTACACATCTAACAGCAGAAGAGAAGCGGGAGTCCATGCGACGCAGCCATATTGGTGGAATGCGTTGATAGAAGAGAGCAGGAAGACTTGTAACAAGTCTAGAAGGAGACTAGGCCGAGCTGACAAAGCGAATAATGCGGATATCAAATGGCTAGTTGAAGCACACAAAACCAACAAAAGGCCCTCAAAAAGGAAATTTCTAAGGCCAAAAGGGCCATATGGCTGGACATTTGCGATCGCTTGGAGAATGACACCTGGGGGGACGGATACAGGATCCTCATGAAGGAGGCAAAATATCCCAGTACCCCGTATCAAATGCCGATAGGAAAAAGAGTGGAAGTAATAAAACAACTTTTCTCGGTGGTCATGGAACCAAGGGGAAAATCACGGAGGGGCAGGTATATCCAGTTCACTAAAATGGAGCTGGAAGAAGCGGTCAAAAAGATAAAGTCAAACAAAGCCTCTGGTCCGGATGGAATTCCACCGGAAGTTGTCATAGAGGCTGTAAAGGCAGACCCGGAGACTGTTTTACGTGTGTATAACAATCTATCGAAGAGCAGAGTATTTCCTAAAGATTGGAAAGTTGCCAAAGTGGTACTGATAAACAAAAAAGGCAGAGAAAATATGATCCTTTTAGCGGATAGATGGGACAAAGCAAATGAGGTAATTACTAAGATTATGCAGAAAAAGATTGCGGACGAGTTCTTTGAACAATCTGCAAACGGACAGAACTCATATGACATCCCTACCCAGTGATGCCACAAATAGTAGATGGAGGAGGAACCTTTAATAAGGGGACAAAAGCCCAGAATGTAACTGAGGGTGACAGGCGAAGCACCAACCAAATGGAGAAAAGGATATAGGATAGGAAGATAGGACACGAAAGAAGATGGATGGATAGGATGACAGGATACGAAAGAAGATAGATGGAAGCTACGAACAAGAGGAGGATCCCGGTAACTAAGATGCTATGATACTATCGAAGGAGGTAAGCTTTATATGACAACTCTACCAAATTGTCGAGGTATGCCCCGATAGGGCGGTTTCCGACGTGGGGTGGAGAGTTTCCTTGTGGTGTTTTTAGTCGGTAAACGTGGGCCTTTTGTGACCATGGAGTCCGACACTCCCTAGCCTTCATAGATACTAAGGCTAGGGGCCCATAAAGAGTTTTCACCAACCAAAAAAAAAAGTCAGGCCAGGTCAGGTCAGTTCAGTTCAGGTTCAGGTCGGGTCGGGTCGGGTCGGGTCGGGTCGGGTCGGGTCGGGTCGGGTCGGGTCGGGTCGGGTCGGGTCGGGTCGAGTCAGGTCAGGTCAGGTCAGGTCAGGACAGGTCAGGTCAGGTCAGGTAAAGTTAAGTTAAGCTAAGCTAAGCTAAGTTAAGTTAAGTTAAGTTAATTTAAGTTTTAGAAATATTTGGTAAAAACAAAAAAAAACTGCATCTAACCCCCCTCACCGCCGACGATAACTCCAGAACGGAAACATCTACGTACTTAAAATTTTGTACTGAAGTTTGTTTCCATTTCGCTTGGAACTGATTAGATTTTGGGAGAAATCCAGTGTCGGAGAGGGGGGTTATTAGGGGCAGTTTTTGATTTTTATCAAATATTTCTAAAACAGCTACATATTTCAAAGATATAAAAATATCTAGGTATAGAACTTAAACATATCGATTAATCATGTTCTATCCAGTTTTTTTATTTAGCGGCAAAATGTAGAATTTAAGTGTTAGTTAAAGTTTTGCACTATCTGAAAAACGGTTAATTTTATAAGAAAAAGTGTAGACACATTTTTTAAAGAAAATTTAATTTTACATAACCTTTGTTTACAAAGTTTCTTAATATAACGGAAGGTAAGTGTAAAAAATTAAATAAATATGCATGAAAATGGTTAAACTGTATTAATGATATCTTATAGAAGCGAGAGGCTACAGGGTCTCCCGGGGCTAATGTAAAAAATTCAGGAATGTATAGATTGAGCCAAAATAAGGTTAGTACTCTATATAAACTTTTTTAATACAGGCCCTCGTTTTCGGGTTATAGGCCTCCAAAGTTGCAATTTTAAATTTGTTTTTTATTTTTAATTTTCGTACTGTTCATTTGATCTTTATTAAAGTTTCAGTATGCTTAGAATATATGTGTATGATTATTTTCAAAATGTAAACAGATTCACAGTATTGCCTTGAGGCCAGGGACGATAGCAGAAGGTAATAACAACATTAACAACTCATTTGATGTAAGTTAAACAGGTATACAAACAACACAATTAGTTGCTTTCAATCAAAATTACCAAACATAAAGTTATTACCCCATTAATAAAACGTCAAAAAATACGAGTTATAAAACATTAGACTAAAACTAATTACTAACGAACAAAAAAGTAACGTTATTATAAATGTTCAATATGAGCTCCTCTCACTTCACGCACTTCCTAAGTCTACGAATAGCATGCAGAGAAAAACAATTCTATCTATTAGATCTTGCCTTGTTTGCACAGGTGTTGTATACACTAAATCTTTAAAATAACCCCAGAAAAAGGAGTCCATAAGATTGAAATCTCGTGATCGCAGTGGCCATTGACGCGGGCCTCCCCGACCAATCCATCTATTAGGAAACCTTGTGTTTAAGTGTTACCGTACATTTAAACTGGAATGAAGGGGGGCACCATCATGCATTAACCATAAATTCCCAGGAGTTTGTAGTGGCACATCATCAAACAGGTTCCAAAAGTCGTTTTGTAAAAAAAATATTTCTGGCCAGTCAGAGTACCGTCCATAAAGTATTCCTGCCCAAACATTTACTATAAATATATGCTGGTTCTTTGTTTGTATGATTCCATGTGAATTCTCATCATCCCATAAGTGCAAATTATGAGAATTAATGACTCCATTTCTGGTGAAAAGAACTTTATTAATAAATGTATTATCTGCTTGTTGTTGTCGTCGCAGAAACCACTAAGCATATTCAAGTCGTGCAGGATAATCGGCCGCTGTCATACTATGTACTTTTTGTACGTGAAAAGGATAGAACAGTTGTTCTTTTAGAATGCGATTAACAACTCATTTTGAGACGTTATTTGCTCATGACAGTTTTCGTACACTCGTTAATGGCTCATTATCAACTGCTATTCATATGTATTTCTTAGGCCCCCTTATTAGAATACAAGTTCACATTTCTCGTAATAAACAATTAGAATGTAGAGACTGAAAACAAAGATGTGGCAAGGGGCTAAATCCTGAGATCCAGTTGTGAAGCCCTACACCTGTCTTACAAGTTAGCATTAGGGCCCCTTATTAAAATACAAATTAAAATTCCCCGCCATAACCCAACAGAATGCAGAGACTTAAATAAAGTTTAGTTTTTCTGTCAAGGGGTCCATCCATCATAGAATGCAGATTCAAATTTACCGCCTTAACCTATAGAGACTTAAATATAAATTCAGACTTTACACCTAGGGGTCAGGACAAGGTGTCGAAGCGCCGAGAATAAGTTGCGAAGCCCTACACTTGTCTTACAAGTTAGCATTAGAGCCCCTCTTATTAGAATACAAATTCAAATTCTCCGCCAGGGGGGCCAGGGGTCTAAGCCGCGAGAACAAGTTGCGAGGCCTTAGACCTGTCTTATAAGCTGTCATTAGGCCCGCTTATTAGAATACAAGTTCAAATTTCTCGAATAAGTAATCAGAATGTAAACATTTAAATACATATACAAGTTTCCCGCCAAGGGACCAGGAGGCTAAGACCCGAAAGCAAGTTACGAAGCCCTATATCTATCTTATAAATTAGAATGCATGTTCAAATTTCTCGCAATAAGTAATCAGAATGTAAACACTTAAATACAAATTTAAATTTCCCGCCAAGGGACCAGGGGGCTAAGATCCGAAAGCAAGTTAGCAATAAGCCCCTTGTTAGAATACAAGTTCAAATTTCTCACAATAACCAATCAGAACGTAAACACTTAAATACAAATTAAAATTTCCCTTCAAGGGACCAGGGGCTAAGACCCGAAATCAAGTTGCGAAGCCCTAGTATGTCTTATAAGTTAACAATAGGCCCACTTATTATAATGCAAGTTCAAATTTCCCCTCGTAAATGGCGCCACAAACAAATTCAAATGTTTGGTAGAGGGGACGAGGGTCTGAGAGTAAGTTGCTAAACCCTACATCTGTCTTACAAGTTAGCATTATACCCCTTATTACAATACAAATTCATATTTGGGTGGTTTTAGTTGGTTTTAGTTGGTATTGTCTGCTTGTTGTTGTCGTCGCAGAAACCACTAAGCATATTCAAGTCGTGCAGGATAATCGGCCGATGTCATACTATGTACGTTTTGTACGTGAAAGGGATAGAACAGTTGTTCTTTTAGAATGCGATTAACAACTCATTTTGAGACGTTATTTTCTCATGACAGTTTTCGTACACTCGTTAATGGCTCATTATCAATTGTCTTTCTTAGGGCCCCTTATTAGAATACATAATTTTACCTTCTACTATCGCTAAAATGTTTATTTCTACTACATTAGGCAAATCTTGGGCATAGTATTATTAAATTAGTTTTACGTCCCTGGCTTTAAGACAGTACTGTGAATCTGTTTACACTTCTAAAATAAACATACACATACATTCTAAGGACATTGAAAATTTTATAAAGATCAAATGAACAGTACGAAAATTAAAAATAAAAAACGGATTTAAAATTCCAATATTGGAGGCCTACAACTCGAAAACGAGGGCCTATGTAGAAAAAAGTTTATATGAAATACTAACATTATTTTGGCTCAACCTATACGTTCCCGACTTTTTCTCCATCAGTCCCGGGACACCCAGTATATTAATCTCTATCGCACATGAAGTTTTAATCGTCATTCTGACACATAATATTGATTTTGTTTTCACAATGTTGCCTGTTTTCATGTAAACATATAAAAAAGCGGTAGCATAGTTACCCTAAAAAAATTATAATTAAAAATATTTAATTTTTTACTTTAGTATTTAGATGTTTATTAATCTCTGTCAGGCACGATGTTTTAATTGTTTGCTTGACATAGATTATTGTTTTTGTTTTTACAATGTTGCCTATTTTCGTAATTAACTTATTGTAAACGAGATTGTATAATTATCCTAAAAAATGTTTTTATAGTTATTTATATATCAAGAGAGTTATTAGGGTGTTAATTACCGAGGGCAACGGATTGCAATCTCGAGGGATTGTAAGTTGCTCGAGGTCATACATAACTCAAGAGATAGATAAATAATTTTATTTCATATTTCATTATAAATGGAATATGAAAACCAAATTTTGTACGTTATTATAATTAAACGAACGTTTAAAAATTTAGTAGGCATTGTTATCATGGATATATCAACTGAAAAGCTTGCAAATATTTGTCAAAATACATTAGAGGAAGTTATAGATCTATAATTCCCTATGGAGTTATGAACATGTATATTTTAATGTGCACTCGTATCACTGCTATACGTAACTGCTTGTTAGGAGATTAATTCATAACAATGATAAAAGTAAAAATTATTTACATATTCTTTTTAAGGTTTATAAAAGGTTATGTTTAATATCTAGTGAGAAATCAATCTCAATAATATTAAATCATAAGTAAATATATGTTGGACCGTGAGCCCTAAATTTCATCATTTATTTCATATTCTCCTGATTCAGAAACAAAATCATATTACTATAGTTATAAATAAGTTTAAACAAGTATATAGATAAATACGTATTTAATCTAATTTGTCGTACATTAATGCCAAAAAAAGTTTATTAGAATATTTTTGGAAAGCTTTGAAACCGTTTAATGCATGTGACAAAAAGATTTAATTGAAGTTAACAGACATTTTAACGAGTGTCCAATATTTAATTTAGATTTATTTCATTCTATATAAAGAAAAATTAAAGCTTTAAAACTGTACGTATTTTCATCATTTAATCTATTTTCAAACATTCAGTCTAAATTTACATTTTAACAGAACGTATTTATAACATCTCAAATGTTTTTAGGTGCATAACCCCACATCAAACTATACCAGTCTATCAAGTTAATTGTGATATAAAAATATTATTTAATCAAAATATATACTATTGCCAAAAATCAAGGTTACAAACGAAAGTAGTTCAATAACAACATTTATAACTAATTTTGACACCTGTTCTATTATTTTAAAAACTGCTTTATACTATAATGTTGTATATAGTTATTGTGTATTATGACAGTTCTTAATGTTTTGTATTATTAATGGTTTTCCTAGTGTTTGACATTTACACTTTTAGAAACATAAAAAAAAATTGTATCGTCGCTTACTGCGATAGAGTGTTGCTATCTTTATAACGTGTAATTTATGGGAGTGTAACTTTTAGACTCAAATTTCTAAACATGTTCTTACCACTATTTTGTAATCTTTATAACTCATTTACAGGATTTCAACACAATTTGATCGAATTAGTACAAGCAATGATGGAAATCGTGGATAATAAAGGTTTTAAGCTTGAAACCAGATATAACTTGAGCTTGACTAAACTAAACCTGAAAACAAAAACAATGTCACGAGTATAAACAAACAGAAATCACACAAAAATCACTTTTTAGTTATATAACCATACTCAATATAAAAGCTAATCAAACTGACACTGATAACGTTTTGAAAGGAGCATAGTTAAATTTTAATGTATTTTAAAAATTAGCCAAAACTTTTTTATCATCCCTTGATACAAGCCGAGTAAAGAAACAACATAATGTAATCACAAATTCTATGATTTTTAGCAGTTTTATTAACATTTAACATTTCATAGTCAATGTTCGAAGTGGCCACCTTGTAATTCCAAACAGTAAACCGAGGCGATTTCGAAAACCACGTACAGCGTTCAGAAGAAATGTAGGATTTATTAGATTACATTCGGTGCGTATACGATTTTTTAATTCGTCAATACTGTGCATTGGTATATTTGTATAAATTTTTGATTTTAGATATCCCCAGACAAAAAAATCGTTTGGTGACAAATCAGGTAAACGCGCGGGCCACTTATAGGGACTGAATCTTCAATCCACCGTCCAGGAAACACATTAAAAGTTCGTAACCACGTTTGTGGAATGCGCAGGAGTCCCGTCCATTTGGAACCACGGCTCGTGAATATTTAAATTTTCTATGGCTGGAATAATGTTGTTTCTTAATAGTTCCATAAATTTGTTCCAACTATCCCTAACCATACATCAACTTTTGCAGGATACTGGGTTCGTATTAAATTTTGTTAATCACGATTAGTGCGGGACCAATATCTAAATAGAAAATAAGGTTAGGATGAAGATGGATAATGAGGAAAAAGATTCGTACCAAAAGTTTTGGGAATTAACTGTACTGTAAATGTAGCTTCATCACTAAGAACTATCTTTTTTTTAAAATGCCTTGTTTAAATATTACCGATATCTTACGAAATTTGTTGGTGTTCGGAATGACATACAAGTGTTTTTGAATACATTGTCAAAATTGTACAATGTTTCAATTTTACCGCTTTTTATCTAAAATACGAAATTTAGTAATATCAAGCCGAAAAGAGCAAGTGTTATCCTGTCGCGATCTTCAATTCGCTATATCAATATGGTTCGAATTTCGCCAACCACTGACATTGTATCAAATACGTGAACAAGCGTTTTGTAATGGTACATATACAGATTAATAACCCACTAGTGCATGGAGTTATTTTTTCTTAATTCCTAACGTTTTTATTGTGAAAACTATGCTCAAAATAGGAACCCACGCGAAAAATTGTAGTTTGTACAAGTGCGCAAAGCGTCACTTTTCTACAACCACGTTTGTTAATGAAAGAAAAATAGTAACTTATGTAGGTATTTTATTTAAACTTTGAACAGAAAGAATTTAAAAAATGAATATTGAATGTAGAAAATCAGTTAAACTTATAGTTAATAGTGAAATTTGAACAATGTTGAATTGTTATGCCTGGTGTATCTTTTTTTGATAGTAAGTTTTCATTAATTGTAATATTAGTGTTTGTCAACGAAGATGTTGATGCTTGTTTTTCATTAGGAATAATATCATATGAAGTCCCAGGTATAATAGATTTTTCGATTATGTTGGCAATTTCAATTTTGTTGGAGATCGAATCGTCAATATATCCTTCCGCTACTGTATTTGAGCGCCATCCACCATGCCGCTTCAATGTTAATAAGTCTCCGCCTGAATTTGCTAAAATTGTAGCGGAAGATCGTCGAAAACAATGACCCGTGTACAATTCAGAGTTAGGTAATTTTAAATATTCTGCAATTTGTTTAGGCATATTTCGAATTTATTTATGCCATAACTTGCCATGTGCATTTTCCGTGTTGATAATTGAGAGCTCTTCTCATTTGTATTTTGTGGACGCAGAAATGCACATTTTTTGTATAAATCATAGAATTTTCCAACTACAGTAAATATACGTGGAATTTTTGTTTTAGTTGTTGGAATAGTAACTAATAAGGCTTCTTGTAAATCTTTTACGTTATCAATAGTTAATTTCCATAATTCTTTCATGCTCTGGCTAATCCAAAAACCATAGCAACCTACAAGTAAATATGTCATTAAAATTAAAATTGTATTCTTGTTTTAAAATTAAGGTAAAAAGATTGAATAAATTGCAAATAAATAAAAAAAAAAAAGGTGTTTGAAGGGGATTTGAACCCGGACCTCCTGCATTAAAAGCAACTAAGCTACCGAGGCAACACATTAAATTTACAGTATTGAGGTTTTTAAGCCACTTCTTTTTATTTTAAATTTGTTCGTATGGTGATAGGTATATTGGTTACTAAATAAATAATAGATTGAATAACTAAATAATCTTTAAAATTATGAGTTACTTTGATGAGTAGATAGATATCATCTGGCGCTTCTTCAAAAAATTTATGGATTTCATCAGATGTCAATGTAAGGGATTTTTTTTCTGTTGCTGTTTTTTTCGTTTTACTTTTTTAAATATGCTCGCAGTTTTGTATACTTTGAAATATTTATGTTGTTTTTTATACTTATGAGGCTCCTTATCATTGAATATATAGACCATAGTGTAGACGGTTTTAAGTTTTGAGAAATTTCTTGAAAATAACCCAATAAAACATTTTCTGAAAATGATTTAATGTTGTTTATTTCCCTCCAGTTCATAAATTTGCTGTATTGTTTTTGATATTTCGATTTCGAAACCTCAGGTAAATTTTTGGTTACATTTCGAGCCTTTTTGATAATATCTGTAGGAGTATTTTCAGTGTCGGAATTCGACAACTCGAAAGATAAATTCTGATTTTGGTTCATGATTCCTAAAATAATGCGTAATAAATTAATTTGTTTATAATTTATGATTAATAAATTAAAATAAATAATCAAATAAATAGTTTACTTACAGAATTTTTAGTTTAAATTTAAAATTTGAACACCCAGAAATTCACTATAATGATAATATTAAACCGCCAAAAAATTTTGATAGGTCATAGCTGTGTTGATGTAACACAATCAATTGATTGTGGTTGTTTGTTGTTTGTAACTATAAAATTTTGACATTTCCGTGGGGAAAAGAGCCATAGCGTGTACTTTTACCACTCTAAATTAAAACTTTTCCAATGGATACCAAAGTAATTAAGAAAAGGCCTGCTTTGCGTATAAAAATTGGTGTAGACAAGCGTGTTTTGCATAGTGGTTGTAGAAAAATAGTATATTATTCTATAAGGAGCTAAAGTGGCACTTTTTGTGGCGAATCTGTAGGTTTGACAAATACAGATGAGCCACAAAAAGTCACTTTGCTCCGCATAAAATGTACTATTTTTTCTTCAGATATTTTTTACACTTAAATGTGAAATAAGGAAAAATAATTAGGTTGTGAAAATGAGGAATAGTTAGATTTACTTAGCGTGGCTCTGGCAAGCAGCAGTAGACTTTGCTAGGTTTCGTTGAAAACAATGCATTAAACAAGTTGAAAATTGTGAAGATTCTCCGTGTTATTGTAAGTATTTAATTAAACTTTTTGTTCCTATTTGTGTAAATTAAAATATTACATTATTAGGAGTATGGTGGATTTGGAGAACTACACGCCATCAGAAACTACTGAAGTTGTTAATACAGCAATAAATGATCTATTACCTACAAGATCGAGAAAAATCTATGAACGCGGTTTTCAGCAATTTATACAATGGTGTGATGAAAAAAATATTAAAAGCTACTCTGAAACTGTAATGTTAGCTTATTTTGCCGAATTAGCAACAAAAATGAAAATGAAAAGCTCGACAGTGTGGTCCCAATATTCGATGATTAAATCATTATTGAGCAATCGACATGGCGTAGATATAAGCAAATACTTCGTGCATATCTAAAAAAGCAGAATGAAGGATACACCCCAAAGCAGGACAAAGTGTTTACAAAAGACCAATTTAACAAATTTTTATGGCAATGAAGGTAAGTTTTAAAAATAGAATGAAAACAAGTCTTTATATTTTGTATTTTTGTAGATAGTTTTGATTATTGGTATCTCAGAGGCATGTCGTTGCGATGAATTGGTGAAAATGAAGGTAGACGACATTGAGAACCTGAAAACTCGGCTACATATTAAAATTCCAGATAGCAAAACAAAAAAAATTAAATCATTTACAGTTGTAGGGGAATATTTCCTAAATTTATATAACAAATATGTTGCTTTGCGCCCACAAGATATGAATGATCGCCGATTTTTTTTGAAATATGGAAATGGAAAATGCTCAAGAGCGGTGATGGGAATCCATAAAATACGTAGTGTTCCTAGGGAGGTAGCTTTTTTCTTAAAATTAGCGAACTATACAGAATTCACTGGAAATCCAGCACTGTAGCTGAGCGTTATATTGAAGACAACAAAAAAAGAGGCAGCCTTGAAAATGTTTGCACCTAGTGCAAGCGCTACGAGTACAGAACTTCATGTAGAAGAAGAAGAATTAAGGACCATTACCTTAGAACACAGCGAGTCCTCCACTGTTACCTCTAGCGGATTTTATTTTGGAGAAAATGTTAGTTTTAATCATTGTACTTTTACTATTTATAACTCTAAACAATAAATTTGTTTTCGTTGTTTTCCAAATTGGGTGTGTGAGTTATTAACTCACATTACTTTTGCATCCGCTGCGAGGGGATGCAAAAGACTTTTGCAGCCTTCGGTGAAAATGTCGAATCTTTAACGTTGTCAGGTGAAGTTTAAAATGTCATATTTTATTGACGTCTGAAGAAAAAATTGTTCTGACACTTAGTTTTGGAAATATGGCATGTCCATTTAAATGGACTCTATGTAGTACGATTAGGACAAAAATTGTGATTATAATTTTTTTATTTATTGATAAAATCAAAACAGCAAAAGTTTCATTGTAGAAATTAAAATATAGATACCCACTAACAATAATACAAATAAATAGGCATAATAAACTAAACATTAACAAATATAAAATGTACTTATTGTCTTCTGTGATAAATCTTGAAGCACAATTTTGTATGTACACCCAATTACACTTCTCACAAATAAAATTGCTTTTCTTTGTACATTGTTTGCATCCTGGATGTGTCTCAGACTACACAACGAGATGTCCAACATTATCAAATCTCACATCTTCGGTCGCTGTAGACACTCGTCCTGTTGGAGGGGCTTTTCCATATTTATCTAGTAGTGATTGAGCCAGTTACGATCTGTAGGTTTTATGTTTTTCATAAGCACACAACTATTTGAAATTGTAACGACAAATAGATATGCGAAAATAGGCCAATACCATTTCTTTAGTCTGATTCTATTTCTGTAACCTGCAACCAGTCCGTTGCATTCCTCCCATACCTTTGTTATCAACTTTTTTTCTTTTGGTTATAAACTTATATGCACCCCTACTTTCATTATTGGACATCTTTTTGTCAGCAAAAGGACATCATTCTGTTCTATTTTCCCTTATAGTACAAGATGCCCATATTTGCTTTTCAGCATGGTGAGTAAGTAGTGGTACTTCGGTGAAGTAGTTATCAAAATATATTTTGTAACGTAAATTACAGGTGGTAGGCATGTATACTCCATGCCTGCCGGGGAGGTACCACCACCCTTACCACGGGCTCCATAATATTGGGTCTCCGATTTTCTGAGCTCGGTAAGGGCTGCCGGTTACCTTTTCCATCATCCTTAATCTATTCTCATCCTTATTCTTCCTTCTCGCCCTCACTGTCTTCCTATCGAATTAAAAGTCCCACATTAAAAAATAAGATTGGTGTGATATCTAGGGTAATAATTTCGGGACGTAAAATCCGGCCCCATTCGGATGTCTGAGGAGGGCAGGGCCCAAGCGACCTCGGTCATCGAAAGTATCAACCTTCTGATCCACTACTGCAACATCCGCGGTATCAGGTCTAATCTTAATGTTATTCACCAACATCTTGAACAATTACAACCTGATATTTTGTTTCTATCTGAAACACAAGTCTCCTCTGAAAACTCCGAGTCACCCGACTTGCAATTTCCTGAATACCACCTTCACTCTAACTTTCGATATAAAGGAGGCGTATATGCCTACATCAAGGACAGAACTGCTTGCAAGAGGGTTTCTTCCTTAGAAAATAAACATTTTGACGTGATTTTGTTTAAACATTCTGGTCCTAGTTTTGTGAAATTCTACTGTTGCATTTATAGGTCTCCCAATGACAGTAACTTTCAAGACATCTTCGATTACCTTAGTATGAAAGTTGACTATCTCCTGTCTCAGATTCCATCTTGCGATATCACAATTGTAGGCGATTTCAATGTTCATAACTCTAATTGGCTTCAGTTTTCATCTACTACAAATCCCGCTGGTCATAGTGCAGAAACGCTTGCTATTTCATGTGATCTCACACAAATGATTTCTGAACCCACAAGAATCCCTGATAACCCTAACCATACTCCACATCTTCTAGATCTCTTTCTTACATCAAACCCTCTTGTTTATAAAACTTCCGTTCTTTCGCCTTTAGGTTTTTCCGACCATTGTCTAATAAAAATCATTTCTACTGTACCTAATTCCACTGTTGTTCGCAAAACCGATAGTACCTTGTGGTGTTTTAAGTCAACTCGATGGAGTGATTTACGGGATTTCTTTGCAACCTTTCCATGCCGTGAATATTGTTTTAAGTCGTCCTCTTCTTCGGACATCGCTCTTTCAGTATCCAAAGTCATCCTCATGGGAATGGAGATATACATTCCCAAAAAACAGTACCGTATAGGTCAGTCACGTTCCCAACCCTTTAAAAAATAAATATTATATTAAATGGAAATCTAATAAATCGGTCGACAGTCATGTAGAATACGTTGGTGCTAGAAATATCTGCAAAAGTGAAATCACTAAAACTAAAAAGTTATTCTAACAACGAAAATGCAATGAACTAGCTACATCTCCTTTAGGCAGTCGTAAATTTTGGTCTTAGCTAAAGCCATTAGTAAAAACTTTGGAACATCTTCGCCCCCCCCTCCCTGACGTCTATTGGCAGATCGGTAGTTGCTGATTCTCTAGACAAAGCCAATGTTTTTGTGGATTTGTTTGCATCAAAGTCGTGTCTCAATGATTCTGGAAACGATGTGCCCCTACTCAACTCTTCTTCATACGCTATGAAACCAATTCATTTTCGGTACAAGCTTTGGAATCGATCATCAGTAGGCTTGATCTCAATAAGGCGACTGGCCCAGACGGTATCCAGCTATTGTCTTAAAGAAATGTTCCCCGAACTAGTACCAGTCCTATCTAAGCTCTATACGATCTCTATGTCTTCTGGGAATTCCTTCATCATGGAAGTTAGAAATGTTCAACCTATTTCCAAAAAGGCGATAAGACCGATCCCTCAAACTACCAACCAATTGCCATCACTTCCATTTTGTCTAAAATCATGGAAAAAGCCATCAATCAGCAACTGCTCACGTTCCTTAAAACTAACAAACTCCTTAGGGACCACCAATATGGGTTCAGGCAAAGTCGTTCAACAGGCGATCTTCTTTCATATGTGACCCAAGTTTGAAAAAATACAGTAGAGCAGTCCGGTGAAACAGTTGTAGTCGCTTTAGATATCTCAAAGGCATTTGACCAAGTTTGGCATAAGTGTTTACTTGCCAAACTTACCTCGTTTGGGCTAAATGATACGCTCATTAATTGGGTTTCTAGTTTCCTTGATAAAAGACGAATACGTGTCGTAGTTGATGGCTCTTTTCCAAAAGAAGTTAGCATTAAAGCGGGCGTACCACAGGGATCCGTTATGGCGCCTACACTTTTTCTGCAGTACATAAATAACCTTATTTCTTCAACAACTAACCCCATCCATTGCTTTGTTGACGATAGCACTCTTCACTGTAGTTCATCTCAGTCTACTCATAGTGATAATCTACCTTCTATGTCAAATCCAGAAATTAAAGCTGAAATGGCAAATTAAAGACATTCAACGTTTTCTCGAACGGGGAAGCAATAATCTAGTTAAATTTAATGCTAACAAAACTCAGTGTTGCCTTATGTCCGCCAAAAAAGATCGATCATTTCCTGTTGTAAGTATGAATGGCACAGTTCTTAAGTTTTCAGACTCTATTACTCTGTTGGGTATGACTGTATCTTCAAATCTCTCATGGATTGACCATCTTCTGTTAGCTACCAAAACAGCTGCTCGTAAAATAGGCTTTTTGTACAGATCTAAGCAGTACTTTACCTCTCGACAACTCCTTCTGCTGTATAAGGCCCAACTTCGGCCTCATCTGGAATATAATTCTCACCTCTGGGTTAGTGCTCCCCAATACGCTCTCGATATCGTTGATCGTATTCAAAAGAGAGCGATTAGGCTTATAAATGACCCGTCCTTAACTTCTCACATACAGTCCCTTGAGCATAGAAGGATGGTTTCAGTTCTTTCTTTGTATTATCGCTATTACAACGGCTATTGTGCTGCTGAATTATATTCTTTGATACCATCTCGGGCTATCTTGTCGTACTAAACGGGCGCAATCCACATTTTTCTACACGGCTTCTAAACTCTGGAATGATCTCCCTAGTTCTTGTTTTCCTCTCACTTATGATATGAGAAAATTTAAGGTAGTTGTTCATAGGCATCTATTGGCAATTCATTATCCCTCTATCCATCCCCCTAAGTGTTACTCAGTGCTTTAGTACGATAGGCCAAATTTAGCCCGTTCAGGTCCACAATCATAAAAAAAAAAATTGAACTCTATATCTGTCTTGTCCAAAAGTGATACGACGACATCTCCACCTAACCCACATTGAGTTTCTTTTGTAGATTTTCCAGTTTATATTTCAAAAGCTACACAATTACCAGTAGCTGGACATAAAGCCCAATTTTTAAAACCGAACCTGAAGGGGTTTCCTTTTATTTAGGAGTAATATTTGCCATAGTACGGTATCATACTTTCACCTATGCTTCCTTTAAACCACCGTGCTCGTTGAATTTTTGAACTACCTGGTTTATAATTGGACGTAATTTCTACAATCTATCTGTATCATCAAAGGCTGCATTATCCTTAAAATGAAAATTTCGTAATATTGTCTAAAAAAAAACAGTTTTTGGTCTCGGTGCATAGTATCTATTATAAGGAACATGAAAAAACATTAGGTTTCAGATATACAAAAAATATTTAATAAAAAAGAAAAATTAGAAATAAACGCTGCATGCAATTATAAAACAGTTAGAATGTATGCAAACACAAAATTAAATTATATTGCAATAAAAAAAATTACTTAACCACCACCACGTGTAATATACAAATTAGGATCCATTTAAAACTTAACACAACACCACACAATTGCACTCTATAAATGTACTGTTACTGCTTGGTTATTTGAGATGTTATGAAGGACTCCTCACAACAAACCAGCCTGAACTTGTCTTTATGACGCCACAATAACATAACACATGGGCGTCCATTATAAGCACAATATGCACTAATGGGTTAAAGGTGAATTTGAATTTCGCGCGATTTTATAGCAATCATCCTGTATCTAGACAACACTGATATGCATAACTGTTTTAGTAATTATATTAAACTATAGGAGCAAAAAGAAGGATTTTAAGTACACATAAATAGTTGAAATTATTTTTATAAATATTGTATTAATATTGTCCAGATAGCAAAACGGTCTGAAATGAATGTACGTGCAGGGAAAGGAAACTAGTCATTGTCGATATCTTAAAGCGAGGTACGCGTTCGAAGCGAAATACTCATTGAAATCGTTGTCCAATACATTACAGGTATAAAAATACCTCTAAATAAGTGTATTAAATAAACCTAAATGTTGAAAAGCTAGAAATAAATATAATAAATTTGTTAGAACAGACTGAAGAAATAACAAATGACGCTAGCTAATTGTGAATGACAATACATGCATATATATATATATATATATATATATATATATAATATATATATATATATATATATATATATATATATATATATATATATATATATATATATATATATATATATATATATATATACACAGGGTGGCCCATTATGTGGAAGTGCAATAACTCACTTAGGATCGAAAATATAAACAAATGTTTTAAATAAAAGTTGTTATGTTTGCGCAGATACACATTTCTAAAATATTTTGAGATATTGTCACAAAAAATTATAGAACGTAGAAGTATTCTAAACGTCACATTCAGAGCTTGCTAGTTAAAAACATGAATATTTTTAAATCATAAACTAAAAATGCAATTTTCTTAAAAACAATCAATTTTAGATAGTACATTATACAGACATAATTCGAAGGGATAAAACAGTTTTACAAGATGGTAAAATAATATACTGGGTGTTCCATTTAAAAAAATAAAGTTTTTGCTAATTGAAATCTCCTGAATTAAAGTTTATCCAAAAAACATCCCGAACCCCAAACGAAACTTCTACTATGACATTTCAGCTACCCTTTACCTTCGTACCTACCAAATAAGTTTAGTTGCTTATCTCTGACATTTATTTGGCACCATTTATAGTGCACCAATTTTCGTCAAATCTTCATATTTTTCGCTCCAGCTTGGCAACGTCGCAATTCATGCGGAAAGAAAAGATAGAGCTAGATTCAGAATTTTATAATTAAACAAATATACAGGGTGTCCTATTAAAAAAGGAAACTTCATGTTGTCTCACTTAGGCCGAACACCCTGTATGTCTCAAAATATTTTAGAAATGTGTATCTGCGCAAACATAACAACTTTTATTTAAAACATTTGTTTGTATTTTTGATCCTAAGTAAGTTATTGCACTTCCATACACTAATGGGCCACCCTCTATATATACATATTATATATATATATATATATAGTGTCAGTTTAAGATGAAATGCATGGGGATATTAAACCGTTAGAGATACGAAGATGGTTAAATGGAGAAAAAGTTGCGTCATTATATGCCCAAAGTAACCATGATTACATGTCAAAATCCCTTCCATTTACTAGACACAGGTGATAACTGAAAATATGCGTTTTCTAAAATCGCTATATCTTGTTTCTTCAAGAGATACATCCACGATTTTTGCAGGATGGGTAACAGGTAGCGAGATTTCAAAATGATTTTGAAAAAATCTAGGCCTACTAGATTTTGAGATAATGCGCAACTTTCGATTTTCTTATGGACGCCATATTGGATTTTGCATTTTGAATTCTTCATAAAAAATGCTTTTCAACCATATATCATATGTTTATAATCTGCCAATGAGAAAGTGTCAAATTACACAATTAAATTTATATCAAACTAGGCCTTTGCCAATCAACCATCTATTCAATTATTGCAAGAGAATGGAGGTTTATTCGAGCATTTGATTAATTAATAGTAAAATTCAGTATAATATTAAATTTTATTTTTTGTTGTTTTTTGTCACTTTTATTATTATGATTTATGTTAATAATCAATAATATTGTTCTCAATAGTTAGTTTAATTTGTAGATTAATTTTCATTTAATTAAAATACATAATATGTCAAGGTTGCTTTGATATAAATTTAATTGTGTAATTTGACACTTTCTCATTGGCAGATTATAAACATATGATATATGGTTGAAAAGCATTTTTATGAAGAATTCAAAATGCAAAACCAATATGCGTCCATAAGAAAATCGAAAGTTGTGATTATCTCAAAATCTAGTATAATTTTTTCAAAATCATTTGAAATCTCTACTTTAATCCTCAAATTGATGTATCTTTCAAAACAATAAGATTTTAGAAAACGTATTTCAGTTATCATTGTCTTAAATGGAATTTTTGATTGTAACCATGGTTCTGGATTTAAACTTTGCTGCATTTATTTGTACAAATCTAAGTTTCATGCATTTCATCAAACTGAATGTTATATATATATATATGTTACTAAGCTTAAATCATTGGTGAATTAATTAAATTCATTGAAGAGAACTGAGTTAATAATACGTAGGTACATTGTTTAACTGACATAAATCTACACTGACCTAGTGGTGTCGAGTGAGATTGTAAAGCAGTTCTGAGCTTTTGTTGTACGGAATCGCCTTTGTTGCCCAATGTCAGCATTCGAAGCACAAATAGAAAGTTGTAGTAGAGAAATAGCATTGAAGGATTTGAAAGATAGTGTAGCAGCCGTTTATAGCAGCTGGTTATTACCACGTTACGACAGAAGCTACAGTAATAAAAGCGTTGACTTTTTAATCTAAATAGCGAAAAACTGTTTTACTCAATTTACTTGATACCGCATATACATTATGTGCACGTTAACATCAGTTTTAGCATATAAAGCTTTATTTATCTAAAGAAAATTTGCTTTCAGTCGTTAACGTAACAAAACTACTTTGTTTGTGTCAGTATTTAAATTGATCCGCAATTAAATTTATGCAGTTTAAACATTTAATTCTTTCATTAAGTGGAGTCTGATGGCAAAAGTGTCACCCTGAAGCTGAAAATATATATCAAACAATTTCAACGAATGTGTATTTCCATACATCAAAATAAAAGGAATTATCGCAAAGAAAAATAGGTATTCATATAGAAATTGCTAGCCGAGGTATTACATAAGTTAATTTATGATAAATTATTGTATTTAAAAGTAGCGAACTTCGAAAAAGTAAATGATTCTATATGATTACATTTTGACAAATTGATATTGTGCGTGCAGGTAAAATTTAATCTTTCATATTTGCTATACAAGGAAAGATATAATATTTTAAATCTACAATTTAAAATTTAAAACAATTGTACATGGTATATGAGTAGTGGCACCTTCAGGGCAAACAATTATAACTTTTGCAACATTGTTATAAAGGAATGAGCATATTTACTGACAATAAATTCAACTGTAATATATATCAGGTAACCAAAAAGCCCATGTTGTTTTTGTATAGAGCAGAGCGTCATGAATATTTTTAAGTTGTTGATCGATAGCACATGTTTGTTATCTACCATTCACTTTAGTATGAATCCTTCTTTTGTCGGGTACATATATATTTGGCGACAACCGATTAGTTCCAAATTTGAATCTTTGAAAATTGAAACAAACAAAACTTAAATTCGCAGTTGTTTAGTCTATGAGTACAAACTTGGTATTAAAGCCGCAGTGACAGCGTGAAAAATATGTACTGCATTCGGAGATGATGCCATAAGTGATCGAACAGCACAGAAGTGGTTCAAGAAATTTTCCTCGGACGCTTTCAGCTTGACCGATGAAGCATGCTTTGGGAGACCGAAGATCATAAACAACAGGATCTTCAACAGGTTGTGGAGATAAATTCCAGTATAACGTGCCTAGAGCTTGCAGAAACGTTCAATGTGAGTGATGAAACCATTCGTTTGCACCTTCATCAGCTAGGAAAGACGTGAAGTTAAGCAAATGGGTACCACATGAATTATCCAACGATAACAAATTAAGTCGTCTTGCCGTTTGCTTGTCTGTCAACTTTTTGATTCAAAATCCGTAGAATTTTACAAGAGCGGCATACAAAAATTAGTGTTACCTTGGCAAAAGGTCATTAATTGTGATGGTGGCTACTTCGATGAGTAATAACATAGTACTGTTTGTTAAGAAATATTTTTATTTTACTATGAAAAATCGCACGAATTTATGTGGTTACCAGATATTTCCCAAGTAGGAAAACAAAAAATTTAGGACTTAGTCTATAGTTCAAAAGAATTATCGTCATTAAATTTTGTTTTACTGAGGACTATAGCTGCAATTGCTATTTAAAAGTTAAAAAATATGTAAAATGTGCTTTTAAATAGTGTCTTTAATTATTCCATAAGTAGTATAAAGGTGAAGTTAAAAAAACATATGGAACAAATAATTTATTGGATGTAGGTAGAGTTTAAATACAAAAGATCCAATTGAATAACAAGTGAGCAATAAAGTAGTATTACATAAATTAATAAAGCTTGAAAATCTAGTTACGATAAAAGTAAGAAATAAAAAAGTCGATGCATGTAAAGATCTTGGAAAGTGATTAAGTTATTTGTCATGGTATTTTGAAGAAGCAATATTATGTGCGTCATGCTTTAATAAAGTAAAAAAGTGCATACACGTACACGCACAAACAAGCACATACATGCCGCACTCACGCACACGCGCGCACCAACACATTCTCAAACACGCATGCGCGCCCACATGCACGCGCGTCCACGCACACGCACACGCACACGTACACATACGTGCACGCATACGCGCGCTAATACGCGCACGCATTCACACACGTATTTCTCACTCTAAGTTTTAAAGTTAAAAATAAAATAACCGCAAGATCTACTCCGAGCATGTACCTGGTAGTAATATAGAGACCCTTCTTGTCAAACGAAATACTAGTTATGTGTCTTTTGTATGAGTATCCATTATTACCAATCAACATTAGCAGGTAATATATTTCAAAACCCAAAGATAGTTTTTTTGACTTGCGGCGAACATAAATCCATCTTTGGACGATCGTCGTGTGTATAATAAGATTTCAACTAAAACCTATTTCCACGCTAAGCTACGACCATTATTATTTCCAGTTAAAAAACATACACGTTTTATTCTCTAATTATCTTATTATTTTATCGCAAAGTGTAAAAAACCATTAAAAATAAAACTACGCTTGAATAAGCTATCAATTTGCCTTTTGATGCGTAGTCCCTCTCTACGTTTCATCTCAAGAATCGATTTTTTTTCTTTTAATTACCAATACTCTAGTTTAGTGATACCACTGTTGAGAAAATAATACTGACGTGGAAATTTGAAGTATAAATCACTTATTTTTAGTATTAAAGAAATATGTAGAACACATTGATATAAGTGGGCCAATTGTCGTGATTATAATTCAATTAGAGTTACATTTCTTAAATAAATTAGTAAACTGCAAAAGTCCTCTATTGCTTTTCGGAAAAAAAATATCTACCGCAATACAAATTTGACTAAATTAGATCCTATAGTGATAAAAGAAGTAAAGTTGCATGAACCCTCTGAAGTTTACCTCAGCTATTGTTTAAGGTGCCTTACATATGTGCATGTGTGCGTGATGCGTGGGAGGGTGTGCAAATGTGTACGTGCTTGACAGCGTGCGTATGAGTGTAGGTGTGCGCGTGCGTGTGTATACTTCCAGTCATAGTAACTGAACTGATTTTTATAAAACTTTAGATTTAGAAATAATAGCCGAATATCTCAGTTAAAATCAAATACTCTCAATGTTGGAGCAGAACGTTTTAGAGACCGTTCTTCAATTCGATTTTGTAATGTGGTCTTTATGAAAGTTTTTTGTACATTCTAAACTATTTTTGCACTAAAAACTGCCAACTTTCCAACAAAAAATACTGAGATTCTTTAGAGAAAATTTAGAGAATAAGTGTTTCGTGAGAAATCAAATAAATTAAAAAAAGTATTTTATCAAGAGGCTTGAAGTACCTTTTGTAAGTACCTAGAAAACTTTCAACTTTAGAGCACAAATATCGAGCTTTTGGGCAACGATAAGTATGTTTTAGACTTTATTACTGTATATAAGTTTCTCGCAGGTAATTAATCTGTATAAAGAGGCACTAAATATCTTTTGTCAATGAAAACTATTAATTTCAGAGCAAAACATATAGAATACAGTTTCCCAAAACAAGAGTGTTACTGCTATATTAGATAATTGAAAAAACGGATGTGCATAGACATGTTTACTTTATCAGTATTGGAAACAAAACATTCAGTAGCGATGTTTTTCATTTTTGTAGCAAATGGAAAAGAAACACATCTGTAATTTAGTGATAGTCATATAAAACTATAAAAGGTTGCAAAACCTCTAACATTTGTTTTTATATTTTGCACTGGGTACATAATAGATATTTATGTATTAAGGGCATAATCTACAATTATTCCCGTGGTACATACAATGTTTTATTTTATTTTGCACCATGAAACTGGAACAAAATTTTAAAAAGATTCAGTATTTTCGGCAAGTTTTTAAATGCAAATACAGTGAAATAAAGTCGACAGTAGGCTAATTTGTTGTTACTAAGATACTGTGATATTGCTAAATTGTTGCTAAGGTACTGTTTGTTTGTAAATAATTTGCATTCTAAAATGGAAGGTGAAAACGCAAAAACTTTTTCACAAGAAATTTTAGATGAATTTGAGGCCCAGGCAAAATAATTCCAAGTAAATCGAAATATTTATACATAAAGAGTACGAAAAGTTTTCGCGTGGGAGCACAAAAATGTGTCCACAAAATGTGATGAAAAAGTTGTGATGGCATACTTGTCTCAAATGATAAGGGATTGTATATATACATTAGTCAATTATCTCTATTCAATAAATATCTATTTTGCAGTCAAAGATCTATAAGCCGTCGTCACTGTGGTGTTTATATTCTAAATTGAAAAAGATGTTCAAGTTGAAGGAAGATGTTGATATATCTCGTTTTTCCATGCTCACAGAATTCATGAAGAATAATTCTGTAGGTGATCAAGCTAAAAGTCCTATGTATTGCAACGGCATCAAATTGAAGAATTCATGTTGAAGGCGCCTGATCATACGTACTTGTTAGTTAAGGTATAACGATTTTAGTTTTTTTTTCCAATTCTCATTATAAAAATTATTGTGTTTTATAGGTTGTCACAGCCTTTGGTATTTTTGGAGCATGTCGTCGCGAAGAACTGCACGATTTGGCTGTACAGGACGTAACAACTGAGGGATCAGTGCTATTAGTGAAGATCAAAAAAACCAAAACTTATACTTCGAGTCAATTTACAATTGTACCAAGTGATGGATTGGTTGAGTACGTCTCTTTGTACCGAAAATATGCAGCATTACGACCGGAACATACTAAAATTGACAGCTTTGTTTTTGTCGTATCATAATAGCAGAGTTCCTCAATCTACCGGATGCCCATAAGTACACAGGGCACTGCTTTCGCAGGAGTGCGGCGACGATCTTTGCAGAAAGCGGCGGTGATACAAGGGCACTGAAGCAGCTTGGTGGATGGCGATCGGATAAAGTAGCCGAATCATATGTAGAGAATTCTCTGCAAAATAAAATTAAAATTGCTCAGAACATTACTGGTACAGCAGCTATAAGTATACCACAAAACGGCGAAGGAACTGTCAGCTTTGGTGTTGGCTCATCTGGAGTTACAATTTCAAATCCATCCAACTGTATTTTCAATTTTTATAAAGAATAAGTTTTATTACTATTATTTTTATTAATAAACGTTGCATAGTAAGGTTGTTGTTTCAATAATTCTTTCAACTTACGTGATATATCATGTCATGCGTTTGCTGTCAATCATGCTGCTTAGCAACAATGACATTTCCGTGCTATAAAGACCACATTACGCCCGCATTTGGGGGCGTATGAAGAACATTATGGTGGCAAAATAAAATAAAAGAATTTTATTTCTGTTTTCGTTTGTAAGTTATCTTCGTTTTTCTATCGGTCATCCGGCATGCATTTTGGAGACTCGCCATAAAAAAAACTGTAGGTATCTTTGTTAAATATAATGTTTAAATCAAACATTTTATAATTTTACAGATTTATAATATAAAATTAAATGTAGAGACCGATTTTATTAATAACGTCGTGTGAATTAACCCACGGTGAGTTTAGAAATCCAGTTTACTTGCTACATGAGTACTACGCTTAAGCTCTATAAAATGTTCATTCTAAACCTTTGCATGTCGGTTTCGTTGTCGAAAACATTAGTCAGAAACACTATGCCTCCAACAAGAACGTGTTTCAACAAGTGCGCCAGAAAAATTGGTGCAACTAACTTAGTTTCACAAGTAGCAGTAGAACAATTTTCTCTAATCTAAAGTGGTTAATCGCATTTAGCAAAACTGCGCAAGTATAGAGTGTGTCGTTTTGAACAAACGGTTCTATAAAAATTGTTTTTTTGCGAATCGACATTAAGCATTAACTTTTAATGATCGAAGTTATTATGGAGTCGAATCCACTGTCTACACAGTAAAACTTAATTCTGTAGCGAAGACGCTGATTAAGTAATAAAATCATCTGTAATTGTTCCGTGTTTTTCAGAAAAACAAATAAAATATAATTGATAGTAAACCAATCACATGTTTAAAACGGTATTTTATTTTATTTTAGAAAGGAGGTTGCATTGTGTTTATTACTAGCTGAAAACGAGTATCTAATTACAATTGCCTTTGTTAAAAAATTTCGTAGGATGTAGTAATTATTGTAGCTTTGAAATTAATCACTTTAAAACGACAACTTTTACAGTCACTTGCTTTTTAAGTCTAGTTCGTATTAAAATTATTGGACGAAAGATAAAATGTTGCAATAATTATTCCTTCCAAAGGTATTACGTAATTGTTGCAAAGCAATATTTTCAGTACTATCGTACGTTTTACAGAATCCCAGAAACTCCAGCTGCACAAAACCATAATAATTTGATTTGTTTCTATGATTAGTTAGATTATGTCGTTTTCACAATTCATGACATTCATATTAAACGCCATGTTCTGGTTATATCATTAGAGCAAAGAACACTAAAAATCAAAAACTAGAATAAAATAATTACTCTGCATAGGTAACTCTGATCTGGTTGTTTAGTTTATTCCTTTGTGTTTAGAACAATAGTATCTTACTTATACGCAAGTACTACTAGCCAATCAAAGTCTAGTTCTTATCCTCTTTTCCGATCGATGTAAGCCAAAATAACAGAAAAACTTCGTTATGACTTTTTGGTCTTCGCTTGAAAGTTCTGAAATTTAAGGCGAAAGTGTTTTTAATTTTTTTAAATTTTTTGCATAATTAATGTAGTTTCAAAATTAATGACTGTACACAATTGGTTACAGCATGAGTCAAGGTAGTCAACATCTTCACAAATTAGTGAATGCACCTCAACTTTATTTTCAAGTATTTCCTTTAAAAACACATTAAGACTCAAGGATATGTGTTTATTTGGTATGATACTTCAAAAAATAGTTACTTTGTTTTGTTAAACGTAAATGGACGTCACATTTTATACATTTGGTACGGGATCTATCTATTATGGTATTCTTCTATAGCTCCAACTCTGCAGCATGAGATTTATATTCTAGCCAGCTATTTACGTACGCAAGATCTACTGCATGTGTAAATAATCTTAGTGTCCATTTTCTGGACCTTATAAATGTTCTGTAAAGGATAACCAGATAATCTAATTTCATCTACCGCTCCCATGTAAGAGTTATATTGTTTGATGACTTCAGGACGTGTGATTTGTATATATTCTTTTGAAACCTTGTTCCAGCATGTATCTGTGCTGCCAATACCCATAACAGGATTGTTGTCAAACCATTTTGTAAGTACGACCTCACCATCTCAGCTGATCAATTGTACCCTTTACCCTTCTTTTTATAACCATGTCAGCAGAGAAAGGTGGACTTTAAATCAATTTGCCCTTATTGTGCAAGTTGCCCATATTTGCTTTCGGCGTAAGTATGTAATAAATTGTAATTGCTAAATCAGTTATCAAAATAAAATTGCACATTTTGAACTGTAATTCTTTCTGCTAACTTAAAAAGACAATAAATTCTGAAGTTGACATTTAATGTAGTGATCCTTGTAAACTATAAAATCATTAAATCCTGAATGTAGAGCATTTAATTCTGTACCCGATTGATTCCTTGGAAAACGCTTGATATCAAATCATATAAAATGCCTGCTACGTTCATCGATGGCAAAGAGTTTTGATAGCAAGGAATATGGTTTGCTCAATATACTGCTATAAGAGCAAATTTTCAAAACACTTTAATAGGCCATTAGTTCATCGATTGGCAAAAGAAGATTTAAAATCTATTTGGGATGTATTCGCATTTTGAGGATACTAATCTAGCTTCCAATAATTTGATGGGTCAATATTTTCCAATAAGATCTTTACCATCATTAGGCTTTTTGTAGGCAGTTTGTAGGTACAAACCTAACATCTTCTTGTACAGCATATAAATTAGTAAACTCAGACATACTTTGAAAAAGTTCTTCAGTAAAATAATTTAAAAAATAGTATAAAGGACTCTTCAAAGTACACAAATCCTCAGACGGTTTTTTTATACCACTGTATAGATAAATGTAACATTTTTCCCCAAATTTATATCGAATTTACTTGTTAGGTCATCGTTATAGAAAAATTCTTCCACTTTTTGTGATCCAACAGATATCTTACTGGGCTCAGGTTCATTTTCCTCAGTCATTTAGAAACTGCAAGAAGCTTCTGCTCTTCGTGACGTTCATTTTCGTCTGCCCCACTAGAGTTTCGTTGTCCAAACATCATCTCATCTCCATTCTTTGGGTTCAAGGTTCTTCTTCTGGCATGATTTAATTGGAAAATTCATAAAAGTTGTAAAAAACCAAAACTTATATTTACCTTTATTCATTGTAACATTGGATTATCTCCTTTTGTTCATACTGTTACACAACTGTGCACCGGAATTCATTGTGAAAAATTTAATAAAAATATCTGGTGTGAAACACACACGACCTTCCAACGTACAAAATGGAAATTAAAAGATATGAAATAATTTAATAACGTTTTTTTAGGATAACTATGCAATATCTTTTATAAGAAGCTCATTACAAAAATAGGCATCTAGAAGCTAAGTTACTTAAATTAAAAGAAATGAAATAATTTTAATTTAAATTTTTTTAGGATAACTGTGCAACCTCTTTTTTATACGTTCATAACGAAAACAGGCAACACTGTAAAAACAATCTATGTTAGAATGACGTTTAAAACTTCATGCCAGATAGCTATTCATAGACATAAATACATGTTAACAAAAAAAAAGTTCCAAAGCCGCCCACTTCCATAAAAAATATTGATAATATAGCTTCAGCATTTTCAATCATATTGTAACGTGCAAATTCTTGGCTATTGTTACCTTAATTTGTTTTCAATTGTTGGCTATCGTTACCTTAATTAAGTTTCGAAATTTGCATTATTATTGATAAATATACCTTACGTTGGTATCTTTTTCTTTCAATAATAATATTTTAGTATATGTCAATATTTTCTCTTTAGTGTACATAATTATGAGTACTTCTGTATATATTTTGATCGCCTGCAAGGACTATTTAGCCACATCGATTCTGTTTTGTGCTTTGACGCTTGATTGACTGCCTTTCGGTTTCTTCTATCGTTCGGTCCGGTTTAGTGCGTTATCTTTTTTTTACGTTTTACTCCCTTGTGGAAGAAAGAAAGGGTACGCCCAACATTAAGGAAGGCCGCTGGTGTTAGAAAAAGCTGTTATTTTGATAAATTTCCGTATAGCTGTAAAGGCGTGACGACACAAACTTAACTTGCATAAAATGGCGCGATGATATGCAATTTGTCTTCATTACCACTTGCTGTTAGTACGCTTGCTGTTAGTTTTCCTACATATGTAGTTATTCTATTATTGGAATGTGGAAAATATGAACATTACTTACATATATGGTCTACAGTTCGTTTATTGGTACATTATTGACAAATGGAAATTATCGTATGTTATCTTATGAATTGAAATCAAATTCTCCTACTACAGTGCATTTCAAGATGAAGTAATATATTCATTTTGAGTACATGTAAGTAAGAAGTATCTTTTTATGCAAAGTTATAACGGAATCGCTGAATTCTGTTCCTAAGATAAAACCATTTGAGTTCATAATTTAATTAACTGTAATATCTGTTACCACAGGTCAGCGTTCGTTTCATTATTATTGAATAAAGTGTTGATCATAGTGCATTTTGAATTTTAAGTAGATATAGATTATAAGCTTATATAGTTGTGTTGATTTTAGTAATTTTAGAATCGTAAATCTTTGCGAGAAATATCGTTTTAGTTATGTTACGCTGATATTAATAAGACATTTTGCTTTATTAAATATACATATAAATACACTTGTTTAGTGTTTATTCAGATTACCTATTATGCTTTAAGTTATAACTTTCTCAATTTTTTGTTGTATTTTAATTATTAAACCTATAAATTGAGTGGCTTCCAACAAACAAAATGATTTATACTGCTTATACCAACAGATACATCTCTGCCTCCCTCACGACCTGTTCAAAAAGTGTTATCAATTATAGTAATTTCATAAGTTTGTACCTCACTGAGCTAGACCGTGGTGCAATTTACCTTTTGTAATATAACAATCAATCCCGCATAATTATTTATTTGTTATAATATTTAGTTAATTTTTGCACTTACTACGCTTTACATTAAAAAACTTAGTAAAGAAAATTTATGTAAAATTAAATTTTCTTTAAAAATACGTCTACACTTTTTCTTATAAAATTAATCTTTATTCAGATAAAGCAAAAATTTAACTATCACTTACATTGCACATTAGGAATTTTTGCCGCTAAATTACGCGTCATATCATATCATATCGATTTGTTTAAGGTCTATAGCCAGGTATATTTATATCTTTACAATATGCAGCTGTTTTAGAAATATTTGATAAAAACCAAAGGCTACCTCTAATAAACCCCTTCGCCCCGCCGCAGGATTCCTCAAAAATCAGCTCTAAGCCAAATGAAAACAAGCTTGAATACAAAATTTTAAGTACGTAGGTATTTTTGTTCTCCAGTTATCGTGGATACTAACATACATCCATACACACACACACACACACACACGCACGCACGTAAACGCCCGCGTCCAAACCCACAAACACCCACACCCACACCCACACCCACACCCACACCCACACCCGCACCCACACCCACACCCACACCCACACCCGCACAACCACCCACCCACCCACATACACACACCCACATACACACACACACACACACACACACACAAACGCACAAACACACGAACGCACGAACGCACGAACGCACGAACGCACGAACGCACGAACGCACGAACGCACGAACGCACGAACGCACGAACGCACGAACGAACGAACGCACCAAGGTACGAACGCACGAACGCACGAACGCACGAACGCACGAACGCACAAACGCACAAACGCACAAACGCACAAACGCACAAACGCACAAACGCACAAACGCACAAACGCACAAACGCGCAAACGCGCAAACGCGCAAACGCGCAAACGCGCAAACACGCAAACACGCAAACACGCAAACACGCAAACACGCAAACACGCAAACACGCAAACACGCAAACACGTAAATACGCAAACACGCCAACACACAAACTCACTAACACACAAACACACAAACACACAAACACACAAACACACAAACACACAAACACACAAACACACAAACATACAAACACACAAACACACAAACACCACACAAACACACAAACACACAAACACAAACACACAAACACACAAACACACAAACACACGAACACACAAACACAGAAACACATATATGAAAAAAAAAATTATGCGCATACACGAATGTGTACACTATGAACGAAAGAATTAATACATTTTAGCCCATAATATTGTAGTATTTGGGAGCTTAAATAACAAACATATGGATTTAAAGCCATTATTCATTCACATACTAGAAAAATTATAAATAATTATAATCATGTAAATAACATTCACAAATTTCAGAAAAAAATTGAAATTATCATTTCAAGTTATTGAAATATAGTGAAATACATGAAGGAATACAATTATACAAGATAAAATAAGCTTGAGACATCTGGTTAGTGTGTTAACTTACGTTTTGACTTAACAACAAAAATAATGAAGTACATGAGAACAGTTCATCTTTGTCAAAGTAACAAATTAGATTTTCATTTTTCAAATGGTACATCGATCACCTTTTTAATGGAACAAACCATTGTTACACAAAGCACGAATTCCTCTGAAAATCTATTAGTCCTTACATCCACTTCAACTTCTAAATGAGACTTAAGGGAATAAGAAGCAGTTAAATCAGATAAATAACGTACTTTAACTCTTTTCAAATCCACTAATGAAAACATTTGTACAAAAAGATAATCTCTAATTGAAACACCATGCAAATCTATTTTAATTTGGTGTTCATAATTTGAAGGATACGGCAATACGGCATTTTTTAGAGGTAGTTAATTTTTTTAATGATAGGTAAGTCTTGACCTGATTTGACTTGCCAAAATAGTTTGTTTCAGTGTAAAATTCTGAGATTAATTAATGGGCGTCTACTATCTTTAAAATTTGACATGAAGCGTTTAAAAAATCTCAAAGGACGTTCGCCTTAATAAAATTTTATGTAAAATCTGTCAGATTTACTATCTAAACCTTTGTTATATAAGTGATTAATTTACAATTAATTTATTACTTACTTGTTTCTGTCATAACGAAGTATTCATTAATTGTGCGTTTACTATGTCGTAAGTCTGCAATGAGGTGATGACTAGAGAGAAACTTTCGTTTTAATTTAATCCTAAACTAATATTTAACAAGAAAATAGAAAATATTTCAAAACGTGTGCAAAAATACTGTTAAAATTAAAATAATACACATTTCATATATACACTTATTCTCGATTTTCAAATAAACTTGACTATAAAGAAGAACATTCCAAATCAAGCAAAAATGATTTATTAAGATTTTTTTACGAAACTTAATTGACGTGTGGACCGAGGCCGTTTTGAACAAAAATATCTGTAGTAGCCTTAGTTTAGACCAAAAAATAATGAAAATAATTATGTAGTTACAACCAATAGTAATTATACACCAAGGTAGAGAAGACAATTTTCTGAGCCGAGGTGTATTATTAAATAAGTGTACGAGGCTCAGAAGGTCTTCTCTACCGTGGTTTATATATTATTTAATTCACTACTAGCACACATTTTCTGTAAATATGACAATAAATAAATACAATTCAAATAATCTTATTATTACATAAAAAATTAAGTGGCCTGAGGTTTTCACATGTTTCAATTTGTTGACATTTTGTAATACATTCACATTTAACTTTTAATCATCGTTAGGTAGTTTCAGTAGCTAAAATGGAAAGTATTGAAATATCTAGTACTCCTCCAGAAATTAGAGAGGCAGCAGAGTATGTAGCATCAGGCAGCTTATTACCTGAAAAATCGAAAGAGTACTACCTTAAAGTGTATTCAAATTTCAAAGATTGGTGCCAGTCGAAAGGCGTACTAAAAGTGAGTGAAAATGTGATCTTAGTGTATTTTCAAGAGAGATCCGAAAATAGGAAAGCTTCCAGTTTGTGGGCTACATTTTCGATGTTAAAACAAACTTTAAAGCTGAAAGAAAATATTGACATTTCGAAATATTATAAAAATAAATATTAAATAAATATTCTTAAAAAGAAAGAAATTTTCCTATATGCCGAAAAAATCAGCCGTATTTGAAAAGGGGGACCTATCAAAATTTCTCGCCGAAGCTCCTGATGCCATGTTTCTTTGCACTAAGGTAAATCTTTTGATCGGATAGTCAAATTAAGCAATTATTATGGTGTTTCAGGTCATCCTTGTAATAGACGTAGTAGGAGCTTGCAGGACGGATGAGCTATGCAATATGAGAGTGGCAGATATTGATGTTCGTGATGACATAATCACAGTCAACATCCCGCTTACGAAAACAAAATCTGCAAGAAAATTTGTAATTGTAGAACCACAGTGGGTTAATCTCGTGAAGAGGCCCCACCCAGACATGGAAAAAGCCTTTATCGGATTCCGATCGGGGAAACCAACTAGGCAAAATATGGGCCATAATTCAATAAGCGGTGTTCCCAAAAAGGTTGCAAAATATTTAAATCTCCCTAATGCACATCAGTTTACGGGACATTCTTTGAGAAGGACATCGGCCACAATTTTAGCAGATAATGGCGGTGACTTATTATCTCTAAAACGGCATGGTGGGTGGAAATCATCTACAGTGGCAGAAGGATATGTAGAAGATTCTATTGCCGATAAAACAAGAATTGCGCACATAGTCCAAGGAAATTTTTGCACTATGTGTGACACACCAACCTCAAGTATCGATAATGCTACAAACGAATCAGTTTTTGAAGATATTTGTTATTCTAGCATCAACATACCCCTGCAAGATTTCCTATTGAATGAAGGTGGGCCTACTACTCCTTGTCCTTCATCATCATCGAATGTAAACAAACCTATAGGAAATCTTACTTCTAATGCAGATACGTCACGAATTAACATGTACAATAATTAGTACCAATTAATTACCATTTTCATCATTAATTTCTTAATTGTTGTTTTTCATTATATTCATGAACAGTTTCTGTTGGCAACTTGAATTAAACGGTAAAGACTATACAAAGCGCTGTTTCTTATAAATTAAGAGAAAAGTAATGTGCAGATCCTAGGAAATTCACGTCCTCACATGTAACGCGGCTATTATAAGCGACTTTTGTTATTGAACGAATATGTTCAACAACTGTCAATTTCATTATCTACTACTAGAGAAAAATTATTAGCAGGTCGAGAATAACGAATATCTCTTCAAAATCGGCCTACTAATTTACATCAGTTCTACGCTAAGTGAATAACATTAAATTTACCTAAATTGGGGCTAAAACCTTGAAATAATGCGCAGTAGATTAGGCGGTATCTAGAACCTAAAATCGTAAGGCTATCACAATCCTACCTCAAGATAAGCATGAACAGCATGGGGATCTTGAAAACGATATACAAAGGTGGTTAAATTAGAGAAAAGTTGTATAATCTAGGACATGTTCATATGTAGTTTGCAAAAGTTCATTATTGTTTATCGCTTCCGATATTTAAAACAAAATGCGATTTTTGGGTTTTCTTTTTTCGTAATTCCTTCATTTATTTTAAAAGATTTTTAAAAACAAAACGCATACAAGCAACCAAGCACATAAAGCCATTTTGCTCCAAATTATACATTTTTTCTTCAAACGAGTACCTAGATTGTAATAAAACAAAACTAGAAATTAAAAAGCAAAGATTTAGTAACAAATTGAATGATTAAGATCAAGCTAATTTGTAATACCTAATAAAATTTTTCTGTGGTTACGATGTAAACAAAAAAAAAATTAAATTGAAAAAACTCTAAAAATGTTTATGTAAGTTTAGAAAATGTTTCAAATAATTCCAAAAAGGAACTGACGATCATGTCAGATTCCGAATTAGAATGCACTCCGCTCGAAATTTTTAAAGCAGCAAAAGCGTCAATCAAAAATGTATTACCATCGAGTGGCGTCTATAAGATCTACTGAAGGTTGTTGAAATTATGTGTAGAGAAAAATCTAACCGTGTATTTACCTAACTGTATAACTTGGTGATCACCATTTATGAAATACAGGCCCGTATTAAATTATTTCTACATTGATTTATTAAGGTTAGAGCAATGTAATCTTGCAATAACAGTAGAGTATGAATACGCATTGGTTTAGGTATTTATAATTAATACTAATACTTTATTTATGTTGTTATTCTTGTTCTAGAAGGCGATGAAGTTTTTTTTTTGTAGTTATTTTCCTCAGTTCACATTAAAGATGGCAGAACTACGTGGCACTTGCTTATAAATTTATATACAGTGTTTTATTGTGTAACCTTTATTTTATCCACCTTTAGGTACCCGCAACACATATATCCCGTAACAACTCTTATACACAATTTCATTGGCCTACCTGGTTTTATCACGATCATTTGGCTTAAATAAGTTGCGTTAACTTTCTTCTTGCATTCGAATATGTAGTCGTTGGACTGGTCTGGGTACATAAAATTATAATAAAATAAAAACAAATAAATTAATCTAAAATAAATTAAAAACTTAAAATAATAGAGTTATGTTATAAACCAAAAATTAAGGCTTATTGCCAAATAACATAACAGTATGGGGATTTAAAACGTAATTAAAAGTGTTAAATAAAAAGTTGTATAATTAGGATTGTTCAATAATTATTATAAGTTTTTTTGAAAATTGTCAAAATTAATTTAATTAAAAATTATTATTAAAAAATAACTCATATACTAGAATTTACATCAGTTCTCATCATAAACAAAATTTACACGTGGGGTAAAACTTGATGCATGGTTACGGATTGCAAAGACTGTCTAGGTTCAAATCCTACTCGAGGAAACTTTATTTAGATTTAATAAAATTAAAATAATTTTAATTATGTTCACAGAGTTTGAAAATTTTATGTTTACGCTTCGAGATTTAAACCAAAATGCGATTTTGGGTTTTCGTTTTCGTAATTCCTTCTTTTTTTAAAGTTTTTAAAAAAACGTGGACAAGCCTAAGCCTTTTGCTTATTAATGTTACATTTTTTCTTAACGGTCCTGATTGTAATAAACAAACTGAAATTAAAAGCAGTTTGTACAATTGATGTTAGTCAGCTAATTTGTATCCTAATAAAATTTTTCTGGTTCGGAACAAAAAAATTAATTGAAAACTCTAAAAATGTTTTGTAGTTTGAAATGTTTCAATAATTCCAAAGGACTGCGTCATGTCAGATTCCGAATTAGATGCACTCCGCTCGAAATTTTAAGCGCAAAGCGTCATCAAATGTATTACCATCGATGGCGTCTTAAGTCTACTGAGGTTGTGAAATTTGGTGAGAAAATCTACCGTTATTTAGCTACTGTTGATTTGTGTCCCATTTATGAATACGGCCGTATTAAATTATTTCTACTTGATCTATTAAGGTTAGCATGTATCTTGCAATAACGTGGTATGAATCGCATTGTTTAGGTATTTAATTAATCCAATACTTTATTTATGTTGTTATTCTTGTTCTAGAAGGCGATGAAGTTTTTCTTTTGTAGTTATTTTCCTCAATTCGCATTAAAGATGGCAGAACTAGGTGGCACTTGCTTATAAATTTATATACAGTGTTTTATTGTGTAACCTTTATTTTATCCACCATTAGGTACCCGCAACACATATATCCCGTAACAACTCTTATACACAATTTCAATGGTCCTACCTGGTTTTTATCACGATCATTTGGCTTAAATAAGTTCGCGTATTAACTTTCTTCTTGCATTCGAGTTGTGTAGTCGTTGGACTGGTCTGGGTACATTACAATGTTCTTAATAAAAATAAAAAACAAATAATAATCTATCAGATGGACGTTTAAACCTCCACATCAATTAGAGGTTAATGAACATAACTTCAAAAAAAATTCCAAAGCGCCCCGGTTGTATATAAATATCTATAATAGCATTTGCATTTAAAATCTTATTTAATTAATTTTTACTGACAACTTTTTTAGCTGCTACATTAGCCATTGTGCTAAAAATAGCAGTAAAACATGATATTTTTATATTTTTGAAATGTGCAGTTATTTAATACATTTTTGATAAAAACCAAACACTGCACCTAAACAATTTCATCTCTCCGCTGCTGGATCTCCCAAAATCTAAGCGGGCCCAGGAGAAATGAAGTCAAGCTTAAATACGAAATTTCAAGTACGCACTTTTATCGTTCTGGAATATACGTCTACACAAGCCCAAACACTCACACGCCCACCCTATCATTCTCGTTCACAATCATCACGAGCAGGTATTGAATTTGTAGGTTAAGGTTTGTAGGTTGTGTGCGTTGCGTGCGTGTTGCGTACTGTGCGTTTGGTGTGTGTGTGTGGTGTGGTGTGGTGTGCGTGCGCGTGCGTTGCGTGTGGTGTGTGCGTTGCTGCTTCATGCGTGTTACGCCTGTTCTGCCTGCGTTGCGTCTGCGCCTGGTCTGGTCTGCGCTGGTCATGCGTCTGCGTCTGCGCTGCGTCTGCGCTGCTCTGCGCCTGCGTCTGCGTCTGCGCTGCGTCTGCGTTGTGTTGCGTCTGCGTCTGCGTCTGCGTCTGCGTCTGCGTCTGCGCTGTCTCGTCTGCGTCTCCTGCGCTGCGCTGCTCTGCGCGCGCTGCGCTGCGTCGCGTCGCGTCCACGGTTGCGTCTGCGTCTGCGTCTGGTCTGCGTCTGGCTGCGTCTGCGTCTGCGCTGCGTCTTCGTCTGCGTCTGCGTTGCTCTGCGTCTGCGTCTGCGTGCGTGTCGTTTGCTGTGGCTGTGCGTACGTGCGTTGCGTCTGCGTTGCGTTGCGTTGCGTGCTGCGTTGCTCTGCTCTGCATTGCGTTGTGCGTTGCTCTGCGCTGGTCTGGCTGCGTCTGCGTCTGCGCTGCGTCTGCGCCTGGTCTGCGTCTGGTTGCGTTGCGTCTGCGTCTGCGTCTGCGTCTGCGTCTGCGGGCTGCTGCGTCTGCGTCCTGCGCCGTCGCGTCGCGCTGCGCTGCGTCTGCGTCTGCGTCTGCGTCTGCGTCTGGCTGCGTCTGCGTCTGCTGCGCTGCGTCCTCTCGCGTCGCGTCTGCGTCTGCGTCTGCGTCTGCGTTGCGTGTGCGCTGCGTCTGCGTCGCGTCTGGTCTGCGTCTGCGTCTGCGGTCTGCGTCTGCCTGCGTGTCTGCGTCTGCGTCTCTCTGCGTCTGCGTTTCGTTGCGTCTGCGTCTGCGTCTGGGTCTGCGTCTGCTCTGCGTTGCGTCTGCGTCTGCGTCTGCGTCTGCGTCTGCGTCTGCGTCTGCTTGCTTGCGTCTGCGTCTGCTGCTTGCGTCTGCGTCTGCGTTGCTCTGCGTCGCCTGCGTGCGCTTGTGCGTCTGGTCTGTGCTGCGCCTGCGTCTGCGTCTGCGTCATGTTGCGCTGCGTCCGCCGAGCCGCGCCGCGTCGGCGTCTGCGTCTGCGTCTGCGTCTCGTCTGGTCTGCGTCTGGCTGCTTGCGCTGCGTCTGCGTCTGCGCTGCGCGCTGCGTCTGCGCTTGCTCTGCGTCTGCTTGGCCTGCGCCTGCGTCTGCGTCGTCGGTCGCGTCTGCGTCTGCGTTGCGTTGCGTCTGCTCTGCGTCGCGTCTGCGTCTGCGTCTGGTCTGCGTGCGTTGCGTCTGGCTGCGTCTGCTCTGCGTCTGCGTCGCGTCCGCTGGTCTGCGTCTGCGTCTGCTCTGCGCTGCGTCTGCGTCTGCGTCTGCGTCTGCGTCTGCGTCTGCGTCTCTCTGCGTCTGTGTCTGTCTGCGTCTGCGTCTGCGTCTGCGTTGCGCTGCGTCTGCGCTTGTCTGCGTCTGCGTCTGCTGCTGCGTCTGGTCTGCGTCTGCGTCTCGTTGCGTCTGCGTCTGCGCTGTCGCGTCTGCGTCTGCGTCTGCGCTGCTCTGCGCTTGCTCTGCGTCTGCGTCTGTGCCTGCGCCTGCGTCTGCGTCTGCGTCTGCGTCTGCGTCTGCGTCCGCGTCTGCGTCTGCGTCTGCGTCTGCGTCTGCGTCTGCGTCTGCGTCTGCGTCTGCGTCTGCGTCTGCGTCTGCGTCTTGCTCTGCGTCTGCGTCCGCGTCCGCGTCGGCGTCTGCGTCTGCGTCTGCATCTGCGTCTGCGTCTGCGTCTGCGTCTGCGTCTGCGTCTGCGTCTGCGTCTGCGTCTGCGTCTGCGTCTGCGTCTGCGTCTGCGTCTGCGTCTGCGTCTGCGTCTGCGTCTGCGTCTGCGTCTGCGACTTGATCTGCGTCTGCGTCTGTGCCTGCGTCTGCGTCTGCGTCTGCGTCTGCGTCTGCGTCTGCGTCTGCGTCTGCGTCTGCGTCTGCGTCTGCGTCTGCGTCTGCGTCTGCGTCTGCGACTTGCTCTGCGTCTGCGTCTGTGCCTGCGTCTGCGTCTGCGTCTGCGTCTGCGTCTGCGTCTGCGTCTGCGTCTGCGTCTGCGTCTGCGTCTTGCTCTGCGTCTGCGTCCGCGTCCGCGTCTGCGTCTGCGTCTGCGTCTGCGTCTGCGTCTGCGTCTGCGTCTGCGTCTGCGTCTGCGTCTGCGTCTGCGACTTGCTCTGCGTCTGCGTCTGTGCCTGCGCCTGCGTCTGCGTCTGCGTCTACGTGCGTCTGCGTCTGCGTCTGCGTCTGCGTCTGCGTCTGCGTCTGCGTCTGCGTCTGCGCCTGCGTCTGCGACTTGCTCTGCGTCTGCGTCTGTGCCTGCGCCTGCGTCTGCGTCTGCGTCTGCGTCTGCGTCTGCGTCTGCGTCTGCGTCTGCGTCTGCGTCTGCGTCTGCGTCTGCGTCTGCGTCTGCGTCTGCGTCTGCGTCTGCGTCTTGCTCTGCGTCTGCGTCCGCGTCCGCGTCGCGTCCGCGTCCGCGTCAGCGTCTGCCTCTGCGTCTGCGTCTGCGTCTGCGTCTGCGTCTGCGTCTGCGTCTGCGCCTGCGTCTCCGTCTGCGTCTGCGTCTGCGTCTGCGTCTTGCTCTGCGTCGCGTCGCGTCCGCGTCGCGTCTGCGTCTGCGTCTGCGTCTGCGTCTGCGTCTGCGTCTGCGTCTGCGTCTGCGTCTGCGTCTGCGTCTGCGTCTGCGTCTGCGTCTGCGTCTGCGCCTGCGCCTGCGCCTGCGTCTGCGTCTGCGACTTGCTCTGCGTCTGCGTCTGTGCCTGCGCCTGCGTCTGCGTCTGCGTCTACGTCTGCGTCTGCGTCTGCGTATGCGTCCGCGTCTGCGTCTGCGTCTGCGTCTGCGTCTGCGTCTGCGTCTGCGTCTGCGTCTGCGTCTGCGTCTGCGTCTGCGTCTCCGTCTGCGTCTCTGTCTGCGTCTGCGTCTGCGTCTTGCTCTGCGCCTGCGTCCGCGTCCCCGTCCGAGTCCGCGTCTGCGTCTGCGTCTGCGTCTGCGTCTGCGTCTGCGTCTGTGCCTGTGTCTGCGTCTGCGTCTGCGTCTGCCTCTGCGTCTGCGACTTGATCTGCGTCTGCGTCTGCGCCTGCGTCTGCGTCTGCGTCTGCGTCTGCGTCTGCGTCTGCGCTTGCTCTGCGTCTGCGTCTCTGCCTGCGTCTGCGTCTGTGCCTGTGCCTGCGTCTGCGTCTGCGTCTGCCCGTGCGTCTGCGCCTGCGTCTGCGTCTGCAACTTGCTCTTCGTCTGCGTCTGCGTCTGTGCCTGCGCCTGCGTCTGCATCTGCGTCTGCGTCTACGTCTACTTCTACGTCTGCGTCTGGGTCTGCGTCTGCGTCTGCGTGTACGTGTGCGTGTGCGTGTACTTGTGCGTGTGCGTGTTTGCGTGCGGGTGCGTGTGTATGTGTGGGTAAGGAAAGCCACCTGAAAAAACCTCTAGCCGGTAACGGGAATCGAAACATTACTTCCCGAATGCTAAACAAGTCGTGTTGCCACTGGTTCACCAGGTCGGTATAAGTAGAAGGTGAATCCAGGTAAACAGGCATAATAATCAGGATAAATAATAATTCGAATCGAATCAGGAATCAGACTAATCTTGTGGGCGCTCACCCATTGATGGGAAAAGTGAAGCAGAGGAAATTTAAATTGAAACAACGTACACAAACGGACACGTTTTTAACAGACGGGGAAGATGTTTTAGGAAACACACTAATTGAAAGGTAAACTGATTAGAACAAAAACAATAGTAAGGATTTTTGGGTCATTTTAAAAAAAAATGTAAAAGAGCAGAGTATATTGAATTTATGCCGAAATACATCTACTTCTTCCATAAGATTAACTTTTATGAAAGTTTTTATATAAAAATTTTAATAGATTTTATTAAAATTTCAAAATATCTGACAATCTTTTATATATAAGAATAGAATTTCCCGAACTCTTATGTGGTAACAGGCGACTAATCGAGTGGTCCAAAATGGATACGTTTGTATATTTTAATATTTCAAATTTTTCTTCGCTTTTTTAAATAGACTAATACTAACGTATAGGGTGCTCCAAATTGGCCACTTTCTTATGGAAACGCTCTTTATTTTAAGATATAGACGAAAATGGACCTAGGTCTCTGGAGCTCAAATTTAATGAGAAAACCACTGGGGTAAACAGAATTCAGCTATCTCTAACCGTTTGGCCTTTCTCGAATTTAGTCTTTGATGCCCCATAACTTTCTTATTATTAAAGAAAGTCTTGACAAAATCTTTTTTAAAGGTCTTTTTACGTAGAATCCATTGCGATAGATACTTTTTATACATGGTTTTTATACGAACCTAAACTATACTTTTTCATACGGAATTTTTGAAAAGAGCGTAAAATTTTCAAAATTTTGATATAATGCTTGTTATGTTTATGGTAAAGAATATTTGCAATATTGCATTTTATACATTAAAATATATTGCTTGCATATATTTAGGTTTCCATGGCTAACAAAAGACGGCAGCATGATTTAAAACGACGACTTCTCAGTTCTTTGGAATTTTTTATTAGCTCCAAATAGTTTTAATTCGAAATAAACGAAAAGCAACGAACGTGACACGTGATAGGAAACTTATCTGAATAAAACAAACAAATATTATAAATAACATAACAAAAGTAACTAATTAATACTGATCTAAATATACTCATATAAACAGTACCAGTAAACCGAAATAAAATGAAACAATTTATGTAAATAAATATTCAAATTGTCTCCCAGATTTCTTTATACCATTTGCAGTCCTTGATTTTTAATTCAGTTTCCTCCAAACTGCCCATTTTGATAATTGTTGATGATTCTCGCACAATGCGGTGGTGTCCCGTCGTGTTGGAAAAATACTCTTTATAATAAATTAATTGGTATGTCTTCCATAAACGGTTCAACTTGGTCCGGTAAAATTTGTAGATATCGCTGAGAATCCAGCGCTCCGTCATATATGCAAGGTGACTCACGACTATTCCCCGGTCTCGTGTGCCTAAACGGTACGAGATATCAGCTTAATTTTTTGGTGTTATGTAAATTGATAAGGACTATTTTTTTAATTATTTTCAGTTATACAGGGTGGATCAGAAAATTGTATATATCAAAATTATGTTTTTAAGACAACGCTCTGTATTTTATGTCAACTTTATTCAACGTTCCCTATACCCATCGCTTACCAATCTTGAGAAAATTGTGATTTTAATGAAAATATTCAATTTAAACAAGAACCAAAAACACGGAAACCTCTTACTTTGAGTAACACAAATTTATATCGATTTATTCTGACCTTTAAGGTTTCCATTTTCGTTATATCTATTGAATATTCCCGCACTACTGATGGAGGCCTCGTCCGTCCAAATACAATGTAAGGCAACATTTTCATCTTGAGTTCTTTCCACGAACCATTCACAAAAACGCCTTCGTCGTATAAAATCTCCAGGCAGAAGATGATAAATTTTTCTGGTTCTATCAGGTCTTATTTTTATTATTTTTTAAAATGCACATAATATTAGATCTGGATGTACCTGTCTCTGTTTCTAACTGTCTTGTTATCGTTTCACCATTGTGATTTATAGTTTCTAGTACTGTAATTTATTTCAGTTCATGAGAAAGTGTCCAATTTGGACCACCCTGTAAGTTAGTATTGATCTATCTGAACAAGCGAAGAAAAATTTTAAATATTAAAATATACATACAAAAGTTTTTTTATTTAGATACAATGAAGTACAATGTGGTCAAATTTTTTTGCAAGTTTGTCAAATATAGTTAAAAACTAGGGCTGTAGGGCTGTTGCCACTAATCTATTTGAGCTATATGCTAAAAACTATTAATATAACCATAAACATCAAATCAATGTTTTTGCCAAATATATGTTTACCATTATTCGATATTTTATGATAGATAGAAAAACCTGAGGAAAGTTTAAAAATATTTTTTAAAGCAATTACTATAAAATATATTACAGAAATGAGAACACTTAAGTTATGCTATGAAGTTATAAGTCCAGAAGTACTTAAACATGGTCTTTGATTTTTAGTTTGCAACTATGAAAGAAATACATTCAATACATGATATGCTAAGAACAACATTCGTCTTTCTTTTCCAAAATTTTTGCTTCTCTTGTTAAGTTTCTTACAGGTAACGTAAAGATGAATACCACATGCCTATCACTCAGACTGAAATTAATTTTTAGACATATGGAGTTATGAAACTTAATACCAGCATTGATTATGAACATTTTTGAGTGCGGGTGGATGACGTGAATAATTTTCATAGTACCATAAAACCGAAAGCGTCAAGGTGTTGAAAAGAAATCTAAATAATAAACAAATCTTGCAATTAATTCAAACATCAAAATTTTATTATAAATATGCAATCTGACCATAAAATTTTATGCATTTTCAACAAGATAAGTACATAAAATTTATGCGTTCCCAATTTGAATGAACCAATCACCATTGGTCCAATTTTCCAATATCAACTTTTTTTGTGTCAAATCTTGTGCTGGATTAAGAAAGCACACGTGCTTTGTATACGATTTGCCTAATTTCGATATGCACATCTGCCATAATCTTTATATATATATATAATGTTCTAAAGAATCATTAGAATAGAGTAGACCTAGTTTTAAAATTAGAACTAACTATATGAACAAAGAAGTGCAAAAACGCATAGTGTCGTCGAACCTTTCCCCTATTCCGACACAGTATACTCTGTTTATTCTTAGTTAGTTCTTTACTGACGTCAATGAGCTACCCGATATAAACAGAGGTGAAAAGAAATTAACATCTGGAAATAGAACCAATGTGGAAATTTATTATTTAATTTTAAATGTATTGCCAATTGCCTTTAGATAACTATTCTGATTCTTGTGTAAGAATAGCATGTACGGTATGTCAGGTGTTGTGGCAATTTATTACATGTTTTTGTTGTTTATAAATAATTTTAAGTTTTCTCACGTTAAACACACAAAAAACTATTATCATTGTGAATTATTTATTTTCGCCCACTGATTGACGTAGTTTCTTATAAAAAAATAATAAAACATTTTTTATTGTTATTTATTACACATTCGTTTGATGGTGTTATCATATCTAAAAAAATAGTTAAAAAATGTATATCACGAGTAATTAAATCAAAATAATTTATTAATTTTTAAATGCTTTAGTAATAAATTTATTAAACATGTTATTTTTATACGAGCAAGAAATATTTAAGTAGTTGAGATAATGCCAAAATAAAAACTCATATAAAAATTGCCAATACAAAACAAAAAATTGTATTCGCACAAAAATTGTTTACAAGCTGTTTTGCACAGTTTCTCAGAGTTAGAAATAATGCAGAATTCTGAATTTTTGAATGTCAGGATTGTTCAAGATCATTTTAAAATATTTTCCAGGTTATCCCGGAAGTCGCAATTAACTGTCTTATTTTGAACGGAAGACCCGGTATATTATTTCATTTTTAGATTCCTAAGAAAATTTCATGATGAGTTCCATCAGGTTTCCCTATACTTATTTTCAACTGTTTCTTAGATATCTTTATTCTTCTTGCACCACAAATGGTCATGATGTAGAACAATTTCAGTGATTTTGTTTCGAAAAACATCGTTTCGGTTATGGATTAACAAGAAAACTGTTTCAAATCGATGCAGAATCAATCCATCCAATAATATACTGGTTGTCACATTTCAAAGAAAGAAAATCTTATCAACTTTGAAAATGATATAATTGGTCATCAAATTTTGGACACCACGTATGCGATAAATCAATTGTCAATGTGGGTTTCGAAAGTATAATTCTTGTACTTCCGTCTATCCCAGAAGCGCTTACCACCAGTCGAAAATGGGCAAAAGGCGCAATGTTGAAAATAAGGGTACATCTTTCAAAATTTTATGAAGAATAAATTTATCTACGAAACAGTTGAAGATAGGTATAGGCAAGCTTGATGGAACTCATCGTGAAATTTTCTAAGGAATCCAAAAATGAAACAATATACCGGGTGTTCCATTTAAGATAAGAAAGTTGTAGAAATAAAACAAAGGTAGATGTATCTTTGTAAGCATATATAGCACAGCATGTATTCAGTAAAAAGGTAACATAAGTACAAATTGGGTCAACACGCTTTCTATATTGTTTACAAAAAACATTAAAATAATTTTCACTGTGCTATTAATAGCAGGCCTATCTCTGCGACTTCATTTTTTCATATTTCATAAATTTGTTGTAACATCTTAAACTGTTCGAAATGATTTTACTACTACTGAAGATAACTGTAAGCGTTACTGAAACGTATAGAATTATATAAACATAAATAAAAAATACCAATAAAACCCAAAAGGTAAGTGTTTTAATTATGTGTAACTATGACGAAAGTTCACATTTTCACATTTGTTCATTTATTTTTTCATTGTGGCGGTTTTCATTGCTAGCATTCGCCCGTAGAGGGTGTTTCGAAATGTCATTTTCAAAACTAATTAATCTATTCACTATTCGACATAAACAAAGCCTTTATTTGGGAATTATGGAATAATTATTTATATATTTATTTATTCGCAAGCTTTCAGACAGATACTCTGTCCTTTGTCAGGTAATATGAAAGTGAGAAATATTGGGAACTTAACATCATGACACGTATTAATAAGATAACTAGAGAATTAAAATTAAATCACTGTTGTAGACTAAAAGTTTTAGTTCTTGAAAATAAACACCCAGGTATGGGACAGCTCATATTCATTATCCCTGTTCAAGCTATTAGGTTGTTTCAGAATTTCAATAGCTTCTCCTTATATATCAATTCATATCGTTAGCCAGAATTCTTGTGTTTTCAAATTTCATATTGTGCAGAGCGTTTAAGGCATGTTGAGGAATTGCTGATTTAGTAGGATGAAACAAAAGTAAGTGGCTTTTGTGTTCAGTTAACCTGGTATTAATGCTTCTTCCAGTTTCACCAATGTGACTTTACCACAAGAGCATGGTACTTCGTAAACACCGCATATATGTATGTATATCTTTAACAGAATTCAGAAGATTTCGAATACTGCTTTCGTAAACTACTTGTATATTATACTTTTGTAATATTTTATCAATTTTATTCGTTGTGTTGGCAAGGGAAGGTAAAATAGAAATCTTATTTGTTGCTTGTTGAAGCCATTATTTATGAAGATCTTTTGAAGATGGTTTAATTCATGTTGTACTTTATCTGGATGACAAATCTTTGTGGCACGGTTTTACAAAGCTCGTATCGTACTAAGTTTTTGTGCTGAATGATGGTGTGATGGATTACGATATACGGAATGTGTTCGGCTTCCACATGGTTTCTTTCAATCAGAACATCAAGGAATGTAATACAAACCATCTTTTTTGATTCCATTGTAAATTAAGTTTTGTATGTTGATTGTTTAAATGGTTTAGGAACACCATTATTAGTTCTTTTTCCCCATAAGCCCAGATGGCAAAAATATCATCAATATCAGGTGCATTACTTAGAGTTTGTTCTTCGAAATGTTCCATAAGATAATTTGCAATCGATGGTGAAATTGGAGATCCCATAGCTAATACATCTAACAGTTGATAATACCATTAAATAAGAAGAATTATGTAGTTAGACAATGTTTAAATAATTTGATCTCGTTGTGGTTGAAATGCCGTTCTAGTAGTTGTAAGGTGTCATTCGTAATTTTGTGAACAAGGAATCAGCGTCAAAACTAATTAAAAAACATCTAGAGTTAGTGTTAATTTGCCAATCAATTCAATAAAATTCTTTATAAAGGAATTGCTCGAATCAATGAAAGGTCGAAGTAGAGTATTTAGGTATTTAGATAATGCATAGGTTGTTGAATGTATGGAGCTTACAATTAGTTTTGACGTGGATTCCTTGTTCACAAAAAGTACAAATAAATGACACCTTATAACTATTAGAACGAAATTTCAACCACAACGAGATCAAATTATTTAAACATTGTCTAACTACATTCTTCTTATTTAATGGCGAGTACAAGGTTAAATGGAGTAGTTATGGGAACTCCAATTTTACACCACGTGTCATTTCAGTGGGACATAACTCATGTTGTGGTTTTTCGTTTGCCGACAATTTGTGCAAAGATGTAGCCCATACTGTTTGTTTCATTTTGTTTAAATCTGTAGCATTGTTCCTTATAGCTAAACCACAGAATCTCTGAAGATTGTCAATTTCTTCATCCGTTAGTCTCCCCTTCCCACCAACAACCTTACCATCAGACAGTTTTGCACGTTTTAGGATTTTTTCAAATTCCGAAGTCTGGTACCGGTCGCTTTTGGACGTGTCCAACGCATTCTAATTTTCAGGCTTGAGGCCCTCTTCATTAGGCTTACTATCAACCACAGAAGCAAATCCCTTAGAGTCTCCACCCCCTAAGTATTTTGTATACTGGACCCCAAGCTTCGTCTCTGACCGACTGCAAACTGCCACTGGCCCTTTCAATTCCATCGCCCCACTGGATCCAGCCAAATTTGCTTTGCACTCCTTATGTTCTTCCAGATTTTTTGGATTATTTCGAAATTGGCCTCTGGAGCAACTTATGCAAAATTTTGAAAGACACTCGACGTCTAGCACTTTCCCTGTATCAAACGGTGTTACAGTCCTAACTCCATTTAGGGACGTAAACCCACGCTTCTGCCAGGTTCCGTTGAATGCAGCTGAAATGTCCTTGTTAACGTCATTCTCAGCAATTGCTTCTGTAGCTGCATTTTTTAGTAAAGCCTCATACTTCAGTGGCCTTAGGTAACATGGTCTTATAATAGCGTTGCATTCTTTTGTTTGGTGGAGCAAAATTCATAACCGCGCAAAACATTTTGATTCCTCAATGCCCTTTCCGATTGACCTTAGCGCGTATGCAAATTTGTGTTTCTAACAATGTTAGAGTTCATACGTGAACTTTCAATTTTGCATTTTGCGTCAATATCTTAAGAAGGGTCCATCTTATGGCTATGAAACCTATTATCAATTAGTATCTAATTTTTACGTGGAATCGAAATGTGCAAAATATGCAAGGAGTTGCATTTGAAAAAATTGAGAAAAATTACATTTCGCGTAAGTCAATCATTCTGTATAGTTTTACATGTTTTCGAAAATGTTCCCAGTTTGTTAGTAGACTATTATTAATAACCGGTGGTATAAACACATTTACGAAATCGTGGTGACAACGCTCGCATCGTGGTTCCAAAGTTAACTCTATTTTGGTACTAAAGTGACGATATCTGCAGAACGGTTAGTGATACAGATACAAATTTCTATACTTTTATTCTAAATGTAACAGTGAATCCAAAAATGCAAAAATATACAGGGTGTTCCATTAAAAAACACAAGTTTGGGTTTTTGTCAATAACCCTGTATATACCTAAATGTTTTTAGAATGCAGGTCCAATGATCGTGTATTACCACACCAAAATTGGTTTTGATATATCTAATAGTTAAGGAACAATTCTCTGTCCACGCAGTACACCCACCCTGTATAAAACATAAACAAAATAAACAACAGTTGACAATTTATAGCAGCAGTCAAGAAGAGATGAAGCAGACATTCAGTGTCGCCACACAACAGAAAAAAAATTTTGTACATGAGATGAAACAATGTATATGTGATAATATTGGCTGGCTGGATTCACAAAACCAAGACCTAGAGTTTCCTAGATAACCTGTCATGAGTTTTATTTTATTATTTTTTTTTAATTTTAATTTATAAACCGCAAAAAAAGTATATATTGACTTAATCAAGATTAAATGTAGAATTTTTAAGCCAATAATCTATTTTTTTACAGAAAAAGTGGGCATCTCTTCTAACGACGATAGCAGCAATTTCTGTCGAGATATTTAGTTTATAAAATTACTGGTCATCTATCAACATGAAAACTTTCCCGACTAATGTTCACAATTAAAAATAACTAGCTTGGGTGAGAGGCATGAATTTAAAAGCAATTGCTCTTGGTCTTTGTTGTAGGTTTACAAATAGCCTGAATACCATGATTAATTAAAACGTTTTCATTTCTGTTGAATGTAAGAAAAGCAAACATTACGTGCGAGTTTCTCTTTACGGATACGTCTAGCGTGTTTAATTACATTATTAATGTCTCTAAGAGAATAACCATTAGCTTGTAGAGAAATTTTGGATTGTGAAATAGATTTTCCAAAAACTCAGGATCGTACGCTGTGTTAAATCAAACATTTGATTGTAGCAGGAGTATTCTTAGTATTTCACATTTTATAAATTTTATTGAAATTAATATTTCAAATATTTGTCAATACCTTTCTATTTTTCCTGACGACTATAGCTACAATTGCTATTGAAAGCTTCAGAGCTTGTAAACGTTGCCTTTGAAACATTATTGCCCAAAAAGATAGTATTTGGCATTACTGTTCATTTTGTTACCTTTATAATATATATATATATATATATATATATATATATATATATATATATATATAGGAATCATTAGATTACTTAGTTGTCCATTATTAATTATCGTTGATCTTATTACTTTTATTTTGAAAAAATAATTATGAATTAATAGTTACTTGATGATAAATGTTATTAATATTTTTATTTTAATTTACCGTTCACCTAATTAATATTTTTTATAATTAAAGATTTTCTTTACTGTGTAGTTGTATATGCATTTACTCAATATTTTTTATTACCATTTATCAAATTACTTGGTTTTCATTTAAAAAGTTTCTTTAATGACGGCTTCCCTTTGCACTGGCATCTTCGGAGGAATCCACACCTCCAGAGGACGCGACCAAGCGTCTGGACAGGCGCTGAACCACCCGTCACAACAGTTGATTCGTTCAACTTCATTGTTAAGTTCTTAAAGCTACATCGAAGTATGTTGTAAATAATTAAATTAATAAGAAAATGCAACTGACAAGTTTTATTGTACTTGCTAAACTACGTAAATTACTGTAAAAGTTTAAACATGTTGCTAAGGCATAAAATAATTTGAAAGGAAAATGAAGTGTTGCAGCGTGTTTCATTCCCTCCCCAGAGGGAGGGCGGGGTACTTGAGATTTCCAAGCTCTTTCAGCCACAGTCATGGATTCCCAACTTATACACTAGGCATGGTGGAATTAAAGCTAAGCAGTTTGTATATTACTATAGGACCAGTAGCTCGGTAAATAATTGAATCGCAGTTCGTTTATGTAAATATGACGTTAACTTAACTGCGTACTTTTTATTTATAGCTTATATCTGTAATTTAGAGATTGGAAAAATAAAAAGAGAAAAGGAAAATATACAAGTAACGGAAAAAATTATAGATAAAATATAAGATAATTCCAGACTAGTCAGAAAGAAAGCAGTGTATGTCGCAGAAACGTGTCCAAAAATACAATACCTAATTTCTTCCTCGGGAGCCAAATATGCTCAAAAATAAAATAAAATGATTGAAGATAAATAACTAATAAAATAAGCAAGCACAGTCGCGTCTGAGCAATGGAGGACTGCTATATCTTGTCCTGACAATAAATAATACCTCATCTAATATAAGTATTTAATGTGATATAACACAAAGTAAAACAAAATATAAACAAAATCAGTCAGCATCAAAATACTTAAATTCGTATAAATTTTTCAATCAAAACAATAATATTGTAACAAATTCCAATTACGTCAGTAGTTATGATTAAAACAGTAAATATATGATGAATTGTTAGTTAAGTGTAGTAAATAATCAAGATATAATAATTTTACCTAACGACGACGGCATTTAATCAAGTCGCGATAATTTATTACCATATAACAACCTATTACACACATATTTCAAGATACAACAAAAGCAACAAATTATTGTTAAACAAGAAAATAGTAACTACCATTATAAGGCAACTTAATATGTATATCAGATATTTTCGTTACCACAACATTCTATGTAATAATTTCCATTCATACTATACTAAACAATCGTTGAGCCATCACTTTATACTAATTCGATTTCGTAATGTGGAATATAGACTCGATTGCTTCAAGATATTAATCCTCTTCGTAGCAGTATACCGGTAATTAGGGATATTTTGCTCAATAATTAAAACTAGTCGTCCAGTGGTGGTCGAAATTCGACCGTAATTAATTAAATACGTCATTATGCTCTAATTAATTTAATGCATTTGTAACACATAACATACATAAATTTTATCTCTCTGTACTGCTCCATATGAATTTTAATTATGCCAAATCACACACTCCTCCGTGCTTGTCATGTGCTTAAAAAGGGGTACAAAGTTATTTCTTTACGTATTAACGTACATGGGACATAAGCTTTGAGAAAAAGTTTGCTTTGAAATTTCTACTCGATTTAGATGTCTGATCTAGTTTCCACGCGATCGGAAAACAAATCATGTTTTCTTGCTTTTGACGAACGTCAAGTTTATTCAATAACGGCGCGGGCGTTCAGAATATCATACTAATTTGAAATTCGCAAGAGTATCTATAGCTTAGGTGGACGGTTGCCCAAAAGTGAAATTGTAAACTTGTTCAGAGATCTAAACGTAAGTGTAAGAGTAATAAATATCCCAAATGGTTCAGCCTGAAATTATATACAACGTTAAACTAAAATCAAAGTATTTACACAAATATAGAATGTCGTTTACTCGTCTTCATGCGGAATTCTTTAGTAGCGTTTATTCGTCAACTATGCATACAAAAATGGACCAATTGTTATAGTTAAAGATATTACAACTAATGAAGTATGTTTTGCTATTCGTAAAATTAAAAACTCACATACCTCTGGTAGTGACCAAATTCCAAGCTTCTTATGTCAATCAAAGCTAATAACTTTCTCAACCTTTGAAAAATTACTTACATTTGTCCAATCTTAAACAGTGGAGATCCCAGCAACATTACTAATTATACGCCGATTAGAAATTAAATAACTTCCACAAAGTAGACGAAATCGTTCTGTATTCTAGAATTTATCCAACTGTTAAAATGCTTATATCTTCTGCTCAACATGCAATGTAGGTGAACAGTCACCAATTTAACATGTATTACGCAATTTATTGCTACCATTCTTGACAACCGTGGCCAAGCAGATGTCATTTACACAGATTTTTCTAAGACATTTGATTTGATCTCACATGATATTGTGTAGGCCAAATTATATAACTTTGGATTTAGTCAACCTCTGCAGATACTATTCAAATCATATTTACATAATCGGCTTCAATATGTTACTTACAACAATTACACATCTTTTCTCGTAACTGCTACTTCAGGGTACCGCAAGGGTCAGATCTCGGTCCATTTTTATTTCTATTATTTATTAATGACCTCCCTGAAAAAATTAATTGTAGGAACTTGCTCTTTGCAGATGATTTTAAAATTTATCATTCTGTTGCTTCAATCGATGATTGTGTCTTAATTCGATGCCCTTGTCAGTTGATGTCATTATATGCCAAGAGAAGATAACCCCCTCCCCCCAAACGTCCTCATAGTCAACCAATAGAAAAATTTTGGTCATTATTGTCTCGAAAGGTGTATGAAAACAGTTGGCAGGCTCAAAATGAACAGCAGCTGCGGGCAAGAATTTTTAGAAAAATTCGGGAAGTTGATCGAAACATTGTTCAAAGAAAGATGAGACAAGTGTTAACCAAATTGACGAACATGGTTCGAATTTTTGGACCAAACTTGGCAGAAATGCAGTAATTGATTAAAATTCCATTCAAAATAATCTAGTAGCCATGGAAAGTTTGACGTTTTACTTGTTGTAACAATCGAAATTATCGGGTGTATTTCTTGAGAGATTAAGTCGATTTGGGTGTTGCTTTTGGTTGCAATTCTTTTGCTGTTGTGTTCTTATTTGGATTTTGAGGCTGCGATTATACCTAGATTGCGGCAACGTGAAAATTATCCACATCTGAGTGAATTCGACAGAGGTTGCATTATTGGCTTACGTGAAGATGGTTTTTCATTCAGAGAAATTGCTAATCGTCTTAACCGTAATTAATCCTCTGGAGCACGGTGTTATCAAGCATGGTCTAGAGAAGGTGAAAAACGTCGTAGAAGAGGGAGACGGCCAAGACAGACAAATGTGGTCCAAGACCGCCATCTGCGATTAATGGCATTAGGAGACCGATTTTCGAGTACAAGATCAACAACCGATCATTATTTCACTTATGTCTCCATATCCTTTATTACTTTCCAGTGGAGAGGGATTACGAAAAGGGGCCAAATCTAGTCTCTATACCTCATTTACTCTTCAATAGATCCTAACCAAATTCAAGGGGGTCGTAGGTGTGTGGTGATTGATGGTGGGAATCTGCTCCACATGGTTGTATGGCACAATGTAAGTTTCGGAGCAATAGCTGACAGCTATTTGAAGTACTTGAAAACACATTATGGAGAAAACGTAGTCGTAGTGTTTGATGGTTACTCAATGGAACATAAGAGTACTAAAGCATCTAAACGCAATCGCCGGAGTAAAGTACATGATGATGTCCTGATATCATTTTTTATGAACAAACAACACCACTGGTCACGTAAGACAAGTTTTTATCAAATGACAGTAACAAAATACGGCTCATTAATCTCTGGAAGAACGCTAACATTAGGGTGCATCAGACAACTAAAGATGCTGATTCATTGACCGTGAATACTGCCATTGCTATGGAGACCATATCACGATAAAGTATTCGTGAAGACATTGATCTGCTTGTCCTTACAGGACTAGTACCACAAGAGACGACAAATGTGTACTTCCAGAAATGTGGTAGGGGTAAAAATAGTGACACATTTTATTCACCAACCTCTTTCTAGTTCAACTTTCCAAAAAGTATATTGCCTGTACATGCGTTAAGTGGTTGCGATTCTACGTCCTCACTTTTCGGTCAAGGAAAAAATAAATTCTGTGCCCTTCTCCAACAACACCCTGAACTTGTGCAACACACAGAGGTTTTCCTTGATTCTAAAGCAACTGCCCAGGAAGTTGTATAGAGAGGTAAACTTTACTTGTCCAGCTGTATGGGGAAATTCCAAAAAAGAAAACATTACTGATTTACGCTATCATTTATTTACAAGATCAGCCACTAAAACAAAATGTAGTTTGGCCAGACTACCGCCAAAAAGTGATGCTGCAAAGTTACATGCTCTGAGGAGCTACCACCAACTGGTTGGGAAATCAAAAAGATTCACTTGAATGGGGATGGGTAGCTACAACTAAAAATCAAACCAATCCAGAGTACCTGCTAAAGTTCATTTCATGCAATTGCAAGAACGGTTTCAGAAACATTCGTGGTTGCCGTAAGACAGGACTAAATTGTTCTTCCCTGTGCACATCTTGCCTTGTCCAGTCTTGTGGTAATACTCCAGTAATCCTCCTTGATGATGACGAAGAAATTTGCGCTCCTTCAGATGTCGAGAGAGTGAGCGAAGAAGTAGAAGAACAGGATATAATAAACGAAGGATAAAATAATTTAGAGGATCAAGGCGAGATTGAAATCTACCAGTACACACCTAAGAAACAAAAACTCTAAAGTTTGATGTTATGAGGAGTTATATTCAAGTACCTACGTTATTATTTGTTTTTTTTTTAAATCGAAAAATGTTTGTTTTTTTGAAAGACTGTATCTCAGAAAGTACTTAACTTAGCAGTCTGGTTAAATACTCAATCTGTGTAAATTTTAAGTACTTAAAAAAAATATAAGAACAATTATTTTTGTAAAACGGTTAGTTTTTTAGTTACAAGGCAAAAATCAAAATAAGAGCTACATTTTCGCTGATTCTTATAGCTAGCTCAGCGAGCGGCTGTGTCCCGGTTTGTATACATGAATGCTTTTCTTTTAATGACTTATGATTTTAAGCCGCACTAAACATGCCTTACCCTACTGGTATCTCTTTTTGGAGCATGGTATCTCCATTTAAAACGCCTATAACGTTCAACGCCCCGGGTCCGAAAAACTGAATACACACTTACCTTCTAAGCCAAACATGATAAGATATATAACATCAGGAGCAGTATTAATATAAGCGTTAATCATGTAACTTTTTTTGAATTTTCGATGGACCATTTAAGATTATGCAAATTTCTGTAATCTCTGATCTACGTCTATGGGATTACAATTGAACCACTTTGCTTTAATTTCATTTTAATATTAGCTGAGATTATTGTTTAGATAGCCGTGTGTTTGTTTTGATGTTATTTAACCTATATGGCTGGAGAACTAAATGTTTTTTTAACTATCCTGGCAGCCAACTGTATTATAATATACAACTACATCGACTAATTATTGTTTTGTCTAAAATTAAAAGTATTTATCGTTTTGGTTTGACATATACCTGCATAAGTCAATACATCAAAGGTTACGTTTTTATAAATTCTTCATTTATTTAACTTGCACCAATAAAATTTACGATGCAATGATTGAATTTAAATTAAACAATCATATTACATTTCCATGGTAATTGTGGGCAATAAAAGAAATCATCTCTCATGCTTTTCATTGCCATTACATTTCCTTATTGTATAATTTAGTAAAATTCATTGAAGATGCACTTAAATATTCAATTATATCGTTGGATCGCTTTAAAAGGGAAAAACAAGTTCACAAGAAATGTTTGTAGTAATTTTGATTGGAGATTTTAACAACTTTATAATAAGAAACGCATGATATCTTGACCGTTGAGTTTGATTACATCTACCACCCCTAGCTTACCACCCCATACTTAGAGACTACGTGTCTAATTATGTACTTTCTATTGCTTAGGCCTGTTACTACTGAGCTTGCAATCACAATTACTGTTAATTATGTTACGGATAATAGTGAAAAAGCTTAAATAGTACAGCTTGACGTATGCGGGTGAAGTAATATAAAATAAATCCTGCCTATTGCTGCGCAGAGGGCGATAGAGGATTGAGAGTAGTCACTTCAATAAGAGACGTTTAGTGTTCAACTTCAATACTGAAGAAAATTATTTAAAAATTTAAAGCATACATATATCTTTATGTACTTTAAGCTGTCGAAACACTTGATTAATTTGTACCTTTATATCTTAAATTATGGCTAATTTGCAATGTAAATTTTGGCAACTGAATTATCTATAATTCTAGATCTGTAAATGAATCAATACATTCTTATCTTTCATTTTAATCTTTTCAAATTTAACTTTGGACTCGAAACGAGTAAAAATACATATGTGGATCCTTCTAAATGTATAATTATACAATAATCAACAAATGTTCAATAATTTAGTAACACACTGTCTAACATTATTTGAAATGGGAAAACCCATGATAATCTCTTATCGCAAAATAATTGGATTTGATAGTAATATGAAAAATGTATTTTATATGATAAAAGCTCTAAAATATGTACAAATTGCCCGTCACTCTCATTTAAATTGAGATAAGTACTGAAAGTGCATCTAGAATTATCAAATTAAAGCTTAAAGAAACTTAAAATTATTATTAATTTTATTAAATACATAACTAAATTTTTACCTCGAGTAGGATTTGAACCTACCACCTGTACTTTGCTAGAGTACCGCGCTAAGTAACTGCGCTTTCGAGATTCAAACCCCAATCGATGTAAATTTTGTCTTTATGTATGTAGAACTGATGTAAATTCTATATATAATGAGATTATAATCAAATTACTTATATTAATGGAATATGAGCCTGCAATATCGCAAGGATCCACACATACCAAAGCAACTTGACTAATATAATAAAATTAATTATCATTGTTACAATATAATAATAATAATAATAATTTTTAATTACATATTACCTTTGAACTTATTCGTTCATAACAATAATAATAAACTTAAAGAAAGTTTTTTATTTACATTAAAAAGATTACTGTTTAATACAGTTAATTTGGAATAATTAAATTATTTTAGTGATTTAATAGAAATATCTTTATTTTATTAATTAATTAAGAAGAAAAATTATTTTATTACAGTTTATTATTAATGTGAATGAAATTTTAAAAGTTTGTAAAAGAAGAATTAAGTCTACGTAATACTTTATGCACCTTGAATCGTGCGCGCGTAGTATCTCTCTTTTTCCCTTCGAATGCGTTCTTTCTTCTTTGTGTTCGCAGGAGGTTGAAATTCTCACCCGCGGAGGTATCCTTGTCAAGATATACACTACATTTTTTATTCTGCATCCGACAATATGTAAATTTATAAAGTTATACCAAAAAAGGTCAAAACAAAAAGGTGTATTCAGTTTACTAGATTAAAGGTAGTATTATAGTAATGTATGACAGTAATTATAATAATAATAATATTAATCAGAACAGATTATCAGTAATAATTACCTAACAGAAGGTCCCTTGAGGAAAATGTATTATGGTTCTGGGTGTAATAAATACTGCTTGTCTCGTGACCCATTTTCCGCGATGTAAGTAACATGACTTTCCAGATCTAGCTCCGTAATAAGAAACGGCTAAGCATTACCCATTCTAATCTGATTAGGATAAAATAACATGAACATAGAAACAAATTTAACGGATAAATTGAACTAAATAATTTGTAGACCTAAAAGGTGATTTCTTTTATCGTGTAAGGCTTGTATTGTTACGAGTGGAAGACTGGAAGGCCGACAGTTTCGACCCCAAATTAACTACTTCTGCTACGGATATGTATATTATGCCTTTAGCAGATAAAACTTTGTCTCTGATGTGGGGGGAGTTAATGGAATTGTGTGACGACTCCTCTTTAATTTCTTGTTATAGTTTTCGCGAGTCGGATTTTGAAACATCGTTCCTGATCCTTTGCGAGCCTAGACTTTGTTGGGTGTCTTCAAATATGTAATAGTATGGACATGAATGAATGACTGAATGTCATGTAAAATTGTACCAGAATATGAGAGCATATTTTCGATGGTTGAAGGATAGTGAAAAGTAGACACTTTGTAGGTGATCCAAATCAGCAGTTTAAAAAAAAATACGGTGCGTGTGTAATTTGGGGTCAATTCGGCAGGATATTACGTTGTGATAGGATTTACCTAAGGTAGAGTATTCTCAATAAATAGATAATACAAGTAAAAATTATTTCTGATTCTGAAATTCTAGGATCGCCTTGTAAAAAAACAAAATTCCAAAAAAAAGCAATAAAAGTTATGTTTAATAACAATTGTTTACGTATAAAAAGAATCTAAAGGATTAAAATGAAATATAGATAATACCAGGCCGTAATTTGTATTGTAGCAACTAATTTAATTCTAACCTGGTTAAGTTCCAATATATGCGAATATTTGCGTATTGTAACTACATTAACACATCTTTTACAGGTACTCATCGTTATAGATAAATATGAGCTACTTAAAGATAATTAGAATGCTCTTATTTGCTGTATAATCTGGCAAAAATTAAGAGTATGAAGTGTACATTAACCCTTGTCGATGTGAAATAAATGTAAAAATAAAAAAGATTTGAATAGAAAATGTAAACCATTTTAACTTAGGACCGATAATGTATATCCAGTTTATTGGAAATCACATTTATCCAATTACAAAAGAACAGGTGTGCTTTCATCTAAATAAAACATAATGGTCACGCCAAATTTTACTTGCGTAGGTGGTATTTTTACTGTCTTATTTTAAATTGACACACATTTGCACTACATTACGAAAATTCAATTCTTTAAAACTTTATGTTTATTATATCGTCTGGATTTAGTTCATTATTACGTATCAATGCTACCTATCACTCATACGAATACGGGTTTGTCATTAAGAGTGAAGCATTTTGTATTAAACATTTCCCGAATAGGAGTGAAGTTGACTTCGCAATTGTTTCACATCTTGAAACGTCAGTCTATGCCATTTAATCATGGAGAGATACACGCTTCAACAACATTTGCAAATTATTCAACTTTTTTATCAAAGTTCACGTACTATTGCGAATATGTTGCGTGTGCTTACGCCAATTTACGGCCGACGAAATCGTCCAACAAGACGGACTATTGAACGTTGGGTGCAAAAATTCGAAAAAATTTATGCATTGCATAATGTCCCAGCGCCTGTGCGACGACGTAATGCTCGAAGTGAAGAAAATATCGTGGCCGTTCGAGAGAGTGTGCGTGAGCAGTCAAGGACGTCGATCCATGTCGATCGCAAGCGTTGAACATTAGTGTGATCAGTTTGTGGCGAATTTTGGGGAAGGGTGTGGCTCTCCGCCCGTATAAGATTGCGTTGACTCAAGAACTGAAGCCATCCGACCATTTTAAGCGTCGCAATTCGCTAATTAGGCTCTGGACCAGATGAAAGTTGACGACGACTTTCACAAGAAAATCATCTGCAAAATTGTCGCATTTGGACGAGTAAGCAGCCTGAAGTGATGCACGAGACACAACTTTATCCAAACAGTTTGGTGCGGTTTTCATACCGATGGCGTCATCGGCCTATTTTTCTTTTTTGATGAAAACGGCGCACCAACGGCAATCGCTACAGGGCCATAATATCGAAGTATTTTTGGGACTAGCTCGACGCTATAACTTGGACGATATGTAGTTGCAACAGCATGGCGCAACGTGCCATACAGCGTACGACACAACTGAATTATTGAAGACCAAGTTCGGAGAGCGAGTTATCTCACGCAATGGTGCTCGCGAATGCCGGCTCGTTTGTGCGATTTAACCTCTTTAGAGTTTTTTTCTTTGGGGATACATTAAATCGCTGGTCTATGCCAATAAGCCAGCAACGTTAGAAAGGCTGCAGGCCAACAACGAATGCGAAATTTCTGGTATTTCGGCCGATTTATGTGCTCGAGTCATGGAAAATTGGGTCCAGCGTATTCACTCGTGCCAGCGCTTCCGCGGCGCAAATTTGAACGGTGTCGTATTCCATAAATAATGGCATCGATTGTACTTTCATTTGAAATAAAAATCATTTCCATAACTAACCCACAAGTCTTTTAATTGAAAAAACAAAATGCATTGCTCTTAATAAAACACCCATTAGAAGTAATTAAAAATTATTATTAATTAATAATAATTTTTAATTACATATTTACCTTTCAACTTATTCGTTCATAACAAAAACTCATAATAACCCATTAGAAGTGTACATTGCGTGTTTTCAATAAGAACCATACTCTAATACTCTAATGAGTCTAGATATTCTGTCAACAGCGTAACAAAGTATAAGTTTTAGCCAACAAGAAGTAGAGTACAACTTTAAGTCATTCAAATTTAAAATTTAAAATCACAGTCATTAGAATACCATGGAATACTTGAAGTGGTAAAGCTAAGATGTAATGAAGAACGAATAATAAAAAAATAAAATTCTAAATAGAAAGCAAATTGTATTCTTTGGCCTTTACATAAACTGCTAATTTTTCGTGAACAGACCGAGCTAATCGGTTCTGCGGTAACACAGTCTGCTTAGCATTCGCGAGGTAATGGGTTCGATCCCCGTTAGCGCCTACCTTGTATGGGTTTTTTCAGGGTTCTTATCCTCATACACATATAGCGGTATGATCAGTGTGTATGCGCACATCATGTGTGGCTATTTAGGCGAATACTGGGATAGTATCTTCCCCGTCAGAACTCTAACTCTGATCCACACATTCATATGTGCCTAATGTATATATGTATGCTGGGAATCCATCGCTATGGCTGAAGGAGCGTGGAAAACTCGAGCAGCCCGCCCTCTCCTTCGGAGAAGAAATGAAACACTTTGCTTTCTTTTCTCTTGAATATGGTCACTGATATTAACGGTTCACCATAAATATTATTTTTGGTTCAAAAAGGTATATGTTTGGCATAATCTTGCATCTCATTTTGAAGGGTAAATCGTATCTATTCAACCAAGAGCGATCGAATTAGTACATTTACAAAATACGCTTGAAATTCGAAACCTTTTCAAGTCTTGATCATTTTCACTTACTAAAGTTAATTAAAGGGAGCTGTAAAATTTCATTTAATGCTAAAAACCAGTTAAGCTGGTTAAAATATAATATTTACTTAAAAACAATCATTTTGTCAACAAAAAAGTTATTTATAAATAGAGACTATGGGTATGACTGATCCCAATGATTATTAGCACCATAAAACAATGAGATTTAGTTCTTGCCCATCGAAACAATACGAAAGGAACTACGTGAATAAATTATTTAATAATAATTTTTGTAATTCTTTAGCCCCAAATAATGACCAAAATCGTAAAATTATAACATTTAGTTTTTGTCAATCAAGCGATTTGTGTGGCCGTTTCTTCAAGAAAATTGGCGTATTAAATTTATGGGCATTAAACGATGGCCAGCGCAAGAAAACCATAAAATTTTGTTCTTGTCGATCGTTGGGCGTTTCCTCAATTGCATAGGTGCAAAATAAAGTCGTAGCACATCTGTGGTCCCAAACGATTACCTACACCGTAAAACTATACATCTAAACAATTTTCCCCATAATAAGTTTAAAATGCAGTCAATAAATACAAATAAAAAGAAAGACAATATTTTTCTTTTACAATTTGGCGAAGACCCCAAAGAAATATAATTATAGATTTTGAACAACATTCGAAAAAGTCATGCCCCTCCTGACCTAACGTTTAATTTTTTTTATTTTAAGCACATACATGTTGCATATTTCATATGGCTAGGAGCTAGGAGATTTGAGTTAGGGTTGTTGGTAGACATGCGTAAACAACAAACTGGGAATACTAATGACGCAACACAGCCCGAAGATTCTTCAGAAATTCCGATAAGTCAGCTGAAATAATAGGTGTAAATCTTGAACTTCTCAAGCACTTCCATGTCATGGAAAATAAATTATTTCTTCACGTGTTCTTCCAATCGGCCAACTTTGAAGAATTTAAGATTTAATAAACAGAACTATATATTAAAAATTATTATTAATTTTATTAAATACATAAATAAAAAGTTTACCTCGAGTAGGATTTGAACCTACGACCTGTACTTTCCTAGAGTACCGCGCTAACAAATTATATATTGCAAGTTTACAGGTTTTACCTAAAGCAAAACTGGTCAAATTACTCGTGAATTGTTATGAAGAAGTACAGAAGTGGAAGAAGAAGCAAGATCAAGTAGCACTTTTTTACGTATGCTGATGATTTTCTTTAATTTTTACGTTTGGTTATAATCTTCTACTCCTCAAAATACCTTTCTACTACGTAAAATAAATCCAACAACGTATTTAAACATTAAAATAACTTTATCTAACTAGATCTTCAAAATACAACAGTGTGTGGTGGTAGTGACTATTGCACAGTGTGCAGATACTGTATTTATGCATCAGTTTCCTTGGGAAAACGGTCAAAACGTAGACTTAAGGAGCAAACATTAAATTTTATGGTGTTAAGGTAAGGCCAGTAGGAAAAAAACTATACATTATTATATTACAATGTTTGTCATCATTTGGGCTAAGCATGCCCCAAAACTTTATTTATGCACCAATTGTCTTGGAAAAATGGCCAAACGCATACTCCCAATAGGTAGCAACTAAACGACATGGTTTTACGATATTGGTCATTATTTATGGTCAAAACCTTATTTACCAATTTTATTGGGAAAACGGCCAAATGTATTAACGCAAGGGGCACACACTTAATGTTAGAGCGTTGGGCAACATGTGAAACCAAAGATGCCTAAAAGCTTTATACACCAATTTCCTTCCAGAAACGGTCAACTAAGCGTTTCGATCATTGGGTCAGTCATATACATAATTTTTATTCATAAAAAAAAAATTGTATGCAAAATGACTTTTACGTAAAAACTGTTTTGATTATATTAACTGAGTTTTAAAATTAAATGAGATCTTGCACCGTTCAATACGTTTACCAACCAGAAAAAATTCTGATTTTACGCGTATTTTGAGCCGGTTTAACTTTATCGTGTAATTACTGCTTTCTCTGCTTTGGTTTTGAATAACAAATTAGTTACAATTTATTAAAAAAAAATAATAAATACAGTATGTAAACAGTCCTTATTTCAGCAAGTAACAGGACTAAGCCAAGACGCAACAAGTAAAAAACTGCATTTCTGCTCAACTCTTAACATGGCTACGCATATTTACAGTTTCGCTTTTTCTAATTGTTACATCAGAAGATCAATAAGTATAGCCAAGCGTATGAAAACGAAAAAAACGTTGGTTACAATATAATACTTTTCAACAATACGGATGAAATTAACATAATGTCAAAATGTGATAAACAAACCTGACCCGAGTCAACGCGTTCTTCAAAACTATTCCTACATCTTAGTTCCCGTCTTCTACTAGATCTAAATGATTTATATTACAAAAAAAATGTTTTCACAAATACAGGGTGGTCCATAAGTCCATGACAACACAAAATGATATATTTTTTAATGGAACACCCAGATTTGAATTCTTCTCCCTTCGTACATAACCTCAACAAAATTTCAGCATCTTATAATGAGTGCTTTCAAAGATATGACACTTCCTTGATCTGTATAATAATTAATTTCGTTTGTTCTTGAAAGATACACGAGTGATCAAAACATGTCCATTCAAATAAAGAAATTGTCATATCTTTGAAAGCACTCGGTACAAGATGCTGAAATTTTGTTGAGGTAATGTACGAAGCGAGGAGAATTCAAATGTGGAAAATATTTAGGGTGTTCCATTATAAAATATAAAAGTTAGTGTTGTCATGGACTTATGGGCCATCCTGTATTTGTGAAAATATTTTTAAAATGTGCTGTCAGTAGTAGACGGCACCTTCCGCCATCTTGGATTTTCTGGGGAAAACCCACCTTTCATTTTTTTTATACGCTCACGTGGGGGACCGTATTTTCCACACCTATGGTTTCTTTTCGAAGGCCTTTTTCAACCCTTGATTTTAACCCCTATGGTTTCTTTTCGGAGGCCTTTTCAACCTTGATTTTAACCTATGATTTTAACCTATGGTTTCTTTTCGAGGCCTTTTTCAACTAATTATTTTGTTTTAACTCGCTCACGTGTATAACGCGTTTTCACTCTTATTTTATGGTTTCTTTTCAGGCTTTTTCAACCCTTGATTTTAACCTATGATTTTAACTATGGTTTCTTTATCAGCCTTTTTCAGACTAATTATTTTGTAAATTTTAAACTCGTCACGTAGTAGGACATTCGCTTTGTTTCAAACCATTATTTTATGGCCGTCCACGTGAGACGTTTTTACACTATGGTTTCTTTTCGAGTCAACTAACTTAGAGCTTTTGACAGTAATTTTGTACTTGCTCACTAGAGTCTTATATAGCAGTTCTAGGTTATGGTCTTGGATCATTGTATGGATTGTTTTCTAGTGACCGTTATTGGTTTTAGCGGTATTATTTTTTTTTTGTTTATTCTTTTTTGGTTTCGTTAAGCTTGTATTTCAAGTCCTTTTGGTTAGTATTAAGATGCAGTGGAGGTTAGTTGCAATTTCGATCACTTTACAATGTTTGAAATTGCATATATTATCCTAATGAGATATTTATTTTTACGATTATCGATCCTATTGTTTTCAAAGTGGTATATGCTTTGGGTACGTTCGGATGATATTTTACCTATCGAGAAATTTGAGCCTTTCCTTTCTCGTAACTGGTTGTAATGGTATGGTAACTTATAAGACAAATGAATTGAGCTTAGCCTCTATCGTGGATCGTTGCAATTTATAGGAGTTTTAAATTAATATTAAGCTAGTAGCTTCTGTCATACAAAATTGTATTCTAATAAGCTTAGCATTTTAAGACAAGACTTGCATCAGGGTTTAGCCTGGCATTTGAGTTAAATATGTTAGCCTCTAGGGCGTATAGACTAATGAACATTTCCTATAATAGAAGTTGATAATCACTGTTTTTCTCTCTTCTCTTATAGGCTTTTTCAAAACACGGAAGCCAACGACATCACAAAATATTTATAAGTGTTTTGAATGTAAATTATATAGATACAACATAATTGCCAAATACGAGCCAGTTTATATCCAACCATTCACAAAGTGTGTTTAGTGAGACTACATGTGGACACTTTGTATAAAAAATATTTCAGTTCAACATATGGTTATAAGGAAAAAACACTTCTAAAGGTAAGCTATTAATTTTGTATATATATATATATATATATATATTTACCTGTAATTGCTAACAAAATGTCGATAAAGATTTTTAAAACTTTTACTCTTATAGGATGACGTCATAAGTCAGCTCTACAAATAGTTTGACGTATTCGTTGATTTTAAATGTAGTTATTGTTATCACGTATAATAATAAAACCATTAAAACCTTTTGCCTTTTATTATCCATTATATCACTTTTCGTCTTTTTAATGGGGTTTTTATAACAGTTAACGAACACGTTTCTATGAAACAATTTTGTATGTGTATGTAATTGAACATGCAAATAAATCAGATATAATTTTCCGAATGAATAGGTGGTGCCTGTTTAGAAAGAGAATCTGCCTATACATAAAGCATCATTGCATTAGGGTAGAAATTATTTATTATTTCACGTCATATTTAATTAGACTTTAATGTATTCAGTTTTGAACTGTAATCTGGTTTCCGCAAACTGTAAGACATAATTTCGGTTGATTGATTGAGATTGATCTGGTTGATTTGATCGAGCATGATTTGTTTGAGATTGATTGATTAATTAATTAATTGATTTGTTTGTGTGTGTGAGAAAGAGCCGAAAGAGAGAGAGAGAGAGAGAAACGAGATAGAAAGAGAGAGGTGTGCATTATCAACTTCTATTATAGAAAATGTTCATTAGTCTATACGCCACTAGATGGCACTAAAATCAATTTTAACTCAAAGGGGCCAGGGCGCAGACCCTGATACAAGTCTTGTCTTACAATGCTAGGGCCGCCTTATTAGAATACAATTTTGTATGACGGGGCGAAGGCCTACAGCTGTAAGATTAAGTTAGAACCCGCATACAATTGCACCAAGGGGCCACTTGTCTTATAAGGTTAGGGCCCCATACCATTACCAACCAGGGGGCCACGACAGGGGGCGAAGGCTCGAGAACAAGTTGCGAAGCCCTACACGTGTCTTACAAGAACCTCCTTATTAGAAATACAACGTATAAATAAATTTCTCGTATAGGTAAAAGATCATCCGAACGTACCCAATAGCATATGACCATTTTAAAACAATAGGATCGATAATTTTAATAATAATATCTTATTAGGGTAATTATGCAATTTCCAACATTGTATGCGTGTGCGTTTGCCTAACCTCCAGGGGTACTGCTCTTAATACTACCAAAAGGACCTTAATCAGGGTTAAAGCTGTCCATCAAAAATAACCCTAAGACCAACTCCAGGTCCAAGACCAACCCCAAGTCCAAGACCAAACCCTAGACCTGCATATGCCCCTCACGTGAGCAAGTACAAAATTACTGTCAAAAAGGCTCTAATTAGGGTTGATCCTCGAAAAAAACAAGGGAAACCATCAGGGGCTAAAAGGAAAAAAGTCCACGTGAACGAGAAACAAAAATATGGGGTTGAAAAGGCCTCGAAAAGAAACCATAAAAAATAAGGGTGAAAAAACGCGTCATACACGTGAGCGAGTTAAAAACAAAAATAATTAGGGGTTGAAAAGGCCTCCGAAAAGAAACCATAGGGGTTAAAATCATAAGGGTTAAAATCAAAGGTTGAAAAAGGCCTCCGAAAAGAAACCATAGGGGTGGAAAATACGGTCCCCCACGTGAGCATAGTATAAAAGTGAAAGGTGGGTTTTCCCCAGAAAATCCAAGATGGCGGAAGGTGCCCGTCTACTACTGCTGTCTATTGCTTCATTTTAATATTTTTTGTAATAATCACTTAGATGTAGTAGAAGACGGGAGCTAAGATGCCGGACCCGTGTAAGCGAAAATTACTTGTAAATTGTAGCTATAATTATATAGAAATTTAATTTAAGATGTTCTCCACATTACTATTTTGAACAAAAAATTAATTAATTAAATTTCTTAAGAAAATTTGAAATTCATAAAATACCTAAAATCCAGAGATATTGAATCATACATTATCAAATTCATTCATGCTTTTTCCTGAACATCCATCGTATTTTAACTACGTTTTAACAACTTGCATTTTTGTGTAATGCTTTGTATAATAAAAGTAATTTACTTTTTACCTTTTTTTTTACCTTTTGATAAGTTCTCCTTCATTCTTAATTTTGCAATGCAGTTCTATTTGTCCTTTTAATTACACAAATATTGCGACAATCTACATTAGTACACAAGATAAAAAATACTACATTATAATAACGTACTAAATAAATCATTTTCAAAACTGAAGGGATTTATTTGGATATATTTGCGTACTTAATCATTACACACCATCATGTTAAAAAATTCAATATGTTTTAATATCAAGGCTAACTCGGCAAAAATAAATTTATACTGATAACTTATTCTTTCACCAGCACCCACTTCTTATCTTTAAAAATTATAAGTGATTATTCAAAGTCGAGGTAAAATAGCCAATTATATGTCAAAAAAATGATGCGCTACATTGTTTACAGCGATAAAAATAATTAATGTGGTATTCGGAGTTCAACTAGTATTACACTTGAAGTGAAATGATCAAAATGTATGTTTTTAAATCTGTGAGTTCAGTGCTGACATACCGAGCTTTATTTTCTATGGCAATTTCCCAATATATTAATGAGTATATAACAACGTAAAAAATACTTGGGGTTTAATTCCAAAATAACTGCAAAGGCAGTAAACAATTTAAACTTACAGTAAAGGGTGACTTTCTTGTTATTTATAAGAACGGATGTAAATTTCTTGCCTTTTGAATTATTATGGTCGTTTATATGTTAACTAATGTTAGTTGTTTCAAAGGTATTTCGTGTGCTTACAGCCACATTTGTTACAGCTAAAGAAGGAGTAAGGTGCCCTTTATTGTATGTTTAATATACCCTTCTCAAATTAAGCACTTTACACATGCAAAAAGAATAGAAATAATATTAACTTTAAAACAAAAATTAAATTAAGATCTTAGGTTAGTTTCTATTCTATTCTATTCACACATAAGTTGATTGTTGTTCTTGTAGTTTCCCACATAAACAACTTTTTTTCTTAGATGGCATGGTTCTCGTTTTTCAAATAAAAAATCTGTTACTTTTTTTGGATATTTAAAGACATTAGACCACTAATAAGTAGTAATAAACAAGAAACATTTTCAGATATCGAATAAATTGAATATTAACCTATAAGAACATAAAACAGTAAGGATTGGAAACAATAAAATAGGTAACAAATTTAAGTGATATTTTAGACCAAACCTGTTTATAAAACACAAATAAAATTTGCCACCAATGTGTGAGATTAATTTGATGCACTGCGTACATACAGTCTTGTGTTGTGCGTAGGACGTATTTTTAACAAAGCAGAGTTGCACGAGAAATTTTTTTTTTACATATTTGTACATAATGTAAGTTGCTGTAAACGCTACGCCACTGGAATCCTTAGTACGGTGTTGAATATTATGTAAAGTTGTACAAATATTATGAGTTTGAAGTATTATACTTGAATGAGATATAATCCATATTGAGACGATAATGAATACTACTGCATTTCCCTACTGTATTTTAACGAACCCAGAGTTTAAAGTACTGTAAATGGATGGCGTGTAAATTTATGATAGGTTAATATTGTATGTATATCTTTGCTTGTATAAATGATTTGCGCAATGGAAAATGTTATGTATGATCAAGGACAAATGGTGTTGAAATTTACTGATCAAATGTGTTGCGCAAGTGAGACTTTCATAAAAAGTTGAACATAGATCTTAATGTGTGTGGAGTGAGTATGGATGCGAAATTTGATTATTTCGAAGAATTATTAAGATTTTCGTAAAAATTGCAAGATGGCAGAGATTTTAAGGTACCGGTCGCGTTGGTTCCCTTGCAGCCCTTTTTCTAATTTGTGTGCCGGCAAAGACATGTAATGTTGAAACTCCTCAGGGATAGACTTTTTTAGTTTTAGCGGGATAAATATGATTTAGTAATATGGGTGCCTGGATCTTTATCTGGAAGAGTGACAGGGTAGAAGACAAACACTCGGACTCAGAGTCATACTTAGAAAGGGCGGTGGCGCGCGAGTATTTTGAGAAAGCATAACGATCAATGCTAGTTTTTATTTCGTAAACAATCAGTAGACCAGTATATATTAGCTTACTTCAAAAACTCGTTTTGGGGATGAAGTGTTTAAAGGTTTACAAGTAAAAGGAATTAATGTGAGTTGGAAATTGTTATAAAACTTTTCCAAAAATTTAAGAACCAGATTTGCAATAAACAGATATCAGTTAAAAAGTATTGTATATAAAACCCGCGCGATCTAAAAGAAACTTTTATTGTGATGCTTGTAGATAGCGCACCGAGAAAATTATATTGTCACAGATTTTCAAATTGCAATTGTTACCGCGAAAGAAAAGATAATTAATGTTGGTAATAAGTCGTACTTTGATGTTTTTCGGGATATTTTATTTTATGTATTTTATGTAACTAGTATATATGACTAAGGGTTGAAAATAAAAAGAAAAACATATGTTACTTTTACCGAAAGACTGTGACGAATCGTTGAAAATTTCTATACACATAAAAGACATCTTTGTTCGGTACTTTGAAATTCGAGACTTAGATATAGGGTTTGTTACGTACAAGTGCACATTTTAAAAATTAATACTTCTTTTAGTAATAAATATGAAAATATTCCCACGTAATAACCCTTGTCTTTTAAAAACGGGTGTGGACTTGGGGAGTAAGGACAGTTAGTTGCAGTTAGAGTTTCGATTCAGGCCGGATCCATCTGATTGTTCAATTACAAACCCTCACTGTAAACCGTTTTGTCTATAAACAGTTTATCGTGCACATTTTAGTAAAACTAAAACCGCAAATTGGTTTTTTTTCTTTTCTGTAAGTTTTTCACAAAATTAAAATGGTCGTGTAAATAAACGCATCGCTAAATATTCGGGTTTTAATAAGCGAGCGGGTAAGCAATATATCTATAAATAATCGTTATCCTCTTGGATTTAAACAGCGTATCTTAACCCGTTGAATATTGGTGAATAAGTGATTAATTAAAGGATATATTTAAACGAAAGTAAGTAGTTTAATGTAAATTAAAGCTCGCAGCAAACAATTCAACAAGCTTATGTAACCTATTAAAAACCAATCATTGCTTTGCAAGAGGTATCTATGTAATTACGCAAGCATGTTCATTAAAGCTGAAGTCGGTTAAAATAAAAGGACTCCGCGGCAGACAGTACAGTGTCCCCTCTCTCATTGCTTGTATCAGTTGACATTGTTGACTGTTTACTAATGTTTTCGCCAGTGTAGAGAGTAGGCGTAGACAGACGCGGCACAATAGGCTCCAATTAAATTGTAATAAACGATACCGGGGTTTACAAACACGGGTCCAGATGACCTTAAAATCCCCTCGAATTCCATTTTTACTGTTAAACTAACCCGTTCTTATTATTTTTAAATGTAGACAGATGTATATAGACGAACGTGTAAGCTGAGTAAGGGATGCTGTCGTTTGTAGCGTATTCACTTGCGGGTAGGTAACCGGTTACTTTATTATGATTTATTTGCACCTGAGTTGTTAAAACAAATTTATAAAATATGAAAAATATGAAAACGCAAAGTATATACTGAACAAGTCCATAGTTAATTATTTTATATACAGAATTCTTATATACTACACAGAGAAAAGTTTAACGAAAAAAAAATAGTTTGAGGGAACCATTATTATAACAGACGCATGAAGAAGATAGAAAGAAAAGGAAGATTGAAAGTATATGAAAACGTGTGATTTCGAGCGAGAGCGCAAAAAAAAATTTAACCAAAGTTCAAAATGCGTGTATTTATAATGAGTACTAACTATTATTTTTGCACCCGTGAGAGTAAAAACCTGTTTATATGGTCACACAATAGGAACTAAAATAGTGCATTATTTCCTAGGGAAATAATTTGTTTTCCTATTTCCTGTGTCATGACATATGTTTTATTCTCTATAACATGATTATTTGAAGTTATTGATGTACACTCTTAAATCTGTTAAAAGCTGGGTAAACTAGTCATAACTTATTATATATATATATATATATATATATATATATATATATATATATATATATATATATATATATACTTTTGGAGCGAAGTAATATTTTCCCCTTTGTGGGTTCACCTTGGAATTGCATCATCATTGCTATATCTATTGTTATTACACATATATTAATTCAATAAATGATTACTATGAGATAATATTTCGAGGAACAGAATTAATATACCCTTAAGACTATTTTGGCAATATAGCATAGCTCGTTCTACATCGTATATGTAACGTATCACCTTAATCACGCAAATGAGTATTTATGTGCAAGAAACTATTATTTTTAGGTATATTTTACGAAACGAAACGATAATTTGTAACGTGACATACAATATCATTAAGAATATTATTTACATCTATAATAAAAGTCTTTGAATATATATATATATATATATATATATATATATAAACAAAAAAATTAAAACTATTACAAGTTAAACCTTTAAGGGTTATTAAATGTACTATTAGTTGAAGTATGTCTTGGTTCACTTCTGGTAATTAATGACTCTTAATTAAAGTTAACAAAAGCGGTTGTGAAACAAAGAGAAGTGTATTGTTTGTTGTAAAGCAAAAATAAAAGCAAACTTTAGTTGCACCAAGAACCATTGTGGCACGGTTTGAAATTAGAAAGTTCTGTTAAACTTCTACGTTTCCTCTTGGATTATATGTGATGCATCAATTAAAAAAAAAATTACTGAATCAAGACTTCTCGCATACCTATGTAAGAAGAAATTGTTACTGGTTAAAAATTGTCGTTGCAGGTGATTCAACATCAAAATGTGTGATTTCCTTGACTAATTAGTAATTTATGAACCCATTTGATATCGAAGCACTATTATATTTTGTGTATAGATTTTAAGCTAGATCTATAGAACAGGACTAAGAATTACATTAGTGGTAATAAGGTGTAAATTTTTGTAATGATACGATTTTCAATTGTTCAATATATGTACCGAAGGTTTTTTTCTTGTTTTCAATGTAGTTGAGCTCTAATATTTTTAGTTTCAAGGAGATGGCCTATTAAGCTCTGTTTATAAAATTAAGGACTCTAAGTTTATTTGTATGACTTATTTTTTATTGATACATAGAACTGAAGCCACGTTTGCGGAATTAAGTGAACATTTAATGAACTTGGTGCATTCACAGCTTATTTTTAAAAACGATTATACATTAGTAACGCTCTGCTACAGTACAATGATCCCTCAAAACTGACACACCATTACGCCCTTTCCTTTTTTATAAATAATTTGATTAACTGAATCAATGTTGGCCGTTTATCAAAATTCCTACCTGTGTCCATTATATTGTTTTTATAAATCAAATATTTCATGCAAGTTGCCATACAGAGCATTTAATACAAATAATTTGATATTTAAAGCTGCCGTATTTGTTACACTCCATTCAACATATAAATTGCTACTTTTGCAAAAACTGATTTTATATGCACAGTGAATAATTGTATTCGAGTTTTACACGAGCGGTAAGTCATTAAAGTTTGTGAAGCACACTTGCTACCGTTTGAACTATAGCGGTGTTATGGTCTATTCAATGAAGTTATCTGCTCTTGATACAAACAATAAGAGTTGTGACTACTTTTAAACTTTTGTGATTTCAAAATTTAATTAGCGATGATTTATTCATTATTCTGGATCCAAATAAAGTTAATAGGCTTATTTAGATTAACATTAAATTTGGAAATTCAACGTGAATATTACGAATTTTAGGTTTGAAATTGAGTTAGTAATTTACCGAGTGGGCAATTGTCTTGTTTGATATGGTCGTTGCATATCTCGCCAAGGTCCCTATTAATAAACAATTCTGATCTAACTTAGTTCTGTGACATGTATTAACGAAATTTTAGTTTTATTTAAAAGTAAGTCACATCCATCAGAAAGTTATACACAACCACGCAGATAAATCTAACCAAAGATACAAATGTCAAGATACAATATTTGTATAAAATAATCTAAAGCTATTTACTCCACCGACTGCAGCTAAAGAAATAAAAAAGAATGGTCTCACCTCCACCAAAAAAAGCCACAAAAACCAAAACCAGCCGTACCGATAGTGTCAGTGTCCATCACAGCGACATCAAAACCTACATTTCAAAAAGGAAGTGTTATTTTTGTAAAGCTAAAATAAAAGCAAACTTTGTTGACAAGAACAATTGGATCACGATTGGAATTAGAAACTTCAGAGCAACATAGAGATATGTACGTACATTGCAGGTGATTCAACATCAAAATGTATGATTTCTTGACTAATTAGTAATTTATGAACCTCATTTGATATCAAGCACTATTATATTTGTGTATAGATTTTAAGCTAGATCTATAGAACAGACTAAGCATTACATGTAGTGGTCAAAGGTGTAAATTTTTGTAATGATACGATTTTCAATTGTTCAATATATGTACCGAAGGTTTGTTGTTTTCAATGTAGTGAGCATCTAAGTGATTGTAGTTTCAAGGAGATGGCCTATTAAGCTCTGTTTATAAAATTAAGTCTCTAAGTTTATTTGTACTTATTTTCTATTGATATATAGAACTGAAGCCACGTTTGCGAATTGAGTGAACATTTAATGAACTTGGTGCTTCACAGCTTATTTAAACGATTATACATTAATAACGTTCTGCTACAGTACAATGATCAACTGACACACATTGTTTCTTTGATAAACAATTTGATTAACTGAATGAATGTTGCTTTATCAAAATTCTACCTGTGTCCATTATAGCTGTTGTATAAATCAAATATTTCATGGTCGCACAGAGCATTTAATGCAAATATGTTATACTCCTTAAATAAATTAAGCATAATCATATTTATTGCTTACTATATGCCATTTCTCCCGTTATTCGAATCATAGGATTTGACTAAGAAAGTCACAACAGGTTAAACTTTTTATCTAAAATATCTACATGTGCCCAGTTATATTTTCATTTACAAAGTAGTGTAAATAATTAAAAGAAAAAAAAATAAATGTAATATAACACCAAATTTCATTCTTTAACTACTTCCTGGAATTCCACATTTAATAGCCACAATGTTTTAAACAATATAATTCCACAATTTCTTTTATACAGTTTTTTTTTCTTTTACAATTTTATTTCTCTACGCGTTTCAATACAACATGGATCATTATTAAGAGAAAATATGTAAGTAAAATTACAAAGTAGTTACGGCAGCAAATCATTAAGGCAAAATAGCAAATTTGATGTAAATTATAATTCCATGTTTAAAATAGCTGTTAATGGTGAGTCTATAAGATCAACCTGTTCGTTCATTAAAAGTACTTTCTGTTCATGTTTACAAATTTCGAGTACGTCCAAAACATTTCATTTGTCTTTTTTGTTACAAAAATGTAAAAATTTAATGTTGTTTTGTGAAGTCATAAGGTGATTATTTACTAATATCAAAATTCCTAAGTATTTGTCCAATATAAGCAGAATTACAAAATGTGCAGTTCAATTTATAAATACCGACATTAGTTGAATCTTTGGCATCAAACAAACATTTAAGAACGTTGGTATTGGTTTTGGCAAGTACTTAGTGCTTCTTGACCTTATGTAATAAGTGAGCTACCTTTTCTGATATTTTTCCAAAATATGAAATTGTTATGTATTTATTTTCTGGCGGTTCTATGTTAATTGGGTAAATATTTTGACAGAAAATTAGTACTCTAGATTTTTAACTAAAGCGTCGATTATATTTGAAATGTAACCATTTGCTTTGCAGCTTGTTTTAAATTGATATTTCTTTATTAAAGTTTGTTTCGTTTAATGATAAAAACATTGCTCTGTGTACTAATGATCTAATGCAGCTAACTTATGTGTTTTATGATGAGACGAACTTGATTTGATGTCTGTATGTTTTTTAATATGGAGAATTCAAATTTGTTCCATATATTAATTTTATGTTTAAATCTAGAAAATTGGTGGCTCTATTTTGTCCTTTCTCTAGTGAAACGTTATGTTAGGGTAAATTGTTAATATTAATTAACACAAATAAAATCTGATGAACTATCAAAACGTTAAAATACCATCAACATAACGAAGCCAAAATACAATCTTATCAGAAACATTTAATTCAAAATTTGATCTTCTAAGTTATCCATAAAATATTAGCTAAACTGGACTGTCATAGGTAAACAATTTTTTAGATAATTTTGATTGCAGAGGTCAAATAGTTGAATTAAATCCATTCTGTAACTAATTCAACAGTATTATAATAAATTATTTAACAAACGCATGCAAGTACATTAGTGAATATTATATTTTAGTTTATTAACTAGTTCTAAGAATTCTTAATAGAGCATTTTGATTTGTACATTAAATTGTTTGTTATTATGTGGTTGAGTTTATTTGCTAAACCATGATTGTTGAATGTAAGCATACTGATCTAATGGGCATATTTGGTTTTGGATTTAAGACCGTATAATTTTGGTGCTGGTGGGTCTTGTAAATTTGTTGTTCTCTAAATCTGTAAAACAGATGTTGAAGTTTTGTAAACTTGGTCTCACATCTTTGAAATTTTGTTGTAGAATCTCTATTTAAAATTTTCTATCAAAAACATTTACTTAGTTAAGACAGAACCGACAGAAAATAACATATCAACTTCACATTTTGGAAAATATCAGTAAGTGCCCTCAATACAAAACAACAAAAGTACCTCACAAAACAAACAGCACATTTTACAGTTTTGTAAAAAAACAAATCAGATGTTTGGAGCGTTCGAAATTTATAAACATAAACAGAAAGTATCTTTAACCTTTTAAGTGTTAGTGGGTCAATAATTCACCCAAATAAAAAACTTATGTGTGTGGAACTCTTGATCCCATCTATTTATGATCAGTTCAGTACTACACTGAGTCGAACTTTGTAGTATCCGGGTTCTTAGTTTGAATACTTTGAATTACCAGGTGGGTGATATTCTTCCCAGTGGAGCTCTAATTATTGTACTTTTATGATATTTGTGCAAGTTTGTTGTTTTACTAATGAAAATTAAAATTTTAAAATATTTATTTTCATTTATTAAAAATGTGTTATAATTTGTGATTATGTTAGGTCAAATATTAAAATTTTTGTCTTTTATGATCATTTTTGTAGTAATATTATATATTTGACCTATTTTCAAAGTTTGATGTAAAATAATCTCATTAGTAAAATATATATATATATATATATATATATATATATATATATATATATATATATATATATATATATTATGTATATTTCTAAATTCATGAAACAGTTCAGGGATTCTATGAAATAATGGATTTCTTAAAAATTTCCTCACTCATCTTCAGATATCGCCTAAAATGGGAGTAAAATTGAGTTTAATTTTTTCTCAATGTAAAGATGTAAACTTGAAATTTTGTAATTTCCGTGCACTGCAACGGACTAACCACCGGTATTTTCAACATCCTGTAACATTATAAGGGATGAATCACTACTTATTTAATATCAAATCTTTTCGTGATTAGTTTTGTGAAATAAGAATGTTACTTAAAATCCGTTTTAAACATTTCTTAATCTTAAAGTTTTCCTAGAACCAATAGATTCGGAGAAGAAAATAAATACATTACAATGATCTTTATTCCTTATTAAATAATAAACTACGTATTGAGTGTAAAACAGTAAATATGTGAAATGCAAGAACAAAATACTTTAAGGAATCAGACAGGATATTGTATTTTATTTTTTCTCGAATCTATTGGTTAGAAAACTTAAGATTAAAATTTAAAACAGTTTAGTAACATTATTAAAACTCAATCTCAAAAAAGGTTATAAAGGTAATCTAATTTCATCCTGAAAAAGAAACTCAATTTTTACACTTTTGGATATCTCAAAATGTGGGCTAGAATTTTGTTATAGAAACCATCTATAGACACTGAATGTTTATTTAAAAAATATATATATATATATATATATAATTCCAAAAATAAAAATATTTAATTTTAATTTAAAATTACCCTTTCTAAGTAAATTATATTGTTAATTTTAATAAAGAAAAAAAATGTATTCAAGGTGGTTACGAGGGGTTTTCACACAGAAAAATTATGTGCTTCCTATATGAGCATCAGTGATTGGTTTCAGAATAACCTGTTTCTTATGGTCTTGGTACTTCTTTTCAGGAAAGATGACAAGAAGAGCGTTGATGGCCATTATCAAGTGTCACATAATCAATGCGTTTGGTTCGACCCATTGTTTGCTGTTGTGATTACAGATGAATCTTATCAGCGTGCTACTGTTCTTTAGCTGCGTTGTGCTTAAAAAATGGTCGGACTAAATGCAATTACTGTACTCCTTAAATAAATTAAGCATAATCATATCTATTGCTTACTATATGCCATTTCTCCCGTTATTCGAATCATAGGATTTGACTAAGAAAGTCACAACAGGTTAAACTTTTTATCTAAAATATCTACATGTGCCCAGTTGTATTTTCATTTACAAAGTAGTGTAAATAATTAAAAGAAAAAAAAATGTAATATAAAACCAAATTTCATTCTTTAACTACTTCGTGGAATTCCACATTTAACAGCCACAATGTTTTAAACAATATAATTCCACAATTTCTTTTATACAATTTTTTTTTCTATTACAATTTTATTTCTCTACGCGTTTCAATATAACATGGATCATTATTAAGAGAAAATATGTAAGTAAAATTACAAAGTAGTTACGGCAGCAAATTATTAAGGCAAAATAGCAAATTTGATGTAAATTATAATTCCATGTTTAAAATAGCTGTTAATGGTGAGTCTATAAGATCAACCTGTTCGTTCATTAAAAGTACTTTCTGTTTATGTTTACAAATTTCGAGTACGTCCAAAACATTTCATTTGTCTTTTTTGTTACAAAAATGTAAAAATTTAATGTTGTTTTGTGAAGTCATAAGGTGATTATTTACTAATATCAAAATTCCTAAGTATTTGTCCAATATAAGCAGAATTACAAAATGTGCAGTTCAATTTATAAATACCCGACGTTAGTTGAATCTTTGGCATCAAACAAACATTTAAGAACGTTGGTATTAGTTTTGGCAAGTACTTAGTGCTTCTTGACCTTATGTAATAAGTGAGCTACCTTTTCTGTTATTTTTCCAAAATATGAGATTGATATGTATTTATTTTCTGGCGGTTCTGTGTTAATTGGGTAAATATTTTTGACAGAAAATTAGTACTCTAGATTTTTAACTAAAGCGTCGATTATATTTGAAATGTAACCATTTGCTTATGCAGCTTGTTTTACAATTGATATTTCTTTATTAAAGTTTGTTTCGTTTAATGATAAAAACATTGCTCTGTGTACTAATGATCTAATGCAGCTAACTTATGTGTTTTATGATGAGACGAACCGTTTGGTATTTTGATGTCTGTATGTGTACGTTTTCTTAATATGGAGAATTCAAATTTGTTCCATATATTAATTTTTATGTTTAAATCTAGAAAATTGGTGGCTCTATTTTGTCCTTTCTCTAGTGAAACGTTATGTTAGGGTGTAAATTGTTAATATTAATTAACACCAATAAAATCTGATGAACTATCAAAACGTTAAAATACCATCAACATAACGAAGCCAAAATACAATCTTATCAGAAACATTTAATTCAAAAATTTGATCTTCTAAGTTATCCATAAAGATATTAGCTAAACTGGACTGTCCATACGTAAACAATTTTTTTATAGATAATTTTGATTGCCAAAGAGGTCAAATAGTTGAATTAACTCCGTTCTTGTAACTAATTCAACAGTATTATTAAATAAAGAGTTATTTAACAAACGCATGCAAGTACATTAGTGGTAATATTATATTTTGTAGTTTATTAACTAGTTCTAAAGAATTCTTAATAGAGCATTTTGATTTGTACATTAAATTGTTTGTTATTATGTGGTTGAGTTTATTTGCTAAACCATGATTAGGTGCTTGAATGTAAGCAACTACTGATCTAATGGGCATATTTGGTTTGTGGATTTTTATGAGACCGTATAATTTTGGTGCTGGTGGGTCTTGTATAGAATTTGTTGTTTCTCTAAATCTGTAAAACAGATGTTGAAGTTTTGTAAACTTGGTCTCACATCTTTTTGAAATTTTGTTGTAGAATCTCTATTTAAAATTTTCTATCAAAAACATTTACTTAGTTAAGACAGAACTGACAGAAAATAAATACATATCAACTTCACATTTTGGAAAAATATCAGTAAGTGCCCTCATATTACAAAACAACAAGAAGTACACCTCACAAAACAAACAGCACATTTTTACAGTTTTGTAACAAAAAAACAAATCAGATGTTTGGTAGCGTTCGAAATTTATAAACATAAATAAAAAGTATCTTTAACCTTTTAAGTGTTAGTGAGTCAATAATTTCCTACCCCAAATAAAAAACACTTATGTGTATGTGGGAACTCTTGATCCCATCTATTTATGATCAGTTCAGAAGTACTAGTGCCACCTATGAGTCGAACTTTGTAGTATCCGGGTTCTTAGTTTGAATACTTTGAATTACCAGGTGGGTGATATTCTTCCCAGTGGAGCTCTAATTATTGTACTTTTATGATATTTGTGCAAGTTTGTGTTGTTTTACTAATGAAAAATTAAAATTTAGTAAAAATATTTATTTTCATTTATTAAAAAATGGTGTTATAATTTGTGATTATGAGGTTAGGTCAAATATTAAAAAATTTTTATTGTCTTTTATGATCATTTTTGTAGTAATATTATATATTTGACCTATTTTCAAAGTTTGATGTAAAATAATCTCATTAGTAGAATATATATATATATATATATATATATATATATATATATATATATATATATGTATATAGTATTTCTAAATTCATGCGAAACAGTTCAGGAGGTGATTGCCTGTATGAAATTATGATGGGTATTTCCTATAAAAAAATTTCCTCAACTCATCCCCTTCCGAGATATCGCCCCTAAAATGTGGCGAGTAAAATTGAGTTTTAATTTTTTTTCTCAATGTAAAGATGTAAACTTGAAATTTTGTAATTTCCGTGCACTCGCAACGGACTAACCACCGGTATTTTTTCAACATCCTTGTAACATTATAAGGGGATGAAATTAGCAACCCTTACTTTATTTAATATCAAATCTTTTTTTCGTGATTGAGTTTTGTGAAATAAGAATGTTACTTAAAATCCGTTTATTTAAAAACATTTCTTAATCTTAAAGTGTTTTCCTAGAACCAATAGATTCGGAGAAAGAAAATAAAATACATTACAATGATCTTTATTCCTTATTAAATAATAAACTACGTATTGAGAGTGTAAAACAGTAAATATGTGAAATGCAAGAACAAAATACCATTTAAGGAATCAGACAGGATATTGTATTTTATTTTTTTCTCCGAATCTATTGGTTCTAGGAAATTTGTTAAATACTTTAAATTAAATATTATACATTCTCAAATTAAATAAGGTAACAGTTGCTAATTTCATCCTTTAAGAAAACATTTTTTATCACAAACTAATATTGAAAAGAAAGTATTATGATATAAATAAGAGTATAGATTAATTTATCCGTTAACATATATATATATATATAATATTATATATATATATATATAATATATATAATTTTTCACCTCAGAAAAAATTGCATGAAGAAAAATATTAGAATTTTACAAATCATTTCATATTCTTATATGTCTGTGACATCATGTATGAAATATTTTTAAAATAATTTAACCCCCAGTCTTTTGCCACTTAAAGGGTTAATGAACGAACATTTAACATTATAATTTACATGGAGTTATTAAACATATTTTCTCTTGATAATAATACATGTTGTAATGAAATGCGTAGAGGAATAAGTAATCATATGTATAAAAGAAATTGTGGAATTATATTGCGTTTAAAACATTAGCGCTATTTAACATAAAACTCATTGAATTGTAAAAAAAGGATTATTAACTTTATTAAATACATAAATAAAAAATTTACCTCGAGTAGGATTTGAACCTACGACCTGTACTTTGCTAGAGTACCGCGCTAACCAACTGCGCCATCAAGGTTCAAGCCCCAATCGATGTAAATTTTGTCTTTATGTGTGTAGAACTGATGTAAATTCTATATATAATGAGATTATAATCAAATTACTTATATTAATGGAATATGAGCCTGCAATATCGCAAGGATTCACGTATCCAAAGCAACTTGACTAATATTAAATAAATTATTATATATTGAATTATGGCGCAAATCTAAATTTCATACTAAACTGATGAAAAAGTAAACAAAAACATATACAAATTCCAAGGTCTGAATTCATAAAATGTGTAAAACAACTAATAATATTAATATATTGGAGACTTACTACAAAAACGTAGTTATGACAGATTTACATTTTCTAAAATCATTAAACACGTAAATAAAAAAAAATGATGTAAAGAAAAATAAACTGTATAATCCTACAAATGACGCACTTAAATCAGAATAAGTAAATAAAATTTCAAAAATAATCTTAAGTGTTTCCGAAATATACAAATAACAAATATCCTCAATTTATCATAAGATCCAAAGCTTAAAAGCTTTATTAAAAACGCCAATAAAACGCAGTTTCGTTTAAAAGAGCCAATAAGTTTGTGAAAGATTGCATGTCAACTGAGAAGTCGTCAAGAAGGTTTACGCAGAGTACATTTTTTTTCTTGACGTAATCACGTCAATCACTCAGAAACATCCAAGCTTGTTATTTTTTGATTATCCAACACGTTTAGCAAAAAGATAATTATTTAAAAAGAAGTTTGTTTAATAAAACCATAAAATCTTGTTTTATGTCTATTAAACTTCTTTACTTATTTTCATTAACTTTAATTTATACAATGACTTGAAGTTATACGCATACTTTTCAATAAATTCACATAAGCAGTAAGGAATGAGTAAATTAAATGAAGCGTAAAGAAAGGTTGACGGAAGACACAACATCCTCAGAACACAATTCTCCAGATTATGTTTACAGTTTTGCTAGAAAATCAAATCATTCAGGCTTAATTGAAATTTAAAATGAAATTACCAATGGACTACTTTTACTGGAAAACTTCACTTCTGTAATGACTTCTGAAAATAACTTATGTTTTGAACCACCTGCCTTACATCTGCATTGTATCAATTCAACTCATTTCCAGGTACTTTCATTTAATTCTTCTATTTTTAGAAAGCGCTAGATTTAACTTTAAAAAGAAATGATATAAGTTAGCGTAACAACTTGAATTACTACAAAAATTAATCACAGCCAGAGTACATTACAAACGTTGACGTATTCTTATTGAAATTTACTTAGTTAAATCCAAGCTTGGAAGTTTACGGATTCAGATGTACTTTATGGCCACAAAATGTTCAAGTTTCTAAACCCCTAAATGGAACTCTCTGGTTTTGCAGTTTACGCTCGACATTCGAAAGATTTGTAGGGATTGGCCAATTCCCTAAACAATGACGTATCTATAGCATTAAGTAATTTGTTATTCGCTATATTAACACACTATTGGATTATTATCAATATATGTCAATTTGGAAAGTTTACTATGCTAATTAGTGTCAGTTGGGATAAATTCATCGGGCTAAATAACAATTATTTTAAGTGTATCCTGAGAGTAATTAAATCTAACGTCTTGAAAATTTTGGAGATTAAATTTATATCGTAACTTAATTCACGCAAAGTTATTAAAATTCCAATGTACTGTCTGCAAGTAACGGACCGAGAACATTTTATTATTGTATTAAAAATTTTTAAATCGCAATTGTTACGGAGAAAGAAAAGATAATAGGTTTTAATATTTTGTCAATGAGTCGTAATTCGATAATGTTTTCGGGACGTTTTATTTTATGTATTTTATGTAACTAATATTTCAATGTATGTAATCAAGGGTTGAAAAGAAAAAGAAAAACATATGTTGAGGTAGAAAACAGATGTTCTCTCGAAACTGCATTTAGCGAAAGACCGTGACGAATCGTTGAAAATTTCTATATACACGAAATTTCGGTAAAAACGTCGCTGGTTAGTAATTAATTACAATGGAATAGACCGCAAATCAAAAGAAGGCTTTGTTTGTTAGTTTGAAATTCGAGACATAGGGTGTGTTACGGACGAGTGATTATTTTAAAAATTAATATTTCTGTTAATAATAAATATGAAAATATTCCCACGTAATACTTGTTTTTCTTATAACTTTTTAAGACGAGGGTGGACTTTGGAGTAAATAGTGCTACAAGGTTCGATTGAATCGCACCTTTCTTATTATTCTATTACAAACCGTTGCGGCCATAGACATGTTATGGTTTCCGTTTTAGTAAAAACTAAAAATGCGAATTTGTTCGTTTTTCTGTGTTGGTTTTAATGCAAGTTTTTCAAAAATTAATCTATAAATAACCGCCACCCTCTTGAGGTTAAATCGCATATCTTAACCCGTTAAGTGCTGCTGATTAAGTGATTAATTTAAGGATTATATTCAAGCGTAAATAGGTATTTTAATGCTGATTAAAGCTCACAGCAAACAATTGAACAAGCTGATGTTACCTATTAAAAATCGGGCATTGCCTTCCAAGAAGTTACTATTAAGTCATCACGAGATATTCTATCACACAGAATTGTCTCTTGATAACAAAAGGGTAGTAATGTGGTAGTAATTTAATTCCCATGTCGCAAGCACGCGTATGAAGTTAAAGTCTGTTAAAAAAAAGGACACCGTCAGACAGTACAGTGCCCCCCCTTCTGATTGCTGAAATGAGCTGGCGTTGTAGACTGTTTACTAATATTTTTGACCACGTAGAGAATTTAATGCATAGACAAACGTGGCATGATAAACTTTAGTTAATTGTCGTTATTAACGATACCAGGGTTTACAGAAACGAGTCCAGATGCCATTCTATCTTTACGTAGATTTCACGAAAGTAAAAACTTGTTACCCACGATTTCAACAGTTAAAATGCAAAGGGATGTACAGATAAACGTCCAAGCTGAGAAAGGGATGCTGTAATTTCTAACACAATCACTCAATTACTTTAAAACATTTTAAAGTTTATGAATTTACTGAGAAAACGTTATCCAATTCATAGTCGTGTGAACAATGGTTGTCGAGCTACAGTTTACCGCGTGGAGGTGTTCCCGCGTGCATCGTACACTCTCGCGCTATTTTATGCAGGATATAAGGAAAAATGTTTACTGAGGATTCAACTCATCATACTAAACAAATTCCCTCTAAAACACCTGAATCTAAAAAAGAACCCTTCCTCGATATTTCATAACGATATTAAAATAGCAACACCGACTCGATTCTGATTGGTCTGTATAAACAAATACGACATTTTTCCTGGTAAGTTCTATTATTATACTTATGTACGAATTTGCATTATGTTGTAGATTATACATAATATATTGATACTACATCAGATGAAACTTGAGGCCTTGTTACAATATTATTTTTTCAAGGTTATGTTTACTTACAATTTACTAGTGACATTTCGTTACATTAAAATGGTCCTCATAACGCTACGCCTATATGTGTTATTGCTTTATGTACACCACTCTGCTAAAATGAAACCTTTAAAGGTTTGGATTATGAGTGGTGCAGCAAGAAATCGCAACTTTATTCCAACCCATGACGTCTGTGAGAAATTGGCTCCTGAATAAAAACAATCTTATGGCATTCCTTGCCATCACCAGGTGCGATAGTTCCTCAAAGATTGCCTATTTCCTACTCAAAGGCCTCGGATCGATCCCTCCGGAGCTGTAAAAAATCCTAAGAAAGTTCCTCCAACCTCTGACGCCTGCAAAGTCCACGATGCCACTACCTGGCAAGTAGATCAAATATGGAAAAGCATTCTGTTTATTATTTAACACTCACATACTTTTATTTCTTAGGTATGCGTTTAGGAAAGCGCCCATATCGCCAAGCCTAGCGTTCCCTATCGGAGAACTGTGTCTGGAGAGTTGGTGGTACTACAATAGAAGCCGCCTACACCCTCATCGTGCCATGCTCTTCGTGCATGTGGTTGCAAAGGAATGTGCCAGACAAATCAGTGCTGGTGCAGAAAAGGGTCTCATTCATTTATGAAGATTTGCAATTGCTGGACTTCACGCTTAAATTTGTTATGTTAAATAAACTTTGTTGTTGACCTCTGTGTGATCTATGCATTAGATGTTGTTTTCTAGGTAAATTCATTATCTTTAAAATGGCTGAAGATAATTTTCTCATAACTGCTGTCACTTTCCTACAAATCGAGAAGAAAGATAAAGAAAATATTTTTTTCAGTTTTTCATGCAATGTCGAAGGCTGTATTTCTAAAACTATTTTTTCCTATCTGTAACCGTTTTTGTGTAAAATGAAAAAAACCACGGCGAGGGACACTCCGGTCACTTCGCCGGCATTTTGATTCAGCGGGGTCGAATTAATAAGAAAACACCATTTACCAAAAAGCAATATCATTTGTTTATAGACTCATAACGGAAGACTTTTTTCAAGTTTTTGACCGGACTACAAACGTTCACGGTAGTGATTGCGGGTAGGTTATAAGTAACTTTATTAACGCTTTGTTTTAATGATTTTTTAATTGTCTTTGATGCAGGCAGCTGATTTAGAATTGTTTGCTTACGAACTGATTTCTTCATATATATAATTTATTGTAATTGTATGAATGTATTTTTGTGCTTTTAATCACGATACCATTGTGTATGTGTAAGTTTTTTCCTATTTTGTTGTCCGGGTCTAAGAGTAGTTAAAATGCATTGCAGTTATCTTAGTGCTACCTGTTTCATTTTACTGTTTGTTACAGTTTATGTATAACTTAATCTGCATTATTATTTTCCTATTTACTTTGTTAACTTAAATGTCGGCACGATTGGTTATATAATGGCCACATGTTACAATTTTAATTCTGATTTATTTATGACACAGTTATGGTTGTGATTTCACCGTTTCTTTATTGTGTTTTGTTACATTGGCACATTAAACCTTTTCTTTATTTTTTTGGTCTTTAATTTTCTAATGTACTTGCAAAATTGCTTATTTATTAATAAACTAAGTTTTCTTGGTGGTTCTTTCCCTGTTTCGCAAATGAAGGGGTTGAACCATCATTGCGAAAAGCTCGTTAATTCTATTTTGAGTAGTTTCGTTTTAGCTGTCCCACTATGCTGCAGCAGTTAACATCATCAATCCTATCTCGTTCACATAACACTACGTAGCCTACCACTAGAGAGCCTATTCTTTTTATCAGATTTGAATTTTGCGAGTTATTCAATATTACACTTGTAAATAAATTCTAATGTTTTAATTATTGCGAGAAAAGTCAATTTAAGGTAATCAAATAATTTGATTAAGAGTGGCATTATTACCAGTAAAGTCAAGATACATCCCCTAGCAATTTTTTTCTTGAATTTGTATCATTACGCATAAGTTCAATTTTTTTTCTGTCGTCTGTTGTTGTAACCAGTTTTTATCAAAATTAAACTTCATTGTGTGTTTACATTAATTTGTTGTCTTTGTCAATCAAATTTAGTGTGAGATTTTAGTGTTGCGTAAAAGTGAATTTCGCACTAATAATGCTCTTTTTGCAGGAATGTAACATATTGTGTGGGCGAGGTATATTTTCGGAAAAAGTTAAAATCTAGATGTTTGGAAGTATTCAGCTTGCATTAGAAAAGGTTCGTAAAAAATTTCCGATTTGCAATTTGATACTTATTGTGTAATAAATCCAAAATAAAATTATTTTCTTTAAACAGGCGGCGTAAACAAAAAAGTTGGAAGTGGACACCGACAACCGAACTAATTTATTAAAACGCGAAGGTAATTTGTCAGAGGATTTTGGGCTAACAGTCTCAATCCTTACGAAGCTAATCTAGATTTGATTTTATTTACTACTTTGATTAACATTGTCAAGGTGTCGGTTTTTCAAAATTCAAATATTTAGATTGATGGTGCATAACCCTACACATTTTTAACGACAAATTTTCTCAATCTAGTAGCCAATTGATTGTATTTATTACGAAATCTGTATTTAAAATTAAGTGTTAAGGATTAGTTTCTTTTATTTCGCAAGTGAAATTCGAAATATATTGAGCAATTTAAAATCAGCTCATGTCATGCAAAAGCAAATTAATAACGGTTAATGCTTGCACTTCAACATTGGATTTTTGGGTCACCCCAACTCCTACTGAAGAGCACCGACGAATGTAGAAAGAGACCAAGAGTGTTTCTGCTGCAAAAAATGAGACTGAGAAAAATCTATTGTATGAAGTGTACATATTATGAAACAAAGAAGCGAAAAGCCAGTGAGAATAAGTAAAGAGGAAGTGATGACTGTGGAAAAAGAGAAAATGAAGAATGATTTTAAGGGAAACAAAAAAATCTTCTGGAAATGGATCAAAAATACAAAACGTGGCCCAACAGAACGCTGCAGGAGTGATGAATACGATCGACGAAATAGTATGAGACGATTGTGGAGTGAGGAAATGCTGGCAAGAATATTTCGGAAATTTGATCGGTAGTGAGGAAAATAAGACTGAAGGGTTAAATAAGGAGAATGTAGAAGGAATGGTGAATGAAACTGAGAAGGATATTGGGATAAATGAGGTAGAGAAAACGGTAGGAAGGTTGAAAAACGGTAAAGGAGCAGGTGTAGATAAAGTCACTGGTGAAATGCTAAAGTATGCAGGTGCAAAGCTTATACGAAGATTGTGTGAATTATTAAAGGTATGCCTTAAGTGTGGAAAAGTGCCGAGGGATTGGAAGAACGCGATCATTGTACCACTGTATAAAGGTAAGGGGAACAAGAGTGATTGCAGGAACTACAGAGGAATAAGTTCGCCAAGTGTACCTGGTAAAGTATTTGGAAGAATACTGATAGAGTACGAGAAATTACACAAACTAAGATTTGGGGTGTGCAAAGTGGGTTCATGCCAGGGAGAGTGTGTGTTGATCAAATGGTTGCTCCTCCGCAGGTGATCGAAAAGTGTTTATGTGTAAAATGGAAGCTGTACTGTGAGTTTGGACATCTGGGGAAAACATACGACCGAGTGAATAGGGAGAAACTGTAGGAAATATTAAATAAATATGGCGTAAATAAAGGTCTAATAAACGAAATAAGGGCAGTATACAACGGTAGCCGGGTATGTGTTAGGGTGAGAGGAGGTGTGAGTGAATACTTTAATATTGAGCAAGGAGTGCGACAAGACTGTGTGATGTCACCGTGGTTGTTCAATGTATACATGGATAAATGTGTTAGACAATCATGCACCGATACAAATGGTGTAATGGTTGATGATGTAAATGTACGACTTCTGGTGTATGCAGATGACACACTCTTATAAAGTGACAGTGCGGATGTTCTGAGGAAAGGAGAGTAGAGTATTTACTCTGAAAGATGAAATTGTGGAGCAAGTTGGCAAGCTGCTATATCCGGGTACAATGTTTATTGCAGATGGTACAATGGAGGGCGAGATTGGACGAAGGGTCAATGCTGGAAGGAAACTGATTGGAAGTGTGTGGCCGATAATGAGAAACGAAAGCATGAGCCCTAGCTGCGAAACGAGCAATCTATAATGGTGTGTTTGTCCCATCAGTACTGTATCGAAGTGAGACATGGGTATGTCAAAAAAAGCATGAAAGAAAAATAAATACCGTGGGTATGCGATTCCTGAGAAGCGAATGTGGTAAAACGAGAAGGGGATAAGATAAAGAATGAGTGCATAATGACGGAGTACATTACGTTGGTTTGGTCACATTGAGGCAATGAACAACGCAAGACAATGTATGAATCTTGCGGAAGCTAGGGAGGTATACAGAGATAGGAAAGCATGGAGAAAGATTGTGAATGAAAAAGAAATAAGACGCAAGGATTGTTCTGTTTGATTTGTTTATTGAGAGGTATGGTTGGAATAGCACGATGATGGAATAGAGTATAAAAGTAGTACATTAACGAATTGGTTTTGTCCACATTGAGGCAATGAACAACGCAAATTACAATGTTGTAATCTTAGCGGAAGGTTAGGAGGTATACGAGTGGAAAGCATAGGAGAAAGATTGTGAATGAAAAGAAATAAGACGTCAAGTATTTATCTTTTGATTTATTTAATTGAGAGGTATTTTTGTAATATCCATTATTGAACGTATTAAATCTAGCTACCCATATCTTGACGTACTTTTTAAATTCAAAATAAATGTTAAGAATTAATATTTGAATTTAAATTAGTTATTTAGCGATTGGGCCTTTATCTTAATTTCTGCGATTAACCAGAATTCTTAGCATTTCGCCCAAGGATCTTTAACAAAGACACAATTTGAGCTAAGTGAGTATGTAAGCTCACCATGCATCAGAGTGTAGATTTGAAAATCTGATGAATCTTATTTACATTCATAGCAGGTTGAGCTTGGGCAGCAATTAAACCATACTTTTTCAAAGTATAGAACTATATTTTACAATCGTAATAATGAATATTTACATTTTAAGGCCAAATTCATCAGATGTAAGGAAACACTACCTTTTGAGATTGTTGTTATGAGCACCAGGTTCAATTATTGAGCATTGGCCTTTATTTATACGATATTTACAAGAACACCTATGCATACACAAATTATATATTTTTTAAACGTTAATAATCTTCATCAAAAAACCAATCGGAAGTCGAAGTTTTTCAGTTAGCTATTATTGAATTTATTAACCTATATACTGATAGACACGTTGAACGCAAGTCTCATTGTTAAAAAAACATACGTAACGTTTTGAATCCACGAGTTGTTTGGATTGAATTCCACACACATAACCTGATCCACCTTTGAAACTTCAATCTACATGGTTAACCGCCGACGTCGTTTTTACAAAGGCACAGCCGCTTCAATTACCAGTTACGTTTCGGACAACGAGAGATCAGTATATTCGGACAAGAAGTTTCGTACTCAGAAAAAAGTTACAGAAGACAACAATGGACCACCCGACCATAACGTGATGGAGTACACGACGATCACCACTGACACCAAAAACAAGGTATCCCTGAACCCTTCGTTAGTCAGAATACACGCAGTTTCCGGTCGAAACATGCTGTTACGGTGTATGGTTACCACTGGTATTCCGTATTATACCTACCACACACAGGGAGATCGTTTGCTTAGGATGGTACTACGAGACTCCCCGTCGGACTCTCTATATTAGTTCAGCTGCTAATCCACGAGGATGAGACGAACATAACCAATGCTTTGAGCAGGTTTAATATGCTAATTGTAACCACCCACGAACAACGGTGGTTACCCGACACACAGCGGAAGAAGAACGCTTTACTGAAGCGACAAAAAAGGACGTCTCTTTTAGTTCTATAGAGAAGAAAACGATTAAGCACTTTTTAATATTTATGAAACAGTGACCAAAAAAATAAGCTTTTAGACAAACCTTACTTAAACGTATAAATAAATAAATCTCAATACTGATTTGCACAGTTAGTTTAACAATTATAGTTATTCAGGTTAAAAAACTTTACGTTAGGATATATTTCATAATTACGAGAATAATTTTTCCATTTTAATTTTAATCAATGCATTTTCATTAAAATTTATACCGTAACAAAAATAACTTAGATTACATGTAAGTTACGTTAGAGTACTTAAGCAGATTTGATTTGATGTAATTGACAATTCTACCAAAAAATTTAGTAGTACTAATACCAGACATACGTCTTCGAAGCAATAGCCTACTTAAACGCTAAATGTAATTAGCCTCACTTTAGAATGTTGGTATGCGAGTTGAAAGTACAATGCGGTCAATAAGACATCAAAAATAGTAAGTATCCTTTAATTAAACAAGTGTCTAAAAATATAGTGTTACCAGTGTATGATGCCAAAGAGTTTATGCCTTAGTTGACACACGTCATCCATTTGAGGTTGAAACGTCAACAAACTAACGTTATTATAGAAAATTGAAGCACAGTGAAACCAAAACTACTATGAGATGTTTTCTAAATTTGAGGATATCTTTTTGTTTACTCCAGATGTAAAAAATCATTATAATATAAAAAAACCACACGTAAAGGTACCGAGTGAAAAGTATTTTAGACATAATTATGCATAGTGACTGCGATTTGCTATTAAAAATATTACGTAAATCTACACTCTACACCCTAGTCACAAACACCTAAGTATTGGATAGCAACTCTACAAATAAAATACACCATTAAAAACTGTTTAAATCCTCAGACATGAATTCCCATTCTCTCAGAAACATACGGTAAGTAAAGAATACATTTGTATACAATAGTATATTCCCGCGATGCAATTTTTACCCCGAGGAGTATCTAGGGAAAGAATAATTTCGCTCCAAAAGGGTATACACTACTTTTTCGCTCGCACAAACGTTTACCTAGATAATTGATTTAAAAATGTTGATTAATAACTTAAGTAATTACGTTAGCAGGGAATAAATACACTGTCATGGCAACTAATAAATAATGTTCATTATTATACACCCCATTTTGTGGTCATAGAAACCGATTTTTACCTTCCCATCCAAATCGACTTATTAGCTCATTTTAAAACTTTTAGCCAAGTTTCGCCAAGATCGGCCATCATGTCTGGATGTATGTGTGTATGTATGTATGGATGTATGTTAGTATCCACGATAACTCCAGAACGAAAATACCTACGTACTTAAAATCTTGTATTTAAGCTTGTTTTCATTTGGCTTAAAGCTGATTAGATCATGGGAGAAATCCAATGGCGGAGAGGGGGCAGTTTTTGGTTTTTATCAAATATCTCTAAAACAGCTGCATATTTCAAATATAAAAATACCTAGATATAGACCTTAAACATATCGATTAATTATGTTCTACGCAATTTTTTGATATGACGAGTGATTTAGAGCCAAAAAATTCCTAAGCTAGAAATTAAGTGTTAGTTAAAATTTTTTCATTACCTGAATAAGGATTAATTTTATATGAAAAAGTGTAGACGTATTTTTTAAAGAAAATTTAATTTTACATAAATTTTCTTTATAAAGTTTTTTAATGTAAAGCGAAATAAATGCAAAAATTAAATAAACATGATTGAAAATGCCGAAGCTGTGTTATCGATATTTTTATAGAAGTGGGCGTTAACATGTATTTGATGTCTATTAATCTCTATCTGAAGTTTTAAACGTCATTCTGACATAGATTATGTTTTTGTTTTACACTGTTGCCTGTTTTCGTTATGAACGTATAAAAAAGAGGTTGCATAGTTATCCTAAAAAAAATTAAAATTAAAATTATTTAATTTCTTTTAATTTAAGTTAGCATCTAGACGTCTATTAACCTCTGTCTGTCATGATGTTTTAAAAGTCTGTTTGCCATAGATTATTGTTTTACGATTACAATGTTGCCTATTTTAATCTATCTATCTATTTAATCAACTTATTATAAAAGAGGTGGCATATTATCCTACAAAAATGTTATTAAAATTATTTCATTTCTTTTAATTTCCATTTTATAGGTTGGAAGCTCGTGTGATGTTCCACACCACATATTTACTGATTATTTTATCCGACAATTGAGTTTCTTAGTACGTAAGCATTATTTTACAAAATTTCAACTAGGAGAATATTAGAAAATTCATATTATGAGCATTGTTTTGGTAAGATATATTTGTACGTTGGCCTTTGTCCATCACGCCTACCTGATTTGATGGCGGACAAGATTGTTGCCATGAAAGTGGCGCTAAAAAATCCACCCAAAAATAAATTACATCAAAAAACCTCAAACTTTAAGTCGTTTTACAAAATTGTGAAAACTATTTACACCTGCATGAGCAGCCATCTACAAAAAGCTCAATCCTAAACTTGATCTTTGAAGCAAAAAAAAAAAAAATTATACACATCTACTACAGCATTTGTCCAAAGATTTCGCAAACAATTGAAAATGAAAGACGCGCCAATGTTTAAATGCGTACAGTAAACTTAGTGTAGTAAACATGCCAAGTCGTAACACAAGTTTTCTTGTATTAAACGCTTTCAATTTGTATTATTTATTGGATTTTTATATATATTAGAAATCAGTATAACTCTATCGGTTTAAAAAGCCTACACAGGGCAAAGTACATCTAATCAATAATGAAAGAAATATCCAATCGTTGTTCAAATTCAGAGAATGGATTTTGAACGCAAAATAATTATTTAAATTTTATTTTCTTTGGCTAGATACAGATTTTTTTTCATAGGTGTTGAAATAATGTATATATAATAAAACAAAAACTAACAATACTGTAAACATTTAATCATTTTATTTTAATAGAGTCGTTCTACTATTAATAGATATGCTTAGGTAGAAAATTATCGTCCTTTGAAATTGTAGCAAATATAGTAACACAGTTAATGCATTTTTATATTTGGACACAGATACCAAAAAAACGCACAAAGACATGAATTGTTTAAATCATTTAGTTTTCTAAATAAAAATAAAATTCATTGGCTAATAATTATCTGTTAGGTTCAATATCCCACAAAAGAATTTTGTTTTTCTACACAAGCTTTTTTGATACACTTGACGGCAAATTCCTTTTACATTGTTTAACTTTGTAAAAGAGCAAAGTATGACACAAAGACAACAAACGTAAAAGTTTTTATCCAAACACAATTTTTTTTTAATCCCTTCACAATTAAGTTATTAGCGTTATTGGATTAAACTTTACAATATTTTTGTGGACGAGTTCGAATTTTTTAAAAATTTAATATATCAAGTGAATGATGGTACATTTTTGTGCATTAATAGTACATTATACAATTTTATACCGTTTCATATCTATAACAAAAGTACGTCAAGCCGCCTCGAACATACAACTTCTCTGTATAGAAGTTTTTTCTCCATAATTCCCGAACATATCCAGAATATATAAGGCAAGTACTGTGAACGCGCTGACATAGACCTTTAAAATGAAAACCAATTTCAATAAAATGTCCATTTTTGTTTACGATTTAGAACATCTTGGGAAGACACATGTTTTGTTTAAATAAAACTTCACAACCTTGTATCGGACAAAATTTATTAGTGAATTCTGTAATCTACCTACGTTTCGACAGCGGTCGCTATCTTTCTCAAGGCCATTACAATTAAAACACTAAATTTACATGGATATTTAAAAACAATTAAAGGAATTAGTTGTTTAATTAATTGTTTTTAAATATCCATTAAATAGTGTTAATTAATATCCTTGAAAGGATACACCGCTTCAATGAATATAGAATTAACTAATATTTTGTCAATGTAAATTAATTCAATCTCACGGACGTTACCTTACCATGAAAATATTTTTTTTTAGTTTGTCTGCCTGTGAACAAACTACTGATTAGAATACTTTACTTTTTTGGGTCTTTAATGGTGTATTTGTATATTAATGTAACACAATCTAAACGTTTCGATAACACTTGCAGTTAACTTCGTCAGTAGTAATATCTATTAAAATTGTTAAAGATGTTGAAACAATTTTGTGAAGCTTGAAAATTGAAAGATAAACATAAGCCTGTTATTAATATAACAGTTTGATAAACGTATAAAACCAGCTATGGAGTATAATTTTAGTAAATAATAACTAAATCATTAAAAAATGAAATATTGTTAAACTGTCTTGAAGATGACAAATCAGAACACTCTCTAACGGTCAAACGCTAACAAGGAAAAATGTCGACCAAAAAGCAAACAAAAAAATTTAATCAAGTTGTGATGTATGAAAAACTTGAATTTAAAATTGATAGAAGCATTCACAAATATAAACATGACATCAATCAAAATAATCCAGTTAAATCAAACATATAGTGCTGTGGTAATTTAACATATAATTGGTAAAGCTTTTACTTCAAGGTCTAGGAAACAATACAGCAAAAAATCTAGACATACCAAAAGCCAAAATTAAAATCAGGACGTACCATTATGACTTTTTTTAAATTATAAGATGCCAAAACCTATTCAAACGGAGATTTTCTTCTTGTCCATTAAAATTACTAGGGTGTTTATATTTATATCTCAATGTCTTCACGTTGTAAACGAACATAAAAATGAGTTTGTCTTGATAATATTTCCATATTGTCAAATTGAATGTCACGATTTAAATTATTTAAGGCATGATCAGTTACCGCAGACTTCTCTGATTGATCTAATCTACAAAATATCATATCTGCTTTGCGCCTTGTATCAAAGCTACGTTTTGTGGTTCCAAGTATACTTTTCCAAATGAACAAGATAACATACAATCCGGAAGATGATAATGGGTTTGAAATATCTTTAGGTGACTTTAAATGTTCTTTAATTTTTCTTATAGGTTTAAAAACAGTCCTAATGCCATATTTAATTAGGATTTTTTCAATTATGTCTGTAACATTAGCTATGAAAGGAAGAAAAGCAGTACCAACATGAAGAACTGGTTTTTCTTTAAGGTTATGTCTAGAAGGTGTAATAACATTATTAATAATACTATTAATCAGTAAATGAATATCCATTCTCTTGTAAGGATTTTGTTAAATATTTGTATTCATCTTTCCAAAATTCAGGATCATAAATTTGTTTTGCTCGTTCTATTAAAGATTTAATTACACAAATTTTTTGACGTGGATGGTGGTTGAATAACTTATGAAGGTATCTATCAGTATGTTTATCACACTGTTATATTAATAACAGGTTTATGTTTATGTTTTAATTTTCAAATTTCACAAAATTATTTGAACATCTTTAACAATTTTAACAGACACTACTACTGACGATGGTTATTTTGTTGTTTGTATAATTTATTCAATTTTAATTTTTGACGTTGACATGAGATGCCAAAAGTTGTTTCTATAGATTTAAATGTTATAGAATCAATTTTATACCAATCTTCTCTATTCAACATAGATGAAATTTCCATTGGTGATTATAAAAGATATGTATCGGTTTTATCCTAGTAATATGTATTTGATTACGCAGAAGAGCATTTTCAGTTCTTGTATAAATATTATTAGCTTGTTTGTTATTAAAATTTTTTCTAACATAAATAGTTAAAATTAAAATTTAAAAAAATTACATAAAACGTTATGTATTATGCTTTTCATAGTTAAATAGCATTTACACTTATTGACAAAGATATTTTTTGTTTGATTTAACTGGATTGTTTTAATAATTTTTCATTGTTGCCTTCGACCGTTAGAGGAGTTCTGATTTGTAATCTTCAAGACAGTTTAACAATATTTAATTTTTTAATGATCTAGCTATTGTTTACTAAAATTATATTCCATAGTTGGCTTTATATGTTTATCAAACTGTTACATTAATAACATGCTTATGTTTATGTTTTAATTTTCAAATTTCACAAAATTGTTTCAACATCTTTTTAATAGATATTAGTACTGACGAAGATAACTGTAAGTATTATCGAAGCGTTTAGATTGTGTTACATTAATATACAACTACACCATGAAAAACCCAAAAAAGATAAGTATTTTAATATGAGTAATCATAGTGAAAGTTTACATTTTCAAACTACTGATTAGGCTTAAAATCCGAATCGGAAATAATTGCAACAAAAGGTTTTATTGTTTCAATTACTTAATTTGTGGCCCAATATGCCTATCCCATCCGCCCGACGGAGTTGTGCTTAAGTAGTGAAGGAAAAAATGTACCCCCAAAAGGGGTATTTTTGCGGTTTTACGGTTATATTTCGTAAGGATGTATTGAAAGTTGTAGAGCATTAAATTCTGCATTGCAATAACCAGACGCATACTTTTGGGATCACCCGTTCCCAAACTAATGCTCATCAAAATTGGGCCAGTTTTACACATTTATGAAAAATATTCGTTTTAACTTCTGCTTTTTGGTAAGATCACCTAAACTGACCCATCTCTCAATGAAGTGGTTGGAGGGAATTTGTTCAGGAGTTCCTACCTGCACACCCCTTGTTGCATTTGCAGAAAATTGTGGAGAGAAGAGACTGTGGAGCTGTTTCCTTGTAGGTCGAACGGGGTCAAGACCAAACTTTGAAGCCTGCCATCCCCAGAGCAACGGGTCCGTCTGGTGTCCTAACCACATTTGTACTTGTAGGTAAGTTCTCGAGTAATGTTGGCGGACTGCTTCGGATGTTGGTGGAAGGAGTGCCAGATTGAATTTGGGTTTAACGAGCGTTTTGAAAAACAGGCCTAATCGCAATTTATCTAAGGTGTCTCCTGCCCTACCTCCGTACAGGATTGTCAAAAATCATAGGCCAGCTTCGGTAATAGCTTCAGTTTGAGTGTCGTGCTCGAAGCAAGGTTTGATTTCGTCTAGAAGAGTGCTGTAGTGTTACATCCACTTATGGCGTGAACAAATATGAGTGGCCTTCTGCCGGTTTGAAGCTGTTGAGTCCAAATGGTATTGATGGGGTCGTTCCTCTTCGACGTTTTGAGAAATATATATTTGCTGATGGTATGGATATGGGAATGGGTATGATGAGAAGGTCCGTATCTCACCAACTATCACAACCTTCTCACACTCCTGCGATACCTCAAGGGCCGTTGAAATGAGGTGGTCTGCGTCTTCATTAGCCACGCTTTACTAAGATGCCTTCACCTTCAAGCCCCTCAGTAAGCAAAATAATGAGGCGAGCTTTATTTCTGTCGTTGTACATGAAATGCTCCTGAGTCATAGTCACCACCATTAACTTGGTAAAGATGACCTCAGAACTAATATGTTCTCTATTGCGGCGGTGGTGGGCAGGTCTTCTGGGTAGCTACCAAACACCACACTTGCCGCACTTCAGTTGTTGCGTCTTTTTAGGTAGTTAGCGTATTTAGTTACGATTAATTGAAATGCTTCATCATTCTTCCACACAACTTCCCCAGTGAAGAAGACATCCACTATCGATGCAAAAACCTGTTCCTTCCATGTTTATCTCATTCAGTGGTGTGAACAAGCCATATAACACTGACCTGGGAGTATTCCTCATTCCAACTGTATCAAACAGAGAGAGAGAGAGAGAGATGTCAGCTGATAATGGAGGAATTCCTTAAGCTGTTCATTGAATTTGTTTAGGAGTGCTATCCGGTGGCATAGGGTTTCAGGGTTCTCCCCATCAATGGTCACCTTAAATTTGAATCCTTGTATATTCATTACTCTTTTTTCGGACAAACTTGACTCCATATGAATGGTCCAAAAATTTCACTTTTGGTTTCATCTAACGCAGAATTTATCCCTCTATAACTTTTGTATGAACCACTGTATTGATCGTAGGGTTAGCTTAGATGATATTACCAAAAAGCAGAAGTTAAAACGAAAACCTAGGAAAATCATATTAATGCATCCTTTCCAATTTGTCTACTTTTTTGGTTTTACAACACTGCACTATGAATGGATCAAAACAAAACTTCAGTTGTTACACGGTTTCTAGAAACCTAATAGAGTAATTATATATAAATATAACACGAAGATCAGTGTAATAGGACGGATTTATGATTTTTATGAAAATCCTACTAAAAGAAAAGGCGGCTTGACTAGTCGGTTTTTTATTGTAAATTTAAATATTTCCAGTAATGTTATGATTATAATGTTTATATAACGTTGTAGATCTACGTAAATAAATACTTATTAAATATTGGCAAAAATGATAGATAGATTTCAATTTTGCACCTATATGCCATAGGGCGACGCTTTAAAGATCACTGCCTTTGGTAATGTATGTTACCTAGAACTAAAAATACAGTAAAGCTAATTTATTATTTATTTATTTATTTAGTGTACTTTACGGCAGATTGAATGATATTGGTAAATCTGAAAGACAGTATACTGTTGAGACAAGCCAATATTTATCGTTTTCTTGTGTATTTTCAGAATATTACGGATTGGTGCACAACTTAGGTTATGAATAACTGGGGGAATAAAACTAAACCATTTTTACCTTCCAAGGTACATATACATACGTAGATATAGCAGGTTATGCAATCGACTTTTTTTCACTAACGCTAAATCGACATAGCTCATTTTACAACGTTTCGCAAAGTTTCGCCAAGATCGGCCATGCTGTCTGTGTGTGCGTGTGTTATGTGTGTATGTTAGTATCCGCGATAACTCCAGAACGACAACGTTTCATATTTAAGTCTACTTGCATTTCTCCTGGAGCTGATTAGATTTTGGGAGATATTCAACGCAGAGAGGGGCAATTTTTGGTTTTTATCAATTATTTCTGAACAACTGTATATGTCAAAGATACAAAAATATCATCATATAGACATTAAACATATCGATTAATGTATGCAATTTTTGATACGATACGTAATTTAACGGCAAACAAATGTCTAAGGTAGAATTTTACTTAATTTTTTTTCAATACCTGAATAACGGTTAATTTTATAAACAAATGTAGACATTTTTAAAAGAAAATTTAATTTTTCTTTTTAACTTTATAAAGTTTCTTAACATAAAGCAAACAAACTAAGTATAAAACTGAATTAAATGGGATTGAAAATACTTAAATTGTATTATTGGTATTTTATAGGGCAGCAGCTTTGGAGTTTTTTAAGTTAGTAGCCATATATATATATATATATATATATATATATATATATATATATATATATATATATATATATATATATATATACTTACACCAAAGAATTGACCTACGTCATTGATACTCATGCGCCTAGCTAAATAAAACGTTTATTTTGCCATCGCACATTTAAGTATATATCAATAAAGGATGGTTAAAATTTCAACTACAATTTGAGCAACCGACGTATATTATCGATTGTTTATACACAATGAAAAGAGATGAACTATAAATTCTTGTAATTTTCGTCTTAATATGATTTTGAAAATGTTCTTTTTACTAACCTAGTTTGTTATTCTCATGACAACTTCCTTTTGCTTGTTACTAATTGTTACTTTCTTTCATATTTCCTACGTTTTCGTGTTTCATTCATTTTCAAAACGGCTCTTTTCAGAACTCTTCCCTTTGTTCAATCATTTACGTTTATTCCACCATCTTTGTTAGTTTTTCCGAAACCTCATAATGTATATACAAGGCAAAACCTTGCATAGGCAAGCACAACAGTTTGTGCTGAATTTATTACAATATTTTGAAAAGGAGAAAGAAAACAACGGAAGTTAAATCCGAAAATGTCCATCAGTAGTACCTTATATAATATATACGAACAATGCGTGTTATATATATATATATATATATATATATATATATATATATATATATATATATATATTCAAATAAGACATTTTTTCTTTGAAACTTGTGTAAATAAACGTACAAATTAATTCAACGTTTCGGGAACTTCCTTTGTTCCCTTTGTCAAGAATTTATTTTGACAATTACAGAAATTGAAATAAGGTAACTATTTTTAACAAGCACAGAATACGAAACAAGGTAACTAATTTAAATTTAATCTGGAGTGTGTTTGGCTTCGGGTAGTTGGTCTAGTACATGATGTAGAAGGTGCAGAAGTGGGGACGTCAGGAATAGTTGCAGCATAAGTGATTGAAATTTCTGGAAGATTTGGAGTTGGTTGAAATGTCGAATCAACTTGTTTAATGATATTCTTCCAAATTTGTGGCATTCCAGAAGTGTCATCTCGTTTATTCAGGGCGTTTGGTCTTCTTTCAATTTCAACTGCTTCTCTAATAACTCTTTCTTGTAAGCTATATAGAGGTGCAATTAAACGGATATTGTTGATGTTAATTTGGTGTCCTGTATCTAAATGATGTGCAGCTAAAGACGATGATGAATTGTGGTGTTTAATTGCTAGTTGGTGTTCATCGGCTCTCGCATATAATATTCTATTAGTTTGTCCGATACAAGTTCTTCGACAGTCGTTGCACGGTATCTCATACACTCCTTGGTTTTCATTAGGAATTTTGTCTTTGGGGTTTCTTAAAAGTTGGGACAAAGTTGAATGTGGTTTGAATACCGGTCTGAAGTCGTTTTGGGAAATTTCTTTGCTATTCTGTCTGTAATTCCTTTATATAAGGTAGATAACAGGAATCTTCGTTCATTTTTGACAAGTTATTATTTCTTGGTCTTCTTATTTTTGGTAATTTTCAATATTTCTTGATCTTTGTATCCATTTTGAACTAGTATTTTATTAATAGTCTTCATCTCTTCCGTTTTAGAATTTTGGTCAGATAA